>JAGFMF010011946.1:1229277-1350884 GCA_019455555.1 Galemys pyrenaicus | reverse complement strand
CTGGTATTTTTCTTTTGCCTTCTGACTTGCTTCGCTAAGCATAATCCCCTCCAGATCCATCCATGTTCCCATGAATGAGTCTAGTTTTTCATTTCTGCTCTTTTTTAAGTCTAGAAGGACAAAATCATTGTGTACAGGAAAAAAAACTACACCAGGTTTCCTCCAGGTCATCCAAAATAACTGGGTTTATGACTTAAAGGACTAGCTACATAAACTCCATCAAAATAAAACAGAAGAATTCACAGAGATAATACTTTCAGTGAAATTCTCACTTTTAGTACAAAAGTGGAAATGAATCTTGGAAAACTATTTTCTAGAAGAGAAAACTCTTTTAGATACTAATTTCTTCAGCATGTAGTGATGATACAACATTTCTTTCTGGTATAGCAGACTAGAGACATTCACAGTTACAGAAAGAAAAAATATGACAAACTTCCTGCTTCAGGCAAGAAGTCATACAGAATAATAGTCCAAATCCAAAAAAGAGTTTTAAGACATTTTAAAACTTGCTGGTTGCAATGGGAATACGTAGCTTTGCATCCCGGTGATCACTCCTGGCCTCATCAAGTCGTTATGTCTAAGATGCAGAGTGCAGGTTCACCTGCACAGTACTGTCGCCACGACTAAATAAGTGAACTGAACCAAATCAAGCCTTCAGTTCTAACTGGAGACAAGGGAACTAGAAGTTCAAGTTAAATGATTCTACAAAGAAACATTAGGCAAATCCAGAAGGCAAAACTTTCTGCAGAACAACAGGCCCAGTGTCTCCGCCAGGGTCATGAAAGCACAGTGAAGGGAAACTGTGGACAGAAAACTCTTACAGATAGCAGGAACAGAAAAGATTTAGCAACCAAATTAAATGCACAATTTTTTTTGTTTTGTTTACTATTTTGTAGTTGTTGTTTCCTATAAGTTCTTTTTTTAATTTTTTTCTCTTTATATATATTTGACATCAATTGTAACCCCCATGTATTCCCCGTCACCATTTCACTGGTCCGCCAGCACCTCAGTCCCTTGTAAATGCACAACTTTTTATTGAATTCTTATTTTTAAAAAAATCTGTAAAAGATATTTTGTGGAGAATTAGGAAAATTTTATTAGACTAGACATCACATGACTTTAGAGAATGGTTAATTAACTTTGTTATATAGGAAATGGTATTATGGCTATTTTTATTTTTTAATTTTTAAAAAATGCACACTGAAGTGTTTAGGACTGGATTGTCATGACACTGTAATTTATTTTTAAATACTTGAACTAAATAAGTAACAAACATTAATGATTATTAAATCTATGTGGTGTTTCCATAGATATTGATTTTATTAATCTCTTTTGGGTTGTTTCAAGATTTTATAATGAAATGTTTCTTAAAGTTTTTTATTTTTAAGTGACTAAGAAGTCTGCAGCAAGTTTAAACTATAAAAAAGTAAAATGTGAGGCCTCCCAGCTGGCGCAGTGGGTTAAGCACTGTACTAGGAAGAAAACGCAGCCACTGTAGCACGAGTTTGATCTCTTCCTCCAGGAGAGGCCTGCCTGCCTCGCCCTCAGCAGTGTATTTCAGTCTATCTGCCTGTTCTGCTCCTCACTCTGTCTCTGGTGGATCCTTTCACTGCCCCGCCCCCCACACGTCTGGTCCATACCGCAGTTCTTGTATGCATAAATAAATAAACCTTTAAAAAAAAAGTAAAATGTGGTATGTTTCTTGAAATTAGACAATTTCCTTAAGAACACTACTGTGCTCAGAGAGCTCTCCCAATCTCTAGGTGCAGGATACGTTCCAACTGGATGGTCATATGATATACTCCTCAAACAACAGTGAACTCTGTCACTGACTAGGTAGAATAAATAAGAAAACTGCTAATGGTGAAGTTGCGCATTCTGAATCATTCTGAGTCAAGGCATCCGTGTGAGATATCTTAAAATCACTGCCTTTCAAGATCTGAGGTAATGATAATGACTCAAAGACGAGTCCTCCACTTGAGAGGGAGGAGGCAGATTGTTCCCTGCGTCTACAGATGTACCAGTGAACTCCAATCAATTGACTGTCAAGTTCGCTTCTGCCTCAGGTGGGCAACCATCATAGAGAAGCACAGAAAAGCCTTTGACAAAAGTCAGTATGTCAGGGGTCTTCACAATACGGGGTATCTGACCAGGTTTATCTACTCTTGTGGCCTTATGTGGGTCTCAATTCAAAAACCTGGCCTCTCAAGTCCTCTCTGGTTGCTAAGGTGAACCCAGTTCTGCATAGTGTCCCTTTTCTCTGTTCCCCCAAAAGATGAACTTGGAAGACAGAGAGCAGGTAGCCCAGCCTCTTTGCAAGAAGAGCTGAACTTCTGAATACATTCACCCTGTGCCTGCTCCTCCCCCTTCTCATGGAAGAGAATCTCATACAACAGTGAAAAGTCACATAGAGAAAGAAAATGTCTGGTTTCCCAGGCCATTCTGTGCCCACTTCAGGGATGGGGATCAGTTATGGGAGTGAGAAGATGTCCAGAAGCACTTTCAGATAATAAATAGAAAACAGTAGAAGACCAAACACTGGATATCTGCCTAATGTACAAATAATGTCAGTTAATTAGGAATTGTGATACTTGATTTCATCTCTGTGCCTTGAAACTGGGTGCTTTGGCCAAATTGTGAATCTTTTCACTCTTTTCACTCTTTTATCTGAACACAGAAGGGAGTAAATACATGCTCCTTTACTTCTCTCCCAATGGTGACATTCTGGGATTCCTCCCCAGAGCACAAATGATTTTTGCTTACTCATGTTAATGGAAAAGAGTGTGATCTGAACACACCAAATTTGCAAACAACGTGAAACTCATTTCTATTTGGCTTTAGAATAATTTCATGGTATGGAGCAAATCATGACACATTTATCTTCCCAGTGATACTTAACTCAAGCCAATGTTAAAAATCAATCTGTTTACAACTCCAGTTGTAAGGCGGTATTCCACAGCAGCCTACTGCTCAGGAACTCAATGCTGGGCAGACGTGGGTTCTGGTCAAGGCACTGTCACGTCCTGGCTTATCCTCCCTGAGCATGAAATACCTCATGCTTGAAATGAGCTCTTTCTGAGCACTCACTGAGTCAGGCACTGTGTGGGCACAGGGCATACAGAGATTAACAGGACAAATCCCTTCTTTTAAGGATCTGAGCCTGATGGAGAAGAGAAAAAAGGGGCTCTGAGTGCAAGACAGAGATAAACACTGGATGCCATGAAAATTTAGGGATGGGATGGGCTGCTAACCTAGTCCAGTCTCGAGTAGCCATTTAGCACTTCCCACAGAAGACAACAGCTGAAACCAAAAAATAAGCAAGGTCTAAGGAGGTGTTTCTTGGCAATTTTTTTTAATCAAAAAGAAAAGTATCAAATTCTGCCCATGAGGAAGACATTGCTTGGAGTGTATGGGACAAGTGTGTAGCTGTATACAGAGTGGGAAGGAGTTGTCACAAAGATTATAAGGAAGTTATGTGCTAACTAAGCCTTTTTGGATAAGATCTTCCAGGAAATGTATGTACATCAGCTTTTTTTTCCAATCTTGCTCCCTTTTGATAACAACAAGATTCACTTACTTTTCATGGTTACCATTTAATAAGGTCACTTTCAACAAGGTTACTATATGGTTTATAAAAAGATGCAGAGATCAAAGGCAAACCAAGGCCAATAACTTGAGAGCTCCAGTGGAGAGTTTTCAAAAAGGAAACAACTATGTCAAAAAATCAGACGTCAAACAAGAATATTAATAAAAGCTTCAGTTGGATGTGACCAGAGCCACTGCGGCTATTTGCACAGGTTACAACTTATACCAGGGCACCAAGCTGAGGGGGTGAGTGGGGCAAACATTCAGGCTCTGGTGTGGAGCTGAATTCTCTGGAGAAAGGGCTACCTTTTACAAAGCAAACATAGGTGCCATCTGTTTGCCAAGCTTGAATCCAAGAGGCTGCCTCTGCCTGTGCCCAGCGGGGTTGTCTGTTCTGACTCCTACAGAGAAACATATGGGCTACTGGCTCTGAATTTAATGACTAGGAGTCAATGGAGAGGATAAAATTTTAAATTTACATGAAAGCCCTTTGGATCCTGTGTAATAGTATTCAGGTATAAAGTAGGGCAGGCAGAGGGGACTAGGAAGCTTAGCAGACGACAGAAATGACACTGACCACAGACATTTCCTGCCTGACCCACAGCACGTAGATCTCTTGAGACGTTCAAGTATCTAACATTCTCTTCTGTGGAAAACCAACTGAGAGTAGACTGGCCAGAGAGCACTGATGGGAGTGGACGGGATGGTTCCTGAAGATCCAGTTTCATCACAAGTGGCAGAGCAGATCTCTCCTGGGGGCCAGAAGAACCTCAGACAGAACACTTGGGTGAGCCTGCCCTAATCTAACAGCCAAAACCCTTTGATCTTGCTGGAACTCGACTTGGAGAAAACATCCAGCCCCAGCACTTCTCAGCAACCACGTAGGGTAAAACCAAGGGGAGGTTTTTGTAAAGCTCTGTAGCACTGTGATTGGGGGGATACGCACAGTGTTACAGGTCCCATAGACACCTGTACAAAAACCTCCGGGACACATTAGCAACTCCCTGGGAACCTGTCATCTCGCTATAGCACCCCAGGTGGTGAGCACAGTAGGCAGCCATTCCCCCTTGCTCAGTGACCCAGAAGGGATGCTGTGAAGTTGACCAAACCAGAAGCGGTGACTCCCAGCTTCTGACCTCTCATCTACTGATGCCCCCATGGGGAAAACTCGCATTTCAATTGTTTTTATGACCACATTTCGGGAATAGAAAAGGATATTTCTTTAAAAACTGTCCATGTCTTGGTTCCATGTTTATTCTATTGCAAAAGAAAATTATCAGAACCATCTCATATGGAATTTCTGAACCCAAATCCCTGGAGAGATTTGCCCAATGTTTTGCTTTGCAGTTTGGGAAAATGAATTTGCAGAGATGGGTTTGTTTTTTTGCAATCACCAGCCATTGTTGCTCATTCTAATGTGGGTTGTGCTGTAAAGCACAGGCTCCTGATCCTGGTTTCATGCCATCCTGGCACTGTTATTGTGCCGCACATTCCCTTAAAACAGCACCACTGGCTGTGAAGTCATGACTCTGGAACAGTCATGGATCCAAGACTCTTCACTTTGCCGATGCCAGTTTTCCAATACAGAGTTAACTATAGGTCCAGGAAGTAAGAACAATCTAGAACAATGGAAAGCAGAAATTCAGAGAATTTCATGAAGTGGATTGTACTGGAAATGCTCACCATGGGAATATGCTCCTTCCTATGCCTAAAACTACAGTCTCCCAAAGCAAATGTGCTGCTATCTGCATGTTATTAAATCAAGAACCAGTTGGAGAATCAACAAGTGCTATCTAAGAAGCAAGCCCTAAAGATTCTCCACCCCAAAAAGCTAATAGGACGAAGGAAGGTGGGAGCAATGCTGAGGTTTTTGGAATGCCTTCAAGTATTGTGACACAGACAAGCTCATCTTTGGAAGTGGAACCCGCCTGATTGTGCAACCAAGTAAGTGAATCATTTGTTTTTGTTTAAGTTAAGACGTCTCCTATCTGTGGAGGCAGAAGTATCAGGAACTGTGCATGGCTCTAACTTACTCTCAATGAGGGTTTGGGGGGACATGTGAACTAATATTAATCCTCTCTGAAGGGTTGGGTGATGAGGAGGTTGTTTGTAAAAAAAAAAAAAAATGACTTGGAGACTGTGAAATATCCCGTATGACTCAAGGGAGACTGGGGAAATTCTGCCCAGGATTTGGGTCAAGGCTATAGAGACCATAGCATCATTGACCCAACTCCCGGAGGAGAGGCTACACTGATTGGGAGCAAGGTTGATGCAAGTCTGGGTGATTCTATCAAGGTGGCTCCAGATACAAATAAATCTGACCTTGGGAGAGCTCAGAACCGAATTGGCCTCCTGGGCGTAGTAAGTGAGGGCAGAGCGAGTGGTCGTTTCTCTTTAGGAGAAAGGAGCCAGTTCCTGAAGTCTGTTGCTAATTATTTGAGCTGCCAGTGGAAGCTGGGTTAGCAGTGAGGAGTTGGGACATTCTGGTTCCCAGTGAGACCAGATTCCAAGCAGAACAAAGTGAATGTGTAATGTTTCTGACTAAGAAATGCTTTAAAGACTGTAGGACACAGCCAGGAGCCGTTCCCTCAGGGCTACGGGTGTGTATCTTCCTCACTAAGAGGATATGGGGCTGCTCTCTAATTAATGTTTTTAAAGGAGTCGGTGCTAAAGTTGTCAAAGGATTGTAGTCAACACAGAAGGCATCATTCTGTGTCATTTAAATGACATTTGAATTCAACTGTGTGTTGCTAAATAGAAAACAAAAAATATAGCAGTACACTTGACAGTGGCTTCTAGTCAGATAGTGGATCTTCATACTTAGCTCACAAGTGTAATAAACAAATACAAAACCCCATTTCAAAGGCCCTTGGGAAAGGGCTAGCAAAGGTGTCAGGGACCCCAAATCTGCTGAACTGACTACGGAGAGAGTAACAGCTTATCCTGACGGTAAGACAAGGCTCTAGAGCGGTGAGGGGGAAGAGTGTGATAGAGTAGACTCTTTTCAAAGGATGATTGAGGACAGGACAATCCTAGGTTGATGAAGTAAAAAGGCATAGAATGAGGGTCGAGGAGAGGCTCAGGGACAGGCACTCCCCGACCTCACAAATTATGGGGAGAATTGAGGTAGGGACCTTGCATCCAGGAAAAGTTAGCCATCCAAGGCCAAGCTAACAGAGAACATCAGAGCAGAGAAAATCAGATACTTTTCTAAATCATAGTAAGAGTTTGGAAATTCAAAGCCCTTGCCTTTGGGCCCCATTATTCTCACTAAAATAACAGTTTATCTATATTCCCAGGAAAGTGACTGATTTCCCTAATCCTCCTTTGTTCACTAAGTTCTTCCTAATGAGTTCAGTTCTTCTGCGAACTGATGTACTTGACCCCTTGTGTCACTCAATGTGGAATGCATGACACCTGGCTTAAATGGCACCTGGATAGACTTTCTTTTCATCTTAATTTCAATGTCTTTTAATGGATATCAGACAGGTACAACTTAGTTGTCAAGTCCATGTGATTCAAAGTTTCCTTTTAATTACAATTTAAGTTATGCATTGAGTAAATTTAAAGAAAATTATCAAGCAAATTATATGACAGATGGATACGGCCCCAAAAAGGAGATGTGGTTAATTGAAGTGAGGGAAGCACTGAGCAGGTGCATTCCAGCATTCTGTGAAATGAAATGTTAGGGGGCACTCAGAGAGGGCAAAATCTGGAGTATCTTGGAATGGTGCCTTCTTTTTTAGCCAACTTGTGTTGGATTAAAGAGGCACCACTGCAAACCCAGGGCCTTCATCTTCCCAGAAGCCTCTTTCCTTTTGATGCTTTCTTTCCTTGGGAGTTTCTTTCAAGTTCTTACTTGCAAGACTCTCTGGTAGCATAAAACCAACAGAACAGGTCTGCACAAACCCACAGCCCTAAATCCACCACACCTCTTACCTCTCTGGGAAGAGAATGCTGAAGATGCCACTTAACTGCATAAAACAGAGCCAGAGGCCAGGAAAAAACTGCACGGACCGAAGGGCCATGGGGCATGCATGCTGCTGACCGAGACAGTGACAGGAGCTCAGAAAAGCCAGTGGTTAGGAACGTCTTCATGAAAGGGGATGGACGTAGAACAATATGTGTTGTTAAATGTCCTCTTTATGTCACTTTTTGAGTTCCTCCTGTGAAGCAGACATCTGGGTGAGGTACTTCAGGTATGAAACATCATATTACTCAGTTCTCAAGGACCGAGCAAGTTAGGTAGTCTACCTACATTTTTACACATTGGGAGGCAGAATTTGTATCATCTGTCTGATTCCAGACGCCATGCCCTTAGAGCTCCACTCTGTTGTCAAGACTGGTTTTACTGAGGCACACGCGGTGGTCTCTGCTGTCTGTCCCAGACTCCCGCCAGCCTCTAGTGAGCTCCTTTTGCACCTGCCCGCAGAGTCTGAAGCTGCAGTTAGGCTGCTTCCCTTCCACTCCCATCCCCCACAGTCCTTCACCTCCATGGTAAAACCAGTTACCAAAGGACAGTCTCCTCGGGGGGAAGCCAGGCAAGGCCCATCCTTCACATCATTCCCTAGAGCTCAAGGGTCCCTAAACTCAGAAAGGTCCAGATGACAATCAGAACATCATCCTGTCCTCAAAGAAAGAGGAGTCCACAAAATTCTGGACTCATCAGCGTGTTTCTTAACATGCTGACATAATGCCCCCATTGCTCCCACCTCCGGCCCTTGGTTTGGTGTCCCCAACCAGAACAGAGCAGGCTCTGGCCAGGAGCTCAGAGCTTTGTTCCCTCCTTCTCCAGGTCTTTGTTCAAATGCCACTTCCAGCAAGGCCTTCTCCAGTCACTCCCATTATTTTGCGGCCCCCTCACCCTGAAGATCCCTCACCTTACTTTACTTTTACTCCTCCTGAAATTTTCTGTGCTCATTTACCACATGCCCCTCTTGTTCCATGAGGACAAGGACTTGGAGTTGTTCCTTACTATATCCACAAACCAACTGAAGGCCTTCAATAAATGTTGAATGAATGAATGAATGGACAAATAAGCTGGGTGTCAGGCAAAAAGAAATGGGAATGAAAGAAACTAGAACACCCCTGTCCCCCTAGAGTTCAGCCTGAGTCCTAGTTCTACAACCTGTGACTTCTAGTTGCTGGGAAATCAGCATGAATAAAACAAACAGAAATGCATAACTTGTTGGAGTTTACCTTCTAATGACAAGAGACAGATGGTAAGCTAAATTAATCAATTATGTAGTATTTAGGTGGTAACAAGTCCTGCAAAGAACAATAAAGCAGAGAGTACTAGTAAGAGGCTACAGAGGGCCCTTTTAATTAGAGGTGTCAGGAAGCTTCATGGAGCAACGTTTTGAGCAAAGATCTGAGCAGGTGACATGCAGCTTTTAGGAGGAGGAGCTCAGCACACCCTGGGATGTGAAGGACATTAAAGGGGTGGGGGAAGGGCAGGTTGTGTGACAGGAGAAAAGCAAGTAACAGGGAGAAAATTTGAAAATGAAGTCAGGTTAGTAATGGTGATGTCAGGACGGTGGCTTATAGGCCGCTGTAAGAACTTCTGCTTTGGATTCAAGAGGGAAGGTTTGGAGAATGAAAGGAAGTCACATTTGACCTAGAGGAAAAGCAAGGCAGACAGAAACCTGGACTCCAGGCCTCACCCAAAGCACTGAGGGATAGGCAGGCTCCTCAGCTCAACGAGCCCTGAAGAAACAGGACTGTGCTCTCTCCGCTTAGTGACCAGTCCCTACACCCCCACGCTGGCAGCTCTGATCCTAGGGGAACTACAATCCATTGCTTCAAGTATAACTTTTTCTAGTCTAATAATGTCTAATAATGACACCAAGAATTTCTAGTTTACAGAACACTTTATATAAACCATCTCATTTCATCTAGCAACCTCCCAACTCAGGAGATATTATTTTCATTTTATAAGAACCCAAATAAAGTTTAGCAAATTTAAGGATGTGGTCAAGTTTATACCTAGTAAGAGAAAAAGTAAAACTGAATTTCAGGTTTTCTGACACTTTTCTACTTCATCACAACTAAGAACCACTCCGTTTTAGTGATTCTCAAAGTAGGTCTGCAGTCCCTTATAAGCTATACCCTGATCAGAAAATGCATATTCTCTGCTTGGTTTTTGTGAGTGACATACAGGAACTGTATAGACTCCGATTTTTATATGTGACGGAGGTTAATCTGTCAGTTCTAAGTGTGAGTCTGTCATTAACATTTGCTGAAGTGTGATATTCATGAAAATATTATTGAAAGGTACTGAGCACTCTTTACTCAACTTTATACTAAGAAGTCTAGCTCCTGCATAGAGCTGGGCGACAAGGCAAAGCTCTCGAATGAAATGGAAGTCCCCTGAAAGGTAGGAGGGAGCAGGCCATGTAGCCCCAGTGTTTGCCCCACCTAAGTGAAGAACCACTACTCCATAGTTAATGTTCTACCTTTCTCTTTGCACACTACATTCACTCTGTCATTCCAAGCACAAGTTCAGATTTGAACATTACAAATGCCTGGATTTGTACTTGATGCGCAGGCATTGCCTCCTGCTTTGTCCTCAAGGGCAGTTCCCAAGACTGAGGAGAAAAGAGGTCAGGCCAGATGGGATAGAAAATCTCATCCAATGGCTACCACGTGACTCAGTAACTGGGGTCAGGGTTGCTGTAAAAAGAAAGTGAGATGGTTTTAGATTAGGTTTATCTACTGTGCTGATCCGTTGATCTTTGGCAGTGGAACGTACCTGAAGGTAGAAGCAAGTAAGTAACTCATTTTTCCTTTTTATGACCACTGTTTGGCAATTGTTTTTGTTAATTGTCTTTGTTAAAAAATATTCTCCCTCAGTCAATACCTTGAAAAATGCTTTTCAGGTTGTTGGAAAATCCCTCCTGTAGATCATTTAGAAGGGAGTAGTTTGGGGACCAGGGACTGAGATTCTGATAAAGTCCAGGGCAGGGTTTATGCTGCTATAGTGCTCTTGGTCTGCTACCATTCCTGGAGAGCCTTCCTTCTCTTCCTTCTACCTGACTAGCTCTAGAAAACCAAGAGAGAGACCAAGTTCCAATCCTTCTCTTTGACTAACAAGCTCTGTGACTTAGTCACTGGACTCTGACTTCACTTTAGACTAAATGATTCTCAAGGGGTCTTCTAGCTCTAGCACACTCTGATCCTGACTATCATCCAGACCAATTGTCAGGAACAATTCAGTAGGGAAAATGAGGATGTCTTATGGTATGCATGTCCTAGGACCCACTAGGAATTCTGTAATTCGATGGTGGGGTGGGGAACACACTGGAAAATGAGTCAAAACTGTCCCTCTGCATCCATGAACTATCCCTGTCTCACCATAGAGGCTTTTTCAAGTGACAGCTGAAGCTCACTCTAGTCCTATCATCTATTTACTCTGGCTTAATGGAAGGACACTGGAGTCTGGAGACCTGGGGTGAGACCCAGCTCAGCCACTCGCTGTCTTAACCATGCATAGCTTCAGTGACTTTTCCTCAAAGATGGATCTATTAACATCACCCCATGGAGGTTTTGTTACAGTATTTGTTGAAGTGGTATAAACACCAGCTGTTTGTGAGTAGTCTGTGATAATTACGAGCCCTCTGGAGGGACTCCAAGCCTTTTGCATCAGTGACTCTAATACCAGCTACCATGCCTTCCCACCTCTAGCTTGTTGCCTTTCTTCAGCCTTATAGTTATGTTTTCCTGACAATAGTCATTTGGCAATTCTCAACAAAACCAAAATGATTCCTTTCTCCCTGTGAAGATCTGACTCTGAAGCAAGACCTGGGGGCTAAGAGATGGCAGTTTGAGAAGATAATAGCAGAAAGCCTAGGGACTTCCCTAAATGTCAACACTATGAAGATAACATACATCAAACAAACTGCCAAAATACAATGCTTCAATCTCAGAAACCCTTACAAAGTTCTATCTCCAGCTATCCTTGTTCTGCTCCACCCACCCTCTATTAGACAGATGAACTAGACAGCAGGCACACAGGTACCAACCAAGGTTTTATGTAGTGATGTCTGAGGTAGTGCTTCTACAGCACAGCTCTACTTTGGAAAAGGAACTGAACTCACCGTAGAACCGAGTAAGTCGTGCCTTTTATTTTTGTGTTTATTCTGTTGAAGTTACAACATAGTTCTGAGTGAATGAAACTTCTTGAGAATTCAGGAAGTTCTGGACTGGAAATCCAATGTCTTTTGTTGCTGTTGTAGTGGAGTCAGGGTAAGATTTGAAGGAAAATTTAGGTTTCTTTTAAGAAAATATTCTGTATATGCTTGGAAATCCTGTTCTGATGATCAGTATTGATAAGTCTTCTGCAACTACCTAAGTAAAGTCCTTAGTCCAGACTTCTGGCTCCCTGGTCAGGGGTTGGGACCAAGGAAAAGGCGGAAGCTTGATGAGCAGGTGAGGAGAGTCTCTCCACTGATTTTGAAGGAGAAATCATGGCCATGGGATAGGAAGGAGAACACAAAAATCAAAGGTATTATTAAAGAAAGACCTAAGGTCTTCTTTCTCTCAGATGACAAAAACCAACCTGCCCTGTCTCTTTAAGCTGAGACCTTACATTTAACCAACATACCTGGCTCAGAGAAAAAGTTCCATCCTAATCTATGTCTCCTGAGAATAGTTCTACATTTGTATCCCCCATTACTCCTGAATCTGAGAACTCCACACAAGGTTCAGGAGTCCACACTTAATGTAGAAACACAGCCACCATTGTCAGAATGACCAAGAAGTACCAATGCTCTCCTGGAAACATTGCCCACTGTGGTCTGGTCCAGCATTTGAAAATCTAGGAATTAGGTGCAGGGACTTTGGGTAACTGGCCCATGGCCAGTCCCTGGAAACAGTCTTGAGAACTATAGTCTTTCAGAAGCTTTCCAAAATGTCAAGTCCAGTGGGACAGGCATTATCCTTAAGTAGTCAGATTCTGATTTTGTTTGTTTTAGAGGAAACAAAGAAGTGAAAAAGGCACTTGAATAAAGCCAGGCTACCTGATAGTCCTGAAAATGACGGCTAGTGTCAGCATGGTCTCTGCCTCCCAGGGATAATATAAATTTACAGGGGGTCCTGATTACCTCTTGCTCCCAGGGACAGAGTAAAATTTGGTGAGTTTTCTCACCTTGGAGGCGAGAAAGACCAAAGTAATGAAAAGAAGGAGGGAAACAGAATCATGTTGTACTTGATTACAGTCTGATTGATGTTGGGCAAATTGCATCTGGGCAAAAAGTATTGTGTTTCATTTTCCCTTTAAATCATTTCCACTTGAAATTCAGAATTATCTCCACGGCTAGAAACAAATCTCTGAGGCTGAGCCTTTGGGGGTCTTAGGAAAGAAGGAGAGAGCTGAAACTGACACTTAGTCCCTCTGTGGGGGAGCTGACCCCCCTCTCCCAACTGATACTCCATGACTGCTCTGGTTTACTCTTCCTGCAGAGATGGAGTATAATAATGTCATGATGGGGTGCTCAGGTTGGGGGAGTGAGAATGTCAAATCAAGTTCCCAATCCTTAAAGTGTTGACAGCAAATAATGGTCCTAAGCCACCAGCATTCCTTTTAGCTGGCTCTAGCCCTAGACTCGAATTTTGGTGATGAGACAAAGTAATCTGCATGGTCTTTAAGTTCTATTTCACATCATCACTCTGTCCTCCTGAGTCATGTATCTGGATCGAGGGTCAGGAGAAATTTTAAACCAAAAATAAACAGTCCGAAGAAGCACCGACTCCTCTGACCCTGCCCAGGACACACGGTACCACCGTGCTCCCCCATCAGTTGCCAATTTCTTGTTCAACCCTCAGTTCTTTTGAAAACCTTTCTCTGGTCTCGGGGAGTTAGAAAGCAGGTTTGTTATTATTGTGAGACTCAGTCTGAGGGATGGGGGAGAAATTGGGTTTCTAATTAAAATCAGTATTTGCGACTCAAGAAAAGGAAACCAGAATATGAAAACACGTCCTAGGTCTGAACCCTCCTAGGCCCAGCTTTCGTTAAGAGAAATGTCAGTATTCCTTGCCCCATCCCTACTCCCCAATTATGATGTTCTTTTTGAGCAGGGATTAAATGTTCCATCTTGAGGGCAGTGATAGGTCACAGCCACCCTCTCCTCTCTTGCTCAGCCTCAGCCTGGTCCCCTGGCCCAGTGCTTCTCAGCCCAGGATTTCACACTCACCTCCTTATCCAGCTGCTAAACTATTATTAGCTTCAAAGGGACATGAGGCCCTGTGCACTCAGCCCCCTGATCTCATCAGAGTGGCTTTGTCAGTCTCTGAGCTGTGGGGTCGCCAGGCTGGGACCCAGTCTGGGGAGGCAGAAACAGATGTTCAGGCCAAGCCCCAGAGTTGGCCCAAGGCTGTCGCCTGTGAGTGTGAGACAATGTCGCATTGTGCTCCTGGGACACCCGACAGATATTTTTCGGAACTGGCACCAAACTCTTCGTGGAGGCCCGTGAGTTGACTTTCATCCTTGTATTTCTAGGGTTAAGTTGGTTTCTGGGATGGGAGCTGCCATCTAATTTGCAGGGCTTGAGAAAGCATAACTAGCCTCTGGGGCAACACTGACATGGAGTGGGTCACAAGGAAGACACCTGCTGAGCCACTGCTGCTGCTCTGTATTTCTTTGTTTTTAAAAAACACATATTAAAACTACACTCCCATTTATTTCTGAACCCTTCAGAGCAGCCCAGATAGCACCAAGACATCTAGGAGAATAATGCCAGTGCTTAGAGCACATGGTCGAGGATAGACAGTGCCAGGGACACTGGGGCCCAGACTCTGAAGGTAGTTTCTTCATCCTTTTGCGTCCTGCAGGCTAACAGGCCTGCCTGCCTCATGGTAACCTGAAAACAAATGTCTACAGTTTGGCAGATTTAGGAGCAAGGTGGTGAATCTGGTCAGAGTGATCAGGGAAAGCAAGCTTGCATTTCAGTGTTCAAGTTAAATGCCATATTGGCAGAGATCTTTGAAAGTGTGACGTTTGTTATAGATGTTGCAATTCTTAAGGAGCCAGTAGGCCTCCCTCTACGAATCTAAGATATAGGTGATTTCTGAGTTTATAAATCCAGAAAGACTATTCAGGAAAAGTGTATACTCCTTTTGTATTGTTTACCAGCTTATAGCCTTAGCTTCAGATTGGTATTCATATAACGAGAAGGTCTGAAAATAAAATAACAATGGTCTAAAAAAAAATAGCACTCTGAAACATATGTTGAAATGTAATTACATTTGTGGACCAAGAAAAAAAATGAAGTCTTTAACTTAAATTTTGGACCACAATAGTGTAAATTTTGTACAACTTCAAATTTTGGGTTGTCAGATATAAAATAGACTAGGTTACATGTGGCAACTATATTGCTTTACTTTAAGACTCAGTTCAATTAGACTTTCTTTGGTTTCCATGACACCAAAAAATGGATTAGATGAAGCACTTTACTTTCAAACAATTGTTTGCAACAGACAAACATTGACTGAGAAAGAGGGTCTGAGAAAAATGTTTTAGCAAGTCACTATGCCATGCTTTCCCTAAAATGCTGACTAACAGATTCAGAGCTCAGTACCATGGCAGTTTGACCTTCTCCAGACTTCTGTCTCATCAGCAATATTCCATTGCTCAAATTATTCAGACCAGGTCTCTGCAGCCCAAAGTGATTGACAACTGCCTTTGAATTTAGATTTTAAAATCCCAAGCAAGCCTTAATCATCCAACTAAATCATGCCAAGTAACCCAGGAGATAGTGTTGTTTTGCTTGTGCTTTTAAGTGGACTAGTTTCTTTTCTCTACAACTCATGACTCCCTTGAAAATCAACCAGAATACATCCCACCAAAATCAGTAGAGTGAACAGAAATGTCACAACTCTGAAGGGAGGTGAATGAGCAAAATATGTGGTTTCCAAGCCGTTAGAGCTTGGGTTATCTGTGTCTGTCATCAGTGGTTTCAGCTAAGGCAGGAAACAGAGCAATGAAGGTTTTCTCAAGTGGGCTGAGAGTAGTTCAAGTAGGGCACTCTGGAAAGTCCCCAATTTCCTTCTTGTACAGAGCTTAAGCCAAAAATATAAGGAACCAGAGTCTTAGGAATAAGTTTTCTTCCTGAGTGACCTGAACAGAACTCAGTCTTTTAGCTAAAGTTCCTAAAGGAGGGAAAAATGGAGACGTGATGGTGGTGAGAAAGGCCGGCCTTCTCTGGACAGCTGGTCTCAAGGAAAGACCTGATTAGCTATGTCCACCTACTAGGTGCTGATCAGCAGGAACTTTTGATGAGGAATCACTCCTTCTCAACCAGATATAACCTACTGAGTTGGCTATAGCACTATTATCATGAGCTGCACATTTTAAGACCAAATTCAGGATTAAAAAAAATCATTTCATTTACACATGTATTACCAAGACTTTTTGTCTTATAATACCTTATGGCTTTACTGTAGACTATAGTAAATACCCAAAAAGCTCTTTCTGAATTATCCTCAATGTGCCTTAGTCATAGCTCCTGATCTAGAAACAACCCTGAACTTAGAATGTTAGATTGACCCAACGCAACCTGCAAATGCACCCAGTCAGTCGTTGTCAAGCAGATCCCCATCCCTATCTGTTATGTTACAAGAGTCCCATGGACAGAGGCAACATGGATGCAAAAATATACACTGGAATTCAACATATTTTTAATTGCATGCCAAGAATTCAAATTCACCTAAGTTTTAAATACATAAGCAATTAGTATTGAGAATCAACAGTTAAACTTATAATTGGAAATATATCCACAACAGCCTTTATAGGGTGAGTGTGATTTCAGATATTCAGAAGATCTACTTTTTGTGTAGTTATATGAAGAGAGCCTGAGAATCCAAGTCTCCATAGACAACAGAATTTGTCACAATTCAGAAAGTTCAATAAGGCACAATGGGAAAGAATTATTCTACCTCCCTCAGAGCCTCAACAGGTTTTGGTCTTGAGCAAAGGAAAAATACATATGCACAGTGGTAGATAGATGATAGTCCAAGGTGAGATATGGAAGGAGAGAGACCAGGGGGAGATCCAATTATTGAAACAATTCTCCTTAAAATAAAATAGGTTTCATATCTAGAAGGCCTTCCTGAAAATGATAGTTGTTCCCAGAGTAAAGATTCAAAAGGAACTGTAGGGTAGATGCTGCCAAAAAGAATTAAGTATTCACCTAAAGAAAGAGAGACAGATCCTTTCTAGCCCCTAAAATGGGAGAGGGGGTCGTTCTGCAGTGATCCAATACTACTGTCCTTGAAGAACAGACCTTCTCAGACCCTTGACTCTTTAATAAACATAATGCAAAGAAAGCATGAGCGCCTGCCCTGACCTCCTGCCAAGGGCTCATGCGTTTCAAATAAACCAACTGATGCAAACAGATATTCAACCTGACTTCAGTTGTCCAGTGGATTGAATCATAAAACAAGGATCATTGAAATTCAAATGATGATCCAGAAACTCCTTTGTAGTCATACTTTTCCATGTCAGTTCTCAGACATATCTCTACTAACTAGAAATCAAACTAACTACCTTCCATTTCCATTCCTTTTGGTCATATCCTTTCATGAAGGTGCTTAACCCGCGCAGGTCACCAATAGGATGCAAGAAGATCTCGATTGTGGTGTTTGGCTGCAGGTGAACAGAGGTTGACACCATTGTTTAATTCTCACACCTTGTGAATAACCATCTCACAAAATAAATTGATTATTTTTGCAGAAACTCAACCTGTTGCCACCCCATCTGTTTTTGTCATGAAAAATGGAACAAAAGTCGCTTGCCTGGCGAAGGATTTCTATCCCAAGGAGATAAGTGTAGAATTCCAGCCGACTATAGAAACATATCCCAAGGCTGTCACCCTCTCCCCCAATGGGAAGTACAGTGCCGTCCAGATTGGCCATTCTGACAATGCCAATTCGGTGACATGTTCAGTTCAACACAACAAGAAAAGCATAGCATCCACTGAATTTGAGCCAAAAACAGATTCTTCAGGTAGGTCCCATCTGACCGCAAGAGGCTGATATTGTGGGGGAGGAAAATGGGCGCTGGAGATATGAACTCTTAACACTAGAAACAAGACTTAGCCCAACTGTGGCCGCCATTGACTGGGCCCACCGTTGACTCTGCATCCCTGAACTGGATGAACTTCCTCGTCTTTCATCCCATCTCTCTTCTTTACCACCACTGTCTGCTTCATACTAATGAATTTCCACTAGTGGACTCTGTTGAATATCTACATGCTGTCTAATCTAGTGTGAATGCCAAAACAAAGGCCATGGGGTTAAAAACTTACTCTCCCTGCACAGAGGGGTGTGTCTTGATGTTGGCCTCATGCTGTAATGAAAAAAATGCAAAACTCTGAATTGGCTATGTGAATAGCTATGACCTTAACATGTCGCAACTCTAGTCCTCAACTACTTATCCTAAAATTTCCTCCAGTTTTAAAAATCTGAAATCCTCTAAGCTCCTATTTGTCCATGTAACTCTGGCTGCCTCTGTTTGTTCCAGATCCTTCAAAAAAAGAAAAGCCTACAGATACAGAGACAGCTACAGTGTCTGAAAACACACAGAAAACTCCAGAATCTGAAAACAAACAGCAAATTTCAGAGAAGCCTAAGGGTTAGTTGAAATAAAAAGACCAACTCAGAACAGAGGGTTAAAGCAAATTCTGTAATTGTCATAGAAGGGGTCAAAAATCATCAGATTTCAAAAGAAAATAAAACTGTAGCAGAGCCCAGTTGGCTCTTTCTGACCCCCACGGCGAGCGGGTTTGCAAAGCCTGCCCTGCTGGGTGTGAGCAGCAGCTGTGGGTCTCTGGGGGTGTCAGCACCAGGCTGGGTGTGAGCAGCAGCTGTGGGTCTCTGGGGGTGTCAGCACCAGGCAGGGCCTGCAGGCCCAGAGAACTGATGGTGATTCAGGGCACACTTGTTTCAGTGTTGTGAGTCCAATTTCTGGAAGGAAATTTAGCCCCCTTGCTAAACCACCATCTTCCCTCTTGTCAGCCACAGTTTATCCCGAGAAGGTGAACATGATGTCCCTCACAGTGCTGGGGCTCCGGATGCTGTTTGCCAAGAGCATTGCCCTCAATGTCTTCCTGACCGCCAAGCTGTTTTTCTTCTAAGGTACAAATGAACTGCTTTTTGTTCCTGCCTCCACCCAAACTGGGCAGCACATGGAGAAAGAGAATTGAGGAATAGTAGGAGATCAAGAAGACAAACACAAAGAGACATTATAAATGAATGGGGTGGGACTTGGATGCTCCATCCACATAACACTCATGTCCTGTGACTTTTATTTCAATCTAGACTCAAACCCCCTATGTCACATAATGTTATAGTGGTCTACAGCCCTTACCTCCACCCCAGAAGCTGAAACACTGGAGCTAAACGAGGAAAAATTTTTTTCTTTGCTGTTCTGTTTACTGGCCAAAGAGTTATGGGTTATTTGTAAGAGCCTCAACCTGTCTTTGTGCAGACAGAGGGGATGCCAGCTCCCAATCCTTAATCACAGGACTGCTATGTGGAGTTCAGCCTACTTGAAGGATGAAACCACACCCCCATTAGTAGTGAACAGTCACTACCAACTACTTGAAATGCCTACAAATTCAGGCATTAGTTATCTGTATGTTACTGCATTAAATATGAATTTTGGACCAGGGACTAGGTTTTCCCAGGAAGTTCCTTCCAATCTCCACAGTCCCAGCTTCTGATCTAGAAAAAAACCCTGAGCTTCGTGGCCTGAGATGTGCTGTGTGTTGGGCTGCTCCCACCCAGCTTGCAAACATACCCATCATCCCCCGACAAGCCCCCCAGCCCCACCCCCAGCGCAGCTGTACACACACAGCACAACAGCAGGCATCAGAAGACCTGGCTTTTACTCCTGACTTGGTTACCAGCTCTCTCTATGACCTTAGCTAATTTTACCTGTCTGGACCTGGCTTGTGCACCTATAAAACAAAGGAATTTAGAATGACTGAAGGAGAGAAAATGGGTTTTAAGACTTGTCCCAACAGCAGTAAGTTGACACTGACTAGCTGACCTACTGCCACATGTGGGAGGGAAATATTCCACAGGTCACGATGTCCACAGGACACTGGCCATCTCCCTACCACATGGCCACTGTGGTGCCTTCCAGCACTGACCATCAAGGATTTCAGGACAACTTTTATGGTTTTCCTTCATTTGCAGGCTGGCTAGCATGAGGAGGCCACACTGCCTGGAAGCAACCAAAGGCCTGGAGAGGTGTTATCTTCTAGTCTTCTGAGGACTCACGGATTCAAGTCGACCCTCCCAGCCTTGCTTACATGGCCACTGCACACACAGTGTTCCTTGGAAGGTGACAAACCCAGCTCATCCTCCAGCCCGGCTGCAAGACAGAGGCCCTGGGACTACGGTCCCACCTGCTTTATATGCTGCGTCATAAAAAGATGTAGATATACAAAGGGGCACAGGGCTCTTTGTTAGTTCCTCCAACTGTCAACTTTGAAAATGTTGTTTTGTTCCTTTGTCTTTCTTTGCCTCCAGAAACAGCAATTTCAGCCAACAGGTTTCCAGTTCCGCCCTCCAAGAAGAAAACAGGCCCTGGGGGAAGGAGAACAGAAGTCCTTTGCCTAAACTTGAAAGGCTCTGCTCTACCCATCACTAGCTTTGCCCCAACCTGCCATTCTTGGCCTACTTCTTTGGAGCTCATCCCAGCCTGTGTTGTACCCCAGGATACTCCAGATTTGTGCAGGGAGTAGTTGGGGGTACATGACACAAAAACATCTGTGCTTTTCCAAACACTTTTACAAACAAAATTGCATTTGACTTCCCTACTGCTGTCCAAGCAGGCCATAGGGGTTTTTTAATAGCACCCAAAATACCATGATCCTCTCCAGAAATACACTGCTTTCTATTCATTGATCAACAGGAATGAATCAACTCCCTCAAAGTCCAGGCAATATGCTGAAGGCACAAAGATGGCACAAGGACCTCCCTTTCAAGGCCTCACCAGGCCAGTGTTTTTGGAGGGAGGGGTAAGAATGAGACTCTCATTACTGTAAAAGCAGTGTCTTTACGGTCTCTGGCCTGGGAATCTACGCCCGAGGTGTTGGCGGTCACCAGACACTGCCTCTTGCCTGGCCTTGGGTGTTTGTGGTTTTCTCCTCTGAAGCTGTCTGCTGCATGTATTCAAGTGCACTTTTATTCACTGTATTCACTTTTATTCAAGTGCGTTGTTAATCTCGCCTTGGGCTTGCTCAGTGCAGACAGACCACTGCCTGGGGAATGTGGGCACGCTACTCCCGCCTGCTATCAGGCAAACCAAAGCCAGAGCTTAAAGGTCATGCCGCAGCTTCCGGAGCCCCCAGCCTACAGCCTACAGGTCTCCAGCATGTTTGGGGACGCAGCCCCCCCCCCATTTCCTGCTGTTGTTGCTGCTGCTAGAGCAGTAACAGCAGCCACACTCCCCATGTGGTGCCTGTGCTCTGTTGCTCCCACCTCAGCAGGACCTCAGCTTTTTTGAGGGGCTCCCACTTAGGCAGCAGAGCCCTAGCAACCCAGTATTGTGGTTCCCTCAGTACTGCGTGGAGTGTCAGCAGAGGCTTATGAGGTTACAAGTAAGAGAGAACCCTCAGCAGCACCTCCCCCTGCCCTGTTGTTGTCCCGTGCAAACTCTCACCTCGAGTCTTCACAGCCCAAAGCAAAGACAGGGGAGCACCGTATGAGTAAAGAATGCTTGTTTCCAGAACACTCATATCTGTTACCTTGGGCCCCTTAGAATGTTTATCTGAAGTAGCCAAGAACAAAAAGATCACATCCTCATTTTTCAAATGGAAAAAAAAATGTTCCCCTCAAAAAGGTATGTGCCGTGTCCAGAGTCTTTCTACAAAGCAGGGGCAGGGCTAGGAACAGGGCCAAGTTAGCAAAGTACCTTCTGTGAGAGTGCACTGCAGGCCCCAAATGAGGACAAGGTGTGGATGTGAAGCTCAGAGACTTAATCTCAGTGTTGTCCTCCACTTAGCATATGAAGCAGCCACCTCCAGACCACTTCTGGAAAGGCATCCTTGTGCATCACAGGACTTGAATTTCTTCACCCTTAAGGACCCTGCAGAAAAAATTTAAGGATGTAGACAGGATTGTGACTGCCTTCTGACCTGGGGCTTGGGGATCTGGTATGTAGATGTTAATGTTCCCGAACTTTCACATAGCTATCACTTAATGCCCATGACAACCTTCAGGGGATCTCCAGGAGAAGGTCACACACACAGTGGGCCGTGCAAGAAAAACTCCAGGGGGCTGAGTCATTTGCCCAGGCCTTTGGCTCCCTCGCCCATGCTCCTTCCATCCTCTCTGTAGGGACTGCTCTGCACTGCCTGTTTTAAAGCCCAGACAAACTGCTGCCCTTACTGCTAAAACCTCCTGGGGTGCCAGTGCATGGAGAGCTCTGGACATGCCTCACTGCACCCCGACTCTGCCATTAACCAGGTCTCTGACCTTGGGAGTGTCCCTTGATTCGTGGGCTTCAAGTATATTTCCTATCAAATATTCACTCCAGCTCCTTCTATCTCTAAGATTAGATCTAAGGATGCTAATAGTTGTTTTACAGAAGATAATTCAAGAGAAGTAGAGGAAGGAGGGATGACTCCAGGGCTGAGGGTGTTTCTATCTTGACATCACATTGTTGGTTTCCCTGGAGGTAATTATTTCCCCCAGAGACAACAGTGAGTTCCAGATTTGGGCACTTTGAAGTTGGGGTTCAGGAATTCACAGTCAACTTTTTGGAAGTATCTCAAGGCTCTCCAGTAAAGAAAATTGTTCTCCAAGTAAAGTAAATCAAATGGAAATGTCAAAGAGTGTCCAGGAGAAAAATAAGGTAGCTGCACAGAAAGCAATAGAAAAAAAGTAATCAGGGAAATTATTTTAAAGTAAATAACCCTCTATCCAATTTGATTCTTCTTAATTTCTCATGGAGGCAACATTGGTTTATCACTCTACACAAATTCCAGGTGAGCTACATCTCGAATCCACCTCTGTGTAAGGCACGCAGTGTTCCCACTCAAGGTCTCGTTTCCACCCTTCACCAAACAATTGCCCTTTTTTTTACCCAGTTTACCCAGTCCTCTTCCCTTCTTTGTGTGCAGTTTGATGCTTAAAAGGCCTCCACAAGAGTGGACAAAGGATGGGCGCTAAAATATCAGCTGACCTCCCCTTAATGGCTCTTCACCTTCACAGTCTGACGCCCACACGGCTCACGAGCACACACCTGGGCCCAGAGACACAGACCGTGCCCCCCCTCACCCCGACTCTCCTTCGTGCAAGGGCCCACTGAGTCAGCTGTGGGGAGACAAGTGCTCACTGGGAAGCCAGGGCGCACCCCAGTGTAACCAGGCCTCTGATGATTCCACAGGCAGATTAGGGCGCCTCTAACGGCCAGGCTGGGACTCAAAATGACTACCAAGGATGCCAGGTCCAGGGTTGTGGGCTGCCCTGAGGAGTGACTCTGCAGGCAGGGCCCTGGGGTTTGTGTGCAGACTTCCTGGGCACCTGGGGCATCGTGGGAGCGCAGGGCACAGTAGTAAGTGGCGCTGTCTCCAGTCTCCGCCTGGGAGATCACCAAGTGGAAGGTCTTCTTCGTTTTATTGTGCTGCACAGAAAACCGGCCCTCAGTAAAATCTGCATTATAGGACTCAGTGTCGTCCCTGTAAAGGACAAACTGTAAGGAATGATCTGCCCTTATTCGGTACCAGTACAATTCTGGATTTGACAATCCAGTTTCATAAGTGCAGTGCAGTGACCTCTCACTGCCAGCCTCCAGTATCTGGGTCAGGGAGCTCTGGGTCACTTTGTCACACAACACGGCCTGGTCTGTGGAGAGAAAAAAATGAGAAAATAGTGAAATCCTGTTCTCCATAGGCACAGGGACTAGCACGGCCCACCCATGGGTCACCCAAAGAGTAGGGGCAGGAGGGGGCACAGAAAGTCAAAGGGAGAGAATAACCAGAAAACCAAGTATGCAAGAGAAAGAGATCAAACTTCGAAAGTCAGAGAAAGATTTCCAAATGTGGTGAGAGCACTAGAGGGAGCAAACAGATGAATGTACTTACAAGAACACAGAAGGCCAAAGCCCACAACCAGAAGCATCTTCATTTTGTATCAGGGAGAGGATAGAGAATAAAACAAGATTCCTGAGACTTCTGAGACCATCTTTGGCTTCTGACAGGAAGAAGAGGGAGGGGAACGGGAGGAGACAGGCTGCCTTAGGGTCACGTGACCGAATTAGCTGTGCCTCAAGGAGACAAATGCTTCCAGCTCAGAAACTGCTGCTGTTATTTTGGTCCTTAATTCATCTTGAACTAATACTTTGGTAAAACACAGCGAAAATGAATTACTTTAAAAGAGAAAAAAAGACAGAAATAGAAACTGCCAACGCAATGATTACATGCCTAGATATCAAATTGCATAGAGTGACTTACCCTCCCAGTCCCCACCCTCTGGTCCCAAGGGCGCCAGTCCCCCTCCTACACTGGCCCCTCCTGCACTGACCCACAGTACCTTGGACAGCTGCGGCTCTGTAGCAAATGGAATCCAAGCATGAGGGCCTCAGCCTAGCCTCTTCCTGCCCGGTGTCAAGGAGGAAAAGGATTGAAGAAGGTCAATTCTACAACCTCTCCTAGGTCTGAATCCTAGAAATCTGTTTCTGATGCTTGAGGGCGCCTGATCCCGAATGCTCACTGCATCTCACACAGCACGACTTCCCATCTCTCATCAGGCACTTTGCACACACTTGGTTCCAGCTGGAGAATTCTGCACCTGAGCAGAGCTGCTGATGTGGAAATCACCTGGAGCGGGTTATAAGTTCCTGGAATAGTGCTCATTGTGGCCCCTGGGGCCTGGAGTGGCTGGAGACCCCAAGACCAGCCCCTCCCCACCACACACCATAGAAATATTCTTTGCCTTGTAATCCAGGATATGACAACAGTCTGTTCTAGAATAGTAGACTGATAAACTCACATCCCTAGGAGTGTTTCTAGGAGACCCCTTTTTACCCATCTCCCCTACATCCAACTCAGCAGCAAGCACCATCATTTCTACCATGAACTCTGTCTCCAGCGCATCTCCTTTCCATACCCACTGCCACCCGCTCCTACAAACACTATCACCTCCCACTAGAACCACTCAGTGTCCCCCTAACAGGACCTCCCTGCACAACCTCTTTGTCCGGTCTTTATGAAATGTAAAAGAGATGGTGCTGGCTGGACTCCCTTCCTGGGCCCGTGACTCCAGCTCATGGTCTGGCTGCTGCTCTCTCCAGCCGCAGTCCTCCCTCCCCCTCCCTCTCCCCATCAGCTGCTGTGGCCTTGCTTTTGGTCTTCTATCTGCCTCATTATTCTAGCTGCCTGAAACTTGAGACCCAATTTTCCATAAATCTTAGCTCAAAAAGGCTTTCCCTGGTCATTCCAAATAAATTAGTCTCCCAACCCCCACCAACCAGTCATGCTTGATTATATCTCTGTTTTATTTTCTCTCACAACATTATTTGAAATCATTGGATTTATACACATTTATTATTTGTCTCTTCCATCTCACCCTCTCACACACATACACATGCACACACACACGCACACACACCATTTTATCACTGTCATTTTTTATCTTTTCACTGGTATCTCCCCCGCCCCTGAGCCTGTCTGCCACATAATAGACAATATTGGTGGGGAAAATGTATGCAACTTTCTCTACTTAAAACTCAGCATTTGCATAGAGAAGTTTACCAGGTTTAGTAATAAAGATATAGGATACTCAGTTAAGTTTACATTTTAAATAAGTAATTTTATTCCTATTTGGGACATATTTTTTCATTGTTCACCTGAAATTCAAATGTCACTGGGCATTTTGTACTTTATTTGGCAGCCCTAGGCACAGAGAAAATAACAAAAGTGAACTTCAGACAGTCCAAATCCCACCATGAGCACCCAGGGCCCCACTGTGGAAGAGGAAGCTGCCATGGACCTGGCTGCCCATGCTCAGAGCTGCTGCCCAGCTCACACTGCCGCCTGCTGGCAGCTGTACCCAGCCCTTTGCTGGTAGAAGGCATCTCCAGACACCCGGGTCTCCAAAGTCCCTGGGCTCTCCTCATCCCCATCCACCTTCTGGTGTCTGTCCCTGCTCTAAAGGTATTGACCACACAGGCAGATATATATAAGAGGGGTTGAGGGGGAGGGAGCCGCAGTAAATCAAGTAAAGGGGTCAGCTGATTGGTGAAGCTGGGACTGGACATTTAGTCATCAATATCATGTGTATACACAGGTGTTGGTTTATAGTGCTGAACACCTGAAACCCATATCATGTTATAGACTAATGTTACTTTAACTTAATTTTTTTTAACTTAATTTTTTTTTTAAATAAAGGCACTGAGTGCTCTCTTCCTGAAATAAGCAATACCAGTTTCAAAGTAAACTGCTAGTCTTCTTCTGGCTCCCCATCCAAAACTCCCTCTGGCCACACCAGAGACCAGAGGGCCTCATGGACCCTCATCTGGAGGGACACACCTGTTCCCCAGTGCTTCAGAAAGGAACTTCAGTCCCTGGCAGCTCCTTGGGCTGGCTCCACTTGACCACCCCATCCCCAACAGTGTCCTTCCAACAGAGGCACCCCTTCTCAGTACCAGGGCAGTTCAGTGGCTGGTGGGGCTGTCACATATGATAGCAGGGTGGTCTCAGCAGGGGCTGGGTGGGGGAGGGGGAGAGACATTGCTCAAACAGTGCAAATTTCCGGTCCTAAGATTAACAAGTTCTGAGACTGTAATGTACAGAATAGTTACTATAGTTAGCACCATGTTATATGCTCAAACGTTGCTGAGAGAAAATCTTACATGCTCTTACCACAAAAAAGAAATGGTAAAGACTTGACATGGTGGAGATGCCAGTTATAGCAAAGGTGGCATCATTTTGCAATATATAAATGTATCAAATAATCATATTCTATGCCTTAAACTTCTACAGTGTTACATGCAATGATATATAGATAAAAGTGGGAAAATTAATTTTTAACTAAAAATAAAAGAAATGGCCACAGCGATAAAAAAGTAACTCCCACCTTTAATTTGCTGTCCGTGCCACTAGTATGTCATGAAGCTGTGCACACTGCCACAACCCAAGCCAGCTGTGCTCTTCCCAAATCCCCAATAGTCCTGGGAGCATCAGAAATGAGACCTCTGGCTACGGTTTTATGTCTTCTGAAAGGTGCAATGACCTTTTTTATAGGAGATCACAATGTACAAGAAAGTGACCCTTCCCCCTCCCCCCAGGTTTAGGAATAAGAGAAATTCTCACTTTTTTTTTAATTGTCTCTACCAAATCATCCATGCCCATACCCTATCTGCCTGCATGTCCCATCCCCTCCACCTTTCCCCCATTCCCTCTGGTAACCATTATCTTCTTTTTTGCCAAATTCAAATTTTTATTTCTTCTATTGTTTGCATGTAATTGTGTTTTGGATATTTATATTCCACAGATGAGTGAAACCATCTAAAACGTTTCACTTTTTGGCTGACTTCACACAACATAAACATCAACACTCAACATATGTTTATCATAAACATAATCACTTCAAGTTCTATCCCTTTTGTGCCAAAATGTCACCACTTCATCTTTCTTCATAGCTGTATAATAGTCCATTGAATACATACTCCACATTTTCTCTATCCATTCATCTATTAAAGGACACTTGGGTTGGTTCTATGATTTAGACTTATGCTATGTACATAAGTGTAGATAGATCTTTTCATATTATTTGGATAGGCACCTAATACCAGTATTGCTGGGTCAAGTAGAATTTCCATTTTTATTTTCTTGAGACATCTCCATACCAGCTTACATTCCCACCAACTGTGGATGAGAGTTCCTTTTGCACTGCAACTTCACCAGCATGTGTTAATTCTGTTTTTTCTTATATGGGCCACTCTCACATAGGAGAGGTAATATGTCAGTGTGGTTTTAATTTGTATTTTTTTAATTGGGTCATTTTTTTTCTTTGTTGTTGGACTGTATAAATACTTCATAAATTTTGGAGATTAACCCCTTAACAGATGTATGGTATGCAATGTTTTTCCCATTTTGTAGATTTCCTATTTGTGTGTGTGATAGTTTTTTTTTGCAATACAAAAGCTTATGAGATAGTGACACTTGTTTTTGCTTTTGTTTCCCTTGCTGCTGGGGTTGTGTTCCCAAACACATCTTCATGTAGACTCCTGTAATGTGTCCAACACAAAGATTTGGACATATGTTTTCTTTTGGGTGCTTTATAGTTTCAGTTCTTATGTCTAAATCTTTTCATGTATGGTATTATATTTTGCTTTATTTTTTGCACGTGGCTATCCATGTTTCCCAGCACCATTTTTTTAAAGGCTACCTTTTCCCCATTGTATGGTCTTCAATCCTTTCTCAAAAATTAGCTGTGCATATTTATATTTCAATTCTACTCATTGGTCTGAGTTCTGTTTTTTGTTCTAGTACCATGCTTTTTTTTATTAATGTTGCTGTGTAATATTGTGTGAAGTCAGGAAGTGTGATATCTCCATTTTTCTTCTTTACTCTCAAGATTGTTTTAGCTTTTCAGGGCCTTCTGTGATTCCATATAAATTTGATAATTGTTCTATCTCCTTAACAAAAATCATTGGTATTTTGATAGGTGTTGCATTAAATCTTTAAATTGCTTTGGGTAATATGGCTATTTTAATGATGTTCATTCTATCTACCCATGAGCACGGGATATCTTTCCATTTCTTTGTGTCTTCCTTTTATTTCCTTAAACAGAGTTTCATAGTTTTCATTATACATGTCCTTCACCTCCTTTGTTATGTTTACTCCCAGGTATTCCATTCTTTCTGGTGTGAATGAAATGGAACTATATTGCTTATTTCCCTATCTTCTGATATATTGTTCCCATATAGAAATGCTACTGATTTTTGTGCATTGATATTGTATTCTGACACCTCACTGACTTCATTTGTTATTCCTAGGAGGTTTTTTTAATTTTTTTTGTAAAGTCTTTTGGTTTCTCTAAGTATATTAGCATTGTCATCTGTGAACAGTGACAGTTTCACTTCTTTCCCCATTTGCATTCCTTTTGTCTTTTTCTTGCTTAATTGCTTCACTTAGGACTTTCCAGAACTATGCTGCATAATAGTGGTGCTAGTGGACATCCCTGTCTGGTTCCTGATCTTAGTGGAGAAATTCTCACAGTTTAATGACCTATTACAGACTGATTATCCTTCAATTGCTCTACCCTGATTCCTTTAAACCTACTGATCGCTACAGCCTGAGCAGCTCCCCAAGATAGACTGCCCTGGACCTCCTTTCATTAGCCTGAAGCCATCACGAAATAGGGGCCTTGGTCCCGTTGGGTTCCAGGGGATTTGGTCAGCAAGGCCATCCAGTGCTACAGTTTCTCTTTCGATCACTACTATCACTCAAACAAGCGACTTTTCTCCCAGTTTCCTGAGGTGGGCAGCTTTGTTTTTGACCTTGCAGCGCCCTCTGCTGCCCTAATTAGCCCATCTCCTTAATAGTTCATACTGGATGCTGACAAAAATAGGTCAGGGGTGGAAAATATTCTTTGTTCACAACTTAAGTCAAAGCTACCGCTTCTGTTCCCATTCCTCTTGCAACCTCAGAATGCAGCTGCTCAGTGGTGGCCCAAAGGGCCATTCTCCCCGTGACTCAAAGAGCACTGTCTTGGGGAAGTTGAAATGGCACCCTGAAAGGATGTTTTCCTGTGGACAAAAAGCATAGTGCAACAGTGAAGGATATCAGGAAGTGTCTTTGGATGGATATGGACATGTGCATCTCTTTTATAAAAGAACAGGAATACAATTTAAAGGGGAAAGCTTAAATACACCTGAGTGTGTCGTAAAGGGAATGAGTAGTCCACATGGTTTCTCATCATTTCCTCCATGTGCCACATTCCATGCTGAGACTCCCGGCTCAAACCTGGCTGAAGTATGATGGGAAGTAAGCCAGAGAGGGAACAGGGTAGGGGCTGCAAAGGGGTCACCCACGACCTCCATTCTGGGGAGAGATTTTGCTGAATGCCCTTTGGGCCAGAAGGCTTATGAAGAACCCTACCATGGTTGGCTGCCATCTACCAAGCCAGCGTGGAAGGAACACTGCAAAGAAGACTCTGTGAATTTGCTTTGTTAGCTCTGGAGCAGCCTGTGGACATAACAGTCTTGGTCCCACCAGGTCAGTAACACCTTTCGTGATGGGGCTGGGAGGGCCAAGCCTGACTCTTGCCAACCAGATTTTTTAAGCCTTCTATAGGGTCTTCTCTCCAAATGTTCCTAGGGCAGGGAAGACAAAGAGATTCTCTCTTAATTACCAAGGGCTAGCAATTGGGAGTGGATATCTGGAACACACAGTTAAGAAGGATTGGGAGGCCACTCTAGATTCAGAGGAAGAGTGACGTGTCTATTAGCAGTACCTGCCATGGGAGCGGGCACGGGAGGTTAACTCCATGCCGATTTTGCATCTGCCACCCTGCTCGAGGTGTCATTTCTGTAATGAGTGCCGCAGAGAAAAATCATCAGAGCCAATTCTCTGCTGGATTATCCTTTTGTTAAAAGGCAAATTTTAAATCTGTCTTTCCCTTGGTTTCCCTGGGTCTCGTGGGCCATTTCCCCCACTATCAATAGCTATTGCCTGCAGCCTAAGAAATAAAATTTTTGTAAATGAACAAGATGTTCTATATCTCTCCCTAAAACCCAACACACACACACACACACACAATTTACTGTTTAACAGAGAGAAGGATGCCTGACTGACCAGTAGAATCACCAGGATCAGAGCTCACACCGGGACTTGCTCTCATGAGTCACATACAGCTCACAGCAAAAAACAAGAGTGAGACTCAGGTGTCCTGAATTCTAGCCCCAGCTATAACATTCCCTACCTACATGACCTTAAGCAGATTTACCTCTCGTGGCTTCAGTGTCTTCATCTTTTAAATGAGGGAGGGCATGAGCCCTGGCATTCTGTAAGTATGTTTCCAGGTCTCACATTCTAGGATGTAAATCTATAAAGCCACAGATCTGACCTGAGAGAGTTATTAGTTTATATTCCCCTGTGCATACTGCTTAAACTCCTCTTTGCCCAGCAAGGGGAAAAAGCAAAGCTTGCTTCTTCATTGGGGGTATCACAATTTCTTGATTCAATATGTGTGACTCATCAGAGCCTGGAGGTTTATGCCCAGATGCCAACTTGGAATCCAGTTATTATTGCATCTGGGAGACAGAAAGTGCTGAAAACAGCCTTTGGGAAAAAAACATCAATTTGGGGGGAAAAAAGAAGAAGAAGAAACAGGCTGTGCATAGCGCGATAACATTTTGATATCTTATTTATCATCTTCATCCCTAAAACCTACTCTGCTTCCTCCTATCTCTGCTCTGAGAGAGGAAAGGTAGGCAGATCTTTCCAGGGAAGATGGGGCACACTCAGGAGACAGTGAGGTATCTGTCTAGGAAGGAAATAGAACAAAGTTGACCCCATTTCTCTTTCAACGATAGTGATGGTTCTGGTTTTTGTAAAGGCATTCACTCCTGTGGGGACAGAGTTAATAGGAAACTGATATTTGAAGCCAAGACTACAGGAATTGTGAAACTCAGCAACTACTATGTAGCAGAATTAATTTTTTTTTTCATCTGAAAATTGTCAGAGAAATATTCAAGCGTCCTTTAAGGAACAGAAACAAAAGATGACTATTTAATATAATTGAATTTAACAAATATTTATTAAGTGCCTACAGCTTTTCCCAGGTATCAGCTGGGCCAGCTTCTGGATGTTGTTGTGGCCCTAAAGGAGGAAGGGTTTTGTCAATAGGCTCAAGGCTGGATGAACAACGACAACAGATTTACCTGTGAGACCCAGACTCACTTAGCCGTGCCTCTGAATAAGTAGCTTAGCTTCAGAAAATGTGCACAGCAGCGTGGATAATCTAAAACACCAGGTAATCAAAAATGTTATTTTATGATTGGCTTTAGCATGTATTTCATTATTTTGTAGGCAGGTTTATCTTCCCAATTGTAAATTTACTTGAGCTGATCTGTAAAGTCTACTGGGGGAAAGCTTTTCAAGAATCATACATTTCTGAAATTAGGCTCCCAGCAGTCAACACAGAGAAGTAGCACTTTTTGTCTAATAATGAGAAGTAGGGGGTAGGAGGCTGGCCTCCTCGGTCTACCTAGCGTCCACAGGGGTCTCCTTCCTTGCCTCAGGTCAGAACCAGCAGTGAACACCAGGCAGTTACGGTTCTGATAGATGGATCTGTGCAGTGGGGTGGCTAATGAGAAATGGCCCACCTGCTAGGTGCTCAGGATATGGGCGGCCCCGCTGTGTGTGAAACAGGAGAACTTTTGACCATTCTAGTTCAATCGGTCTGATCCCTTCACTATCTAGGTCCTGGGCTGCATCAGGAGGGAAGCTGCAACCCTTCTCATAACTCTGCTCCCGAGGCTGACCCCTGTGGTGACCCTAATCACACTAGCATTAAGTCTGAGAAGAGGAAGTAGCAGCCTCATGCTAAGAAGGACTTTTTGTAAAGGGCCCAGACACTGTGTGAAGAACATTGAGAAGCCCGACTTCAGGAGGGGGTGTCAGTGAAATACAAGCCTGGGGGAGCACCTCCACTTCACACATATTGCTGCAGAACCCCCTCAGTGTGTCCCCTGGCAAAGAGAAACTTTTGGCTACATGATGAATTCCCTTATCCGGTGGGAAAAGACTGTAAAGATCAAATCACCTTCCTGTGGCCTGTAGTTTACATAAAGGCATCAGCTCCTGTGGGAAAAAAGGAAATAGGAAATTTACATTTGGAACTGGGACTCAAGTGAGTGTGAAACTTAGTAAGTACCAGTTTTAAACCAAAAGGTGTCAATTTATTTGGGTTGGTTTTTAAATTATCTGAAAGCTCCAAAAAAAGAACACTGCTCCCTCAGGATACAGTTCCAACATTCTGACTTCAAACTTTTAAAAAGATCAAATGTTAAGGCAGATGGTAGACTTAGAGAATTCTATTTCCCTATATAATAAGTAGAGAAGAACTTTTTTTTTGCTTATTTGCTTTATTTTGTTTAGGAAGTGGGGAGGAAGATTAGACAGCTTGAGGAAAATATCATTTGCACAGCATTTTTGGATAAATTAGACCCAACAACCAAATCCAAGATTATCAGCTCAGTAAGTCCTTAAAGATCACCTAAAGAACTCCTCCTAAAGATTCCTAAAGAACTCCTCCCTTTAACTTTGCAAATGAGGACAGTGAAACTCAGAGAAGTGTAAGATGCTCAGAGCCACACAGCTGGGCCCGGTCCAGGACAAAAGCAAGGCAGCTCCGGACTCTGGCCAGACCAGGACCAAGAGAGAACAGCGTGTCCTTGGCCATGCAGCTTCACTGCACCCCAGTCTTTATCCAAGACTTAGCTGAAGATAAAACCCCAGAGTTCCAAAGAGAAATGAAGTCATTGTATGCTGGAGGGAGGGGACGGGTGGGGGAAGCTGACCAAATTAAGAACCATAGCTGAGCTTGATATTAGGCTATTGGGGAAAAGACAGCCATCTTGCAGATTGAGTGGGGGCGGTGGAGGGGACAAAATAAAACTGCTGCTCTTGTCTTCAGACAGTGACTATGACCATCAAACACCACCCTAAATTCTGCAGAGTTCATTTTTTCCCCAATGAGAGCTTCTAGTCTGTAATAGATTGCACCAGCTAGGCAGTTGCTTGGAACTAAACAAAAGGACTTACTGAGTCTTTTGGTCTTAAAGTGGCAATCGTATTGCTGGGCATACCTCTCCGTCCTGAAGCTCTGGGCTACCAGATAGAAAGACATCATCACTTATCCTGTCTTAGAAGCTCGGAGGTTGTAGGAAAATCCTAGTTCTTGGGAGCTGTACACAGCGAGGGTTGTTGAGTGGATGTCATGGGTTTTTGCAAAGCCCCCTGGCACAGTGTTCAGCAAAGCAGTGGTGCTAAGTTGTTATTTGGAAAGGGAACTCAGCTCCGAGTGAACCTTGGTAAGTGAAGGAGTGCACTGAGCCCTCTTCTTGATGTGATTTGAGATCTTTTTTATACCAATTAGTGAAGTTGTGGCTTCTTGCTCTATCTCTGATTATATTCATGTCCTGCCTGGCTAAAGTATCTCCCCTCCACATCCCCCATAATGGTGCAATTATGGACGTGCACTCACACACCAGAATGCACCTTCTGCTACATTCTCACAAAATCACTCACCTTCTTCATCAACTGTTTGGTAGTTCTTTTGCCCTCAACGCCCTGCTGGTTTATCTGTTAGAAGAAATGAAGTGCCCAAGGACTCTAAGATTTTTATTTCATTGTATAGAGAAATTTTGAGGACGTTTTTGGCTACTTGGGAGGAAAATCCTAATGACTTCTGATGCCCTACTATATACTGATCATGCTTTCTACCCCTTATCACGTCCAACCCTTCATCACCTCTATGGGTATTATTCTCATTCTACAGAAGAAAACTTTTTGTGTTTTTATTCTAATATGTTTATAAAAGCACAGAAAGGTTGAGTAACTTATTCAACTTAATTCTTGGCACTCAGTGAGGGGAAGATGTTTGGAGGGAAAATCACTGAGGCTTTATGCTCTAAAGTTGCTACAATAATCCCTAGAGAAGTTTACTACCTCTCAAAAGTAAGCAAGGCACTGATGAACAGGACCACCAAGACCCACTTACATATTCCTAATCCTTACAGCAACCTCACCAAGCAGGAGTCATTGCCCCTACTTAACAGATAGGGAAACTGAGGTGTAGCAAGGTAAAGACTTGCCCTGGGTTTCAAAGCCAAGTCCGTCTGATTCCTAAGCCTCAGTCATTTCAGATTAACTGCAACTACCAGCTTGTTAAATTATTACCTTATTAATGAAGGAACAATCTAATCAACAAGGTGATAAGGATTGATTGAATTTTGCTCCATAATTCTGCTCCCTTTTTCAGAATAACCACACTATGGTGTTATCACTCAACATTGTGGTTCTACCTTTGTGCTTCCCCAGCAAAGCTAGGGGAGCCTGGCCCCCTGGTGCAAGGGTCCTGGCAGTATTTGTAAAGCAGTCTGTGGGAGTGTGACTCAGGATCTGAAAAACTCGTCTTTGGAAAAGGAACAAAATTGACAGTAAGCCCAAGTAAGTTTGACTAACTAATACCTTCAAATTTCTCTCTGGAAAATTGACTCCTAAATTTCCATTCTATTTTAGAACCCAGGTCCAAACCCAGCAGTACCACTGATAGATTCCAATTCTGACAACTGCTGCTGAATGCCTACCTCTTCCAGGACTCTGCTGTTTTCCCTCCCATGCTATTTTATCTAATAGATGAGAATGACAGTCAAGGCAGAGCATTGAACCACAGAGTCAGGCCATTAGAAAGCTTAATTTCTTACTATCTATCATTGGTGAAATTTTCCATGGGGCTAAGGGAAAACTTTCTGAACCTCTCTTTTCTTTCTCTGTAAAATGGAGAAAAGGATTCTTACTTCTGTTTGACCTCGAGGTGTGCCTCGAGGTAGTGAGGGCACATTTCCAATAACTGATAATAACCTAAGGGATAAGAAAGACTTCCTGGTGGTCCACAAAACTTACCCCCAAAATGATTATAAAGCCTGATGATGGCTTCATCAGGGGGATTCCTAAATGATGAGTAGATATTTAAATAGGTAAGAAGGGGAGTTTGGACCCCTGAGTTTTTGTAGAGTCTCGTGTCATTGTGTGATACCACAGGCAACAAGCTGACATTTGGGAAAGGAACAACTCTTAATGTTAGACCAGGTATGTTTTAAAGATTACTTGTGTCTAAACAGAAATCACCACTTTTAGGAATTCAGTGATGATCCCTGAATTATCCACCAAGTTGTCAGCATCCTTGGGGGTGGTACCCCGTGTCTTTCCATGAAAATGATGGTGGGGCCGGCTTCTGAGGAATTCCTTAGAACTTGGAACTTCTACACTGGTTCTTGTTCTAGCTGGAGCCACGGGTCTGACAAATGGAATATGAATTGAAGTTTTAGTATGTGATAGCAGAGAGCACTTAGAAAGAAAAGGCCAAGGCGCGCAGCAAGGACAAATTACATAGCAGTGGCGGCCATATCCAAAAGAGACCATGAGATGTAGCCTGAACCACAGCTCTCGTGTTACCCAGCTGGTGCAGTTAGGGAAAGGATAGTCCCACCTCTGTAATTTTCAGAGTATTGGAGCCAAGAGAGATTTAGCCAAATCTAAAGCTATGTTAGATTTTCTAGTGCTGACACTGATAACAAGCAGATATTTAAGGGAAAACTGATGATTAATCTTTAAGGAAAGAGTTAAGAGTGAAGGCAAATATTCAAAATAGTCAGAAAGATCATCCCAGGGTGCTGTTAACTAGCTTTGGCTGAACTCTTCCTCAGAGAAGCCCTCTCCATCTGCCCCATCCCTGGCCCTCAGTGCAAAGAGGCAACTAAGTTTTAAAGTATGAGAAAAGGCTTCCCTAATCCAAACACAGCAATGGCCCTTCTCTCCATTTTGCAATACCCAGAGGGATGTTTTGAGTGCCATCCACCATTCTCAAAACAAACCAAATTTCAGTTACATAGTTGAAATTTTACTCCATAAGGGCATCTCTATGTACTACAATGGAGGGGCATCCATTTTATATATCTGTTATCTATATATAAATTTATTTATTTAATTATATTTGACATCATTTGTAATCCTCAGGGAGTACCCACCACCATTCCACCCATGCACCATCACCTCAGTCCCTTGTGCTCTTTCTGCCCTCATCCCCGTCTTTGCCCTCCCCTCCTTTCCCTCCCCCTTATGGTCCCTTTGGTTTATCTTTGACCTTTTGGTCTTGTTGAGTTTTTTGTTTGCTTTTGGTTGTAATTGCTGGAAGGGCATTCTTGACCACTGTCTGGTGTTTAACTTTTATTTATAATTCCTAAAAGATACCAACTAGCCGATGCCGATGCATAAAATTTCAACTTTCATGGCCAAATTATCATCTCCTTGAGAAAAGTGAAACTCAGAAAGTCCAAGTGAACGTTATGTTAGTCCCAGATGACCTTCCTACAGTCCCTTAAGCCTAATACAGCGTAAGTTCTTTTAAAAACACTTCCATGCTGACTCATGTGTCCAGTTCTAACTAGAGTCCCGTGTGCAGGTGGTGCTCAGCTCAAGTTGGTTAAGGTAGTTAAGAGCCCTCTGCATAGTCAAAATAATAATCTGAAAACACGCATGCGATTCCTTCTTTATTTAGAATTCTCATCTCTCCCAGGGAACTGTTATAAATTTTCTCCCAGCGGTGTTACAGTCATCTCTCTTTTGATCCCTTTATTTATGATGTGTACAGAGATGAAAAATTGGTTGAGATTCAGAAAACATCCATGAGATTTACCTTAAGCTTTGCCTGTCAGAGAAATTCTAAGAGCTAAAAAGATGGGAAACTGACATTTGGGAACTAGATTAAAAAGAAAATCCAAATTAATCCCAAGGAGCAATGCTCAGGAGGTAGTTATTTAGACTAAGCACATGAACCTTGCAAGCCTGGTTGCTCCATTGGCTGGACTGTCTCTATTTTGGGCTGGCCTGGAAGAGTAATAATAACAGTGCTGTCTTGGGAAGAGAGAAATGTCAGCCTCCAGCCCTAAAAATTCCTTGTGAATTGGTTTGTTTCAATAGAGTTTATGCTTATACACAGTGTTCTGGAAGTAATAGAAAAGTGCATTAGATGTTCCTCCAAATGGAAATGAAATGTAAATTTAGATTGTAAATATATAGCTGCAGTAAACAGATAGCAAGAAAAAGATGAAAAGATTAGAAACTTGCCATGTTTCTCTAACCCTAAAGGAAATGTTTCTATAAATAGTTTTAAACTATTGAAGAGAAGGGGCGGAGGAGGAAGGGTGCAATGAGAGGCAAAGAGATTGTCTCCTAATTCTCTTCACATTGCAGAATTAGAAATTGTTTTTCAATCAAATGTCCCTGAGCAGCAGAAAGTAAGCATGTGTTTTCAGACCAAAGGGACCGTGGATGGGTGTCTCTGAGAACTGATCTTGAGGCAGCTCCTGATGGGTGACAAGTGGTGGGACGTCCTGGCTGAGGGGAAGAGGTTGAGCACAAAAATAAATCCAAGCAAGTCTGCAGGAGCAAGAAGTGTCACAGGGTGGGATTTCCCCTGGATTTTCTGCCTTGCCTCTAATCTTTCCTGTCTCAGCTCAGTGGATTAGCCCCAGAGGAGCCAGCCCTAGGATAGCACACCAGGAATTTCAAGGAGGAAGGCAGTTTAACATCACTCAGAAGACCCAGCATATTCTGATTCTCAAGATTCTCTTAATTCAGCTGTTTTTAGGGACAGCTCTGTGAAAGCTAAAGGAAAGGTTTTTTAAAAAAAGTTAAAATTCTATGAACTAGAAATGAAGATGTTAAATATTTGACTAACAGATTAGAAATCTGCTGCAAGTCTACATCTGGTCAAGGAGACTTTGTCAAGGAGAAAACAGGCAGCCCCGAAGCCACTCTGTTCTCAAGGCTCTGCTTTGTGAGATTCAGGCTCTGCCTCAGCAGACTCGGTGCATGCTCGGAGGGCAGATCAGGAGTTGTCCTCCAGGGGGAGAAGGGCCTTGGCCTGCAGGCAGTTTGTGTAAAGCTGTTTGCTGTGGTGTAACACAGGGAACTGGCTCGACGCTGGTTTTTGGGCAAGGAACCAGGCTGACTGTCAACCCCAGTGAGTATGAAAGGTGAAGGGCGCGGGTGCCTCCAGGCTTTTCCTTTTCTGCCTCCTCTCCTAGAAGGCACATACTTGTTTTGCCCACTCCATCCAAGGGAAGTTCACCTGGAAAAGAGAAGGGAAAAAAACCAAAATCTTAAACTTTCACCCTTAAATGTTCCTGGAAAAGCTCCCTCGCTCTCCTTCCCCTCTGAACCATTTTTCAGTAAACCAGCATCCACGTTGATGCCAGCAGTTTCTATAAAAAAGGAAAGAAACAGCCCCAGAATACAATAAAGTAGAAAGTATGAGGCCACAAAGGGTAGGCAATTAGGGCAGAAGAAGAAACGGATGGCAAAACTAAGGCAGCAACTTAGAAAAAGGAGAGAAACAAAAAATTTTAAATAAGTGTCTATTTCTCGGGGCACCACTGCCCTCTGGATGCCCGGTCCTGCCTACACAGCTGCCTCTGGGCTGGTTACCCAATGGCCTGTGAGCTAGTGCAGGCTGTGGGGTCGCGACCAGACTGACTCCAGACCCTTTTGCAAAGAGCTGCTCCTGTTCCTGTTTTTGTAAAGCCTTCCCTGACTGTGAGAATAGTGGAGGCGGTGGCTATCAACTGACATTTGGAAAAGGGACTCTTCTAACTGTGAATCCAAGTAAGTTTGAAATGGAAGGAGTAGGGGGGATTCAAAATAGTCTTTCTTCTGATTTAAGTTACTTACCCGCCCCCCATCCCAGTATGCCAAGTTAGTTTCCAAATCTAATGTTTATGTTAGGAGGTTAGGGTCCCCATCAGAGCAATTGGAACCCCATCGTACAAAGACTAAATTTCTTTCAGTCAAAAACATTCCCTCATCCATCTTAACAATATTATTGGCATAGGGAGAAAAATTGAAGACAGGGTCCTAAGGGATTCAGCTGAAGCCAGGAAATGTTTGCCAAGAAGATAGAGAGGAAATTGGCATAGTGTGGCTATGCAAATTTAGTAGACCAAATATAAATCTTCCTGACTTATATTCTAAAACTCCCCTAAATTTATCTCCTGAAATAATGGGACCCTGAGATTTCATTAACAAAGCCTGGAAATTCTACAGGTTTCTTTTTTCCTGTTTCCCTTCACTTCATCTCTCCTACAAGAACTGTGTTCCATCCCTAGTCCAGTAACTGTGTGCCTAGGACTATGGGGCTAACTCAGGCAGAGCGCTCAGCCCCACTCTCCCCCAGTTACTAAAATCATCGACTGAGCCACCCCCTTAACATGGCTCATATGAGTAGGGGGGATTGCATCTGTCCTCTGCATCCTGTGAATAGAGCAGTGCAGTCTCTCCTTCAAATACACATCCACTCCTCCATATGGTAATGATGTGTAAGTACCTGGAAACACTCAAATGCTCTGCATAAAAGTAAGGAGCTATGGTTGCTATTGGCACTTCTTGAAAATCTGTGTTTCTGGTGGGTTTCTCGGTGGGGTTCATAAGTCTATACCAGAGAACAACTGCGTAAGCGCCCAGTTGCTGGGCTTCATTTATTCAGATCTGCTGCCTGTGATTAGGAGAGAATGCACCCTTGGGAGAGGCCTGTCCCAAAACACAGCCCAAAGCTGGAAAAGACTGGCTTAGGGGAGCGTCAGTGATTGAGTGGCACTGTGCATGCAGTGTTGGAAGAGTTAAAGCAGCTCTGGTAGCAGAAGGCTTGGGATGGTCTTGGCTAGGCCCAGCTGAAGAAGAGTCAATGTGGGTAGCCCTGACGTGGTCATGCGCACAAGTGCCTTCTTGGCAGGGGTAGAATCAGCAGCAACAAGAACAATGAGTAATACATAACAATGGTCTCCCTGGCATTCAGTGGTCACTGAGCACCTTCTAATTGAAGCTCCAGGGGATTCACAGGACCATCCTGGGAGGCTCAAGGACATCCTTTTCAAAGGGTGAGCAGCCCAGGCTGAGGACTAGGTAAGAGATTTTGTCTTTGGTCTCTTACCAGAAACACACTAAGGCAAGGCTCTGTGATGGGTTTTCCAGAATGTGCAGTGAAGTCGAGAATCCCTCTCTGTCCCTGCTTGGCCTCTTGGGAGACTGAGAGCTATGCCCTCTACACTTAAAAGTGTTGAGGTCAGGGAGTTTGACAGCGTAACCATGAAAAGAAAAATATCTGTGCAGGCCAAGCAACCTTCCAAAGCTCTGGACAGCAATAAGATGCTAGATTTTCAATGCAATGGACTCTGCCTTTATATGCAGAGGCTACAAAGCAAAGCTGGAGTGCAAGGGACCTATGATTAAATTGTGCTTTCCTTCAACCAGCAGAGCACAGGATGATTGCCACTGCAACACTTTGTGCCTTCTGTTTGACGGCCTCCGCTGGGGACAGGCTCCTGTCCTGATGTCCTGGAGGCAGAAATCAGGCGTGGGGAGCTCTTTAAACTGTGATGCTACGAAGAGGAACAAGATGGGAGGGTCCTCACTTGAATCCCTGACCACTGTCTTTAAAGCAGATGGACATTTCTTACCTAAATAGTAGCCTTTTCCTCTCACCCTTTTCATGTTGATAAACAAGTTAAGGCTTTGACCCTTTGCTAAAAAGTGGTTGCTAAGAGACTAGCACAAATTCAGCCAAAACAGCTGAAGAGTTTAAAAGATGAATACAAGTGAAGAGTTAATTTTTTTTTTCATCTTCTTTTGATCACCATTGTGCCAAATAATGAGATTGCCTGAATTTTGCTTCTTCCACCTCTTTGGGGCACCCACTACACACAGCTTAGAAGAACCAGGCTTCCTGTGGTTGCAACTGTTAGCCATGGAAACTGTGTTTGGTCAAAGAATGAAATTTACAGCAACCACCAGAAACACAGATTTCCTTTTCAACTCTACCTGGGGAGCTGCTGGCAGCTCTGTGAGGTCAAGAGGCCCAGTTTGACCGGGATTGAGGGGTTTCCCAAGACAGAGGTCTTTCTTTGCTAAACCCAGACTGGCCCCTCAGGCAAATGAATCACCGTAACAAAACTTGAGTATAAACTTTCTGTGAGATGTTACTCACATTTCACCAGGGTAAAGACTGACAGAAAAGTCACATTCAGGTAAATGTGCCTATCATTTTCATTTCTTATGCTGGAGCATGAAGGGAAACAATGGCAATAGTGTTTCCTGAGGCTGGAGCCTAAACCTCATCTAATTCTAGTCAGCCTCCAAAAAGCCGAACACTCTCCTCCTGTCTCCTTGTAATCAATTCATTGTCATCAGAAATGTGTGACACCTCGAAGGGAAGGAAGGACATGTCTTGAAAACTGATCAGAGAAATTGTCCTGAAAATGATGCTGTAAAATGGAAATGAGACCTTTAGAAAGAGAGATGCTAAACATGAGAAATCAGGAGCCTCCCATGGAAACCAGAGGAAATGGGGAGAGGTGGGAGGCAGACCCCCGGGACCAGGGATGGAGGTGTCTTCTGACCTTCGGTGGGAGGCCCCTTTGGGAACCCTGTGCCCAGAATGAAAGAGGAAGACGTTTGTGAGCCTCAGGTCCTCCTGAGGATTTTGTAAAGGCCCCTGCTACAGTGCTAACACGGGTAGTGGTGGCTACGGAAAGCTGATATTTGGACAAGGGACCATTCTGACTGTCCATCCAAGTAAGTGTAAGAGAATTCTGGGATTTCAACCCTGGTGTCAGGAATGAAAGAAATGCATTACTGTCTGGGAACCAGATCTTGCTGGAATTTAACTGGGAGCCTCCAAGGTTCTTTCTCTTCTTTATTTCATCTTGATGCCTAGGTTCCCTTTTGGATGCTGAGCCATAAGGTCTATCCCCATGCTATTGAGTAAAGCTGACCTTGACCCTGCAAAAATAGGAAAGAATTTTTACTGCTTTCAGAGCTTTCTCTAGAGATGATACTACAACTTGGGGTGGAAATCACCCTTTCAACTGGACCCCCCTAAGTAACTCACTGTAACTCATTCTACCATTTCCTGTCAGAGGTTCTTTCTTAGATCAGTCTTAGATTCTTCTGGATCAGTTGAGGCCATTTCCATTGGTATTGTCCACAGCGAAGCAGGATGATTGAGAGCAGAGTTTGAATAGGTTTGTGGCATTTGGTTCAGATGGCTTTTAAATGAAAGCGTAGAGGGGAAAATGAAAACTGAATGGGAATCTGAGGTTTTATTTCAAATCCCTCTATGTCCCCTACATGTCTCCTACTGCTTCTGATACAAAACTATAGACAGAGGGGGAGGAAGAAAGGTTGGGAAGAAATATGCATCCACTGTGTCCATTCCTATCACTGAAACCGCTAGGCAAAGGGCTGCAATTAATTCCGAAGAATTTCAGATACAGGCTTAATACCTTTCTCCTCGTGGTGACTCATATCCTTGCTGATAATTAGAGCAGATAGAAAGACTTGGGTTGGTGTGTTTGCTGCAGCACCCCGCCGGGAAGAGAGAGCAATGCTGACTGTTTTTTTAAGATTCATAAAGTTCCTTCTGTCAGTCGTTGTAAAACTCCCTGCTGCAGGGAGAAGCATGACAGCTCCAAGATGCTGGTATTTGGAAAGGGATGCAACTAACCGTGAAGCCCAGCAAGCTGCAGAGACCCTAACTCACGGGGCCTGGGGTATTTTTTGCATTTAAGACCTTTTGGCCCTTTCTAGCAGGAATTCTAATGGAGTCAGATGGAAATGGATCAAGGAGAGTCTGGAGCCCCATGGGTGTTCAGAAACAATAAATGAAAGGCATGAGAGACAGGAAGAGGGGAAAACTAAAAAGTGGGATTAGCTCTTCCATTGCAGCTTGGTCAGAGCTGGGGAGCGGGTAGCAGGAGATGGGTGTCATCGCTGTTCCCGCAGAAGGATGCAAGCCCAGCCCTTGCCTGGCAGTTCAGGGGGAGCCCCTTGGGAGCACAAGGCCCCTGTGCTCCGTGTGTAGGGGAGGTCATCTGAGGTCCAGGCCACCTGTTCCTCTGGGCTGGGGTGGAGCTAGGAGGTGCCAGCACCACTGGATGCCACCAAAGAAAACCTGTTTCTAATGAGCAGATCTTTGCCCAGTTTTCTGTTGAGTTTCTTCAAGCCCAATAATGGAGGAGCCAAAGCTGAGAAGTTGACATTTGAGCCTGGATCCTTTTGACTGAAATGTGCCAAAGGGATCTGAAAGGCCAAAACTGCTTCCCAAGCTCTGCTTTTGTTGTTAGCTCTCTGGCAGTTGTCATTTCAGCAAAACACAACCACTTAGAAAGGTCAGCTCTTCATTAGCCAGACAAATGAGAACAACATATTGACCAGAGATAAGGAGCAAGGAGCCCAGATCTCAGCGTCTGAGAGCCTGGCATTTCCAGTCTTTTAATCATGGCTAGCCAGGGAACATATGCTATCTCAGAGAAGGCAGATCAATGGTGCCTGAGGACCTGGTGTCACCAAGCAAAGCTTGGAGATGGAAATGAGATGCAGATTGAGATGTTTCGGGATGGAGAAGGAGACAGGGGGCTCACAGATGCTTTAAAAACCTGCTGCATGTCAGAAATTATAATGATACCAATATAAAGAGGCAAATACTCCTATTAAGTGTCCTCGCATCTCCTACAGAATCTGGCCCAACTGTGGCTCCCAAGCCCACATCACATAGGTATCTGAGATGCCTTTTGAAGTGGCAGCAAGAAAAACTGGTGTTTAAGATCACTAGGAGTCACCCGTCAGTTATTGCAAAGGGTTGGGTGACTGTGTAGCATCCTCCGCCAACAAACTGACGTTTGGGCAGGGGACGAGCTTATCGGTCCTTCCAAGTAAGTCTCCCATGATGTTGCCTGTGGCGTGCAGCGGATCTGATAGGCACAGGCATGGGGTTCAAATGGTTGTGCAGGAGCAGAGGGGTTGAGGACACAAAGCTGAAGGAATCGAGATGGAGTAAGTCTGATGTGGGGGAGGGATGTGAAAGAATGGCAAGTCCTTAAAGACAGCAAAGAGATCTTGGAACTTGAAAGTGGCAATTTGAAAAAAACAAGTCACCAACCTGTGTTGTCCCCACACATTCTCAATGCATGTGGGAGATGAGGTGGGGTGACAGGAATGGACAACAGATACTGCGCCATGGGTTGGGAGAGGCATTGAGAAATGGAGCAGAAAAGGAGCAAGGTGATCAGAGTCTCATGCTGGGTTAATCCAAAGAAAATGAGATGTTCCAAAAATTTCACAAAGAAATAAAATCCTTCCCAGAGTCAAAAAGATGTAATAAAGAGACCTAATTAAAATGCACTTCAGAATCATATGATCATCAGGAGAGAAATTAAATCTTAAAAGAAAAAGAATTTTTTAAATGCCCAAGCATAAAACAAATGGGCCTACACCTTTAATTAGACAGCAAGCGGCACTCGGTGCCAGTCAGCCCTCCCTTAATCCCCTCTCTGGAGTTCTGGGTCCCTGCAGCCGCACATGGTCACAGCTGCTCTAAGCCCTGAATCTCCTCTCTCTAATACCCTTGCTCCTGCGTCTGCACGGGAGAGTCTGTCTGCCTGTCTGCCGGCTGGGGCTGGTGGTGGGGGAGCCCAGGTGTAGACACCAGCTCTCTCTTGTGCCTGGTTTTTGTTGAGCTTCCTATCACAGTGGAATAGGGGTAACCAGAACTTCTATTTTGGGAGCGGGACAAGTTTAACAGTCATTCCAAGTAAGTCAAAGAAAATTTTCCATCACTATTGTGTTGCGTCAACCTTTAAACTCCAGAAAGAATCGTCAAAATCTGTTCTTCTGTTTCTCTGCTTCTAGGTATAACTTTATCTGGAACTTAGCACAGTGCCCCTCCCCATCATCCCAGAAATGATTTATGACCTGACAGGTCTTCGGTTCCCTACCTGGGAAAGGACAGACCACGGGGTCTGCAGCCATGGCCGTCCCCTAGCTCCCAATTCACATCTGCTCTGAGCAGAGGAGCTGGGTCCTTAATGGCACAGGTCTCAGGAACAGGGAACCAGAACAGCTCTCAGCAGAGAGAAAAGGGTTAGAAGCCTAGAGAAACAAGGGTAAGGAAACTTCAGAGAAAACTGAAGTGTGGAATGGTTTCAAAGGATGAAAAAGGTGGCAGAGGTGGCCAGGCTTCAGACCAGAGAGAAAGAGGATTTCTCTTCACTCTGAAAAAAATTGGCAGAAAAATTAGAACAGATCTCACCCATCAAGCCTCTCCTAATTACAGCCTTTTATCTCAGGTTCTCTCAGTTGTTCTAGCAGGGATGGTATGAAAGGGTCCTGGTGTCTTTGACGTTGTAAAAACCATGCCAGGAGGGTTCACATGACGGGGGTGGCGAGAGGGGGACAGGGTGCTATAGAGTTTGGAGAATTTGGAGCAATGGTTTTTGTAAGGACTTAGAACACTGTGGGTCTAACTATGGAAACGACAAATTAACCTTTGGGGCAGGAACTAGCCTCACCGTTACACCCAGTAAGTGCTTCATCCATGCTCAGGAAACTGTTCTCTAATTTCTTGGGGTCACCTGTGTAAGATCTGGGGGGTGTCACTAGACCATAGGGGCCTAACAGGAGAATTTACATTGTCCTTTTTCATAACGGTTGGGATGGATGGCAACTGAATATCTGAGTTTTCTGGGGGAACGCCAGTCTTGAATATTTAATTCAGAACTAGAAAATATGATTCACAATTCTGTTTTTGCCGCTGCCATCATGTGCTAATGTGACATGTGAAGTGAATTCAGACAGAATGACTGCATCTTCACTTTCATCTTGCATGATAATTTTAGCTTTGAGTACTGCAAGTGTTTGGAAGAAATGGTAGAAACACAGGCTATCAAAGAGACAAGCAAACCAGGAGACCCAGAGAGACCAGCAAAGAGAATGCCAGACAGTGTAATCTTACAAAACTAGCCCAGTGTTGTGTCTCTCTTGGTAGAAGGCAAAGGCATTTAGAAAGATGCTAAGAATTGATGCTAGGGAAAATGGGGAGCAGCTTACTCACTGAGAAGACTAAGCAATGATCCTAAGGGGAAGATTGTAACTTGGAAAACACGAGTATTTTTTTTTCCAGGGGAGTTTGAACAGTGTGCTAGCACATTTGCGTTTAGTAAATTACAGTTTGGGTAAAACAAAAACTGGACTGTTAAAAACAGCTGTCTGTGATAGCTAGATAACTAAATAGCAAGATAGGTTTGGTAGGTAGATGATAGATAAATGATTGATAGGTAGATAGATAGATAGATAGATAGACAGACAGACAGATAGAGTAATGTAAAAAACATGAAACAAGTAAATTGTTTGCCACTGAAATTAAGAGCTTTGGCAAATTTGAATATGTTTAGTTTGTGACCAGCCCTGAAAGAGTAAGAGCAAAAACTAGAAGGATGGAAACTTTCCAAGTTCAGATTCCTCAACTCTCTTAGCCATTCAGCAACCTAGAAAAATCTTTTTTTGTTCTCTTCTTCTACATTAGAAATTTAAGACATGAATATTGAGGATTTGAACAGCTCAGACTCTCAGAGTGAAAATTACATGATAAAGTGCCTCTCAGCTAGACTGGATAAAGCACGTTTAGACATCAAAGTCTTTTACTTGTCTCTCTGGATAAGACAGGAAAGTAGTGCTCTCCTCACCCTGTGTTGAGGGCCTGGTTGCTCAAAGCATGCCCCGGAGTTACAGAGTGAGACAAGGGCAGAGCTAAGCCAGGAGATCTGGGGACCCCCCCCGCCATGGTCAGCCTGCTCCCTCTGAAAGTGTCCAGGAAGCCTGTCCCAGGTGAAAACATAACACATGCAGGGAAAAGTGGCACAGTCCCCATGCCTCTGAGAGCAACTGTGTAAGAATGCTTTACCCAGCAGGGAACAACCAACCCAGAGCCCCAAATATGTGAAAACTTGATGGGGGTGCCAGCTACAGCGAGTTGTTTCTATGCAGTACTTCCAGAAATGTTTAGTGGATAGTAGTTGCTATAGGTTTTGAAATTGAAAAACACCACAGTACAGCAGAATTGTTTGGAACAGGTAGTGCAGTACGATTAGGATTAATGAGATGAAAGAAAATTCTGGCTAGAGGGCTAGAAAAGTCCTAACAGGAAAGATATGCTAAACCTTTGGAGTGTTCCTTCTAGAGAAGACTTGTAGCATTTATCCAAGAAGCCTAGAGCAAACACCAATCAAATTCCATATGCAATTGACCTTTTTCCTATTTAGAAGTTTCTGCAACTATTCCAATGTCTTTGTCTTCCTGGCTAAATCCTACAGGTCTTAAATGCCAAAGGCAACAGTCCAGTTTCTGGGGCCTAGTCCCCACCCCCATACTCCACCCACAGGCTGTTTTTGTAAAGGAGTTTGATGCTGTGTGAATTATGGAAACAAAGTCCTCTTTGGCTCAGGAACTACTTTGACAGTCAAGCCTTGTAAGTATAATACAGTTTCTGGCCCACCCTAGTCCCAATGAAACCTGAGTTTCATTATATATTGCGGAGACCCTTTCCAGTGTGGAAGTATTTGATTCTAAAGAAAGAAAAAAACAACAAAAATTCCAGGTGCATGTGACTTTTTTAAGACTTTCCATGTGTTGTCTTTGAGCGAGTTTTTGCACTAATGAACTGGGGTGACCCACAACTTTAAAATAGAATTTAACTTAAAAAATGTGTCAGCGTCTCTGTGGACCACATGGCTCGCTGTTTTGATGTCTAGCCTCACAAAATGGAAACCTCGGTCTGTAGCTCTGAGCTTAGAGATTTATCCTGAGCCTGTGACTTAGAGAGGTATGAGAAAAGCTGTTCCCTGCTCAGCTGGCAGGACATTTCTGGATCAGTGTCAGGAGAAAGCCAGGCAGACAGGTTGGCGAGGTGACGCTCGTGACAGGTGTCTGCACGGTTTCTGTAAAGCTGCTGGCAACAGTGAGAACAGCAACGCTGCAGACAAGCTCACTTTTGGGACCAGGACTCGTTTAGCAGTTAGGCCTAGTAAGTATGAGAGGAAAGTGAGATCTTTATGTCTTTGCCTATGATTTGTTCTAGCCTGACATTTGAGTTATCCTTTCTAGACTCCACATGTACTTTCCGTACCCCTTTAAATATTTGTGACTTACGGCCTGCCGTCCGACCCTTCCTCCCCTGTGTGACAGGAGCCTTTTGTGGCCTTGTCCACTCCCATGAAGTAGACAGTGATGCGTTGACAGCTGTGTGAAAGGCATTCCCGATCCTTATCTCCAGGCCCCTCACGGTGATGTGTGTTTTGAGATTTTTTGACAGAAATAGGGAAGAAAGAAATGGCCAGCAGTTCCGGCCAGGGTTACAAGCTCTGCCTGGTGTCTGTGGGTGCAGAGAGCTGCAGGACGTGAGAGGTTAAGGATGGGTGTCTGGCAGAGACGTTTGTATAAAGGATTGACTCAGGGTGTAAATACAGGAGGTTCTTATGCACTCACTTTTGGAAAAGGAACCCAGCTTATCATCCAGCCATGTAAGTCCTTGTGCTCAGGAGATGGGGATCTAAATGTGGTCCCCATAGGGATGTTTCCAAATCCTGCTGAAACACCTCGGGTGCCACCGTTGTGGCTGGCACTGTCCTGGTCCCATAGGAAGTTCTCGCTGCATAGATGAGGGAGGGTGCGCAGCCTGTGCTTTGGAGGACACCTGGGTGTTTTTGTGACTGTATTTGACTACAAGGCCATCAGTGGGAATTCTGGGCTCCAGCAAACAGAGGATGCCACTTTGTGGAGGGCGGAGGGGGAAGCAAGGGGCAAATACACTCGGGCTGCTTTGTTATTAATACCTTTGCAGTGAAAATGACCTTCATAGGAACTGTGGAAATGTCTATTCTATGTAGAGAGAGAAGTTTGATTGTTTCGGTTTCTGTCTTCACGCCTGCTTCTCTCTGCCTGACATAAGGACCTTAATCTGGAATATATATTAATCATTTGATTTCTTAGCCCCATCACTCATCAAGTTTGACAAAGCGATCTAGTACATAAAGTCAAAAAAGGGAAAGGACTAAAAATGCAATTCATGATGTCTATGGAGTTGAGCTTGACAACTCCGAACCCTTAATCAACTAACCAGCACCCCATAATGAGTTGATGTCAAAGAGGTTGACTTCAGGAGGTATTACCAGCAAATACCTGGCCAGAACCCTGCTGTCCTCATGGAGGTTAATGTGAAGCATTTGGGAAGTGGCAATGGATCAGTGAGGGTTCACCTGCTGCCCTTCTGGAGAGAGGTCGTGGGGAGACTGTGAATAAGAGGGTGACAGCAGGTTTCTGTTATGAAGCATCTCACAGTGTAACCACTGGCAGCACCGGGAAGCTGGTCTTTGGGACTGGAACAAGACTTCAGGTCATGCTTGGTAGGTAACAGAAACCAGGAGGTGACTGTGTTCCTTGAAAACAGGGGGTACTGCAGAGAGGACCTCCCGGCTGACTTAGGCCCAGTCCTTCTTTCCTTCCTTCCTTCTTCCACTGGGAGGTGGTGTCACGGAGGATACCTGCTTCCGGTCAGAATTTGGGCCATATTTATTTCTGTGGCTGAGGTTTTCCTTTCCACCTAGGAACGCCGAGTTCTCCCTGCTCCTGCTTCCTTCACTCTTCATTACTGTGTGTTTCCTTTGCAACCATGTGCTTGGGAGTCAATTTATCATCAGGACTTTGTCACTCTGGGCAACAGACTGAAAAGGGTTTTCAAAATGAGAATAGTCTTGCTTGTTCTGATCACTTTTCTGAGCTGATAAATGTGAACAGGAGGAAGAAGGCCAGAATGACCTGCTAATGACTGTTTTAGAGTGACGAGTGACTCTCAGGAAACTTAAAGACTGAACATCCTACACACTCAGCTTCTGAGAGGAATCGTTGGTGGAGGAAAAGCAAAGTTTGGCCCTCTAAAAACATAATCAAATGCCAAACCTCTCCCCCAAAGCACTGCCATGATTCATTATTTACCAATTATAAAATGACTACATGATAATTAACGTGAAATTATATAGATGAGTAGTTTGAGTATGTTGAACTCATAATTAAGATGCAAATTATAGAAGTTCTGGAGCATGCCACCAGCAGTACCTCATACAGAGTGGTCCCTGAAGACAGACTGTGTTTGGGCATGATTTATTTGTGGCCTGGGCTATACTGTTCGAACTTGTTTTTTGAAAGCTGATTTTATGTCTCATGAGTGTCAATTTAGGGTCCAGATTAGCTGTGCTCAGAGTGAGGAGAAGGTCTCCTCTCCCAGTCTGAACACATGACACAGTGGCCTTCTTATGGGAAGGAGAGAACAGGACTGTGTGTGGTGTGGGTCAGGGCCACCCTGGGGGGCTGGCTGCAAGGTCTACCCAGGATATATTTGTCTTTGTTTTCATTTGGTTTTTTTTTTTAAATGTATTTACTATTTATGCATGCAATAACTGGGGTACAGGTCAGAGGTGAGGGGGTAAGAGGATTCGCCAGAGTCAGAGTGGGAAATAGAACAGGCAGATCTGCTGAAACACACTGCTGAGGGGAGCAGCGGGTGAGGCAGGAGAGGTCTGCTGTTCCATGTGGGTCACCTCCCTGGCCGGAGATCGAACTCGTGCTGCAGTGACTGCGGCTACTTCGTAGTGTGGTGCTTTATAGTGTGGTGCTTAACCCCTTGTGCCACCAGGGAGAGCCCCCCAGGAGGTATTTGTTAAAGGCTGTGTTACAGTGACAATAATAACAATGCCCCACGCTTTGGAGCAGGGACCAGACTGACAGTAAAACCAAGTAAGTGAGGGGACGGGTCAGTATCCCAAGCTGACCTGCATGCATAGCAGGGCTGATCTGTGCAGCTTTACAGGAAATAAGATGCTACCGCTCAAGGTGATCAATGCACTTAGTTTATTGTTGTTGAGCTGGTTGAAAGTCTGATTGCAGATGAACTGGCAATCCCAAGAATTAGGTCATGAAGAAGAATATTCCACTAGCTTCCTTTTTGGCTCTGAATATATGGAAATACTAAAGGTATTATTCAAAATCCATATTCTTTGATAAGACTAAAAAAAAAAACTAACATCTCAGAAATCAGGTTTTCTCAATAAGAATCTCTACTCTCCAAAAAGAAAACAATCAGCTCTTTGTTGTGTTTGTTTATGTGCGTTGCTGTTCTTTGTAAGAACTATGGCTTGGAAAATGACATGGCTCCTGATCCTTAAAATAGTTACTCTCTGACCCGGTGTCAAGCACGGTAGTAGGTGGTGTTTCTCCACCTGGCCTTGTGGTTAGCCCGTGTATCTCAGGCACAAGCAGGCCAGTGTTCTGGGAGCAAAACGGTAGTTTAAGATCAAATTCAGATCTATCTGTACAGCTGCTGTTATTTATAGAGAAATGCCCTAGCCCTGCCAAGAAGCTGTTTGCTGAGGCTGCAAAGGGGTGAGACTTCCACTAGGGGGGAAAGTGATCTCACTTGTTTAGTCTCCCCCTCAATCCTTCCCACCCACTGATTATTGTAAGGCCCCACATGACTGTGTGAATTATGGAAGCAGCCAATATAAGCTCATCTTTGGAAAAGGCACTAAACTTTCTGTTCAACCAAGTAAGTGTTGGGGGAAGGGAGGCTCCAGGACTAAATCAATGAGCAGCTAAAGTGCTACTGGAATGAATGAGAAGAAATTTTCCAACCCCTTTCTCCATGGTGGCTTTCTGCCTTTACCCCCCTGCCCACATGGTCCATGGCCCTGGCTGGCCTTATTCCAGAGGGGCACTTCCCCTGGCTGGCCACAGGGAAACTCTGGGCTCCGTACAGGATGTACTAGTCCACCTCGGGGTGAGTGGGTGACCTCGACAAGAATCTCAGGGAAGAGGGTCCTGATGGCCCATGGCCTTGTGACCCCTCCCTGTGTGGTTGGCCTTTGCACTTTCGGGAATCACATGAGGAGGAGAGGCAGAGAGATGGCTGCGAGGGGTTTTTTTGTTTAGGGAAAATGCACTGTGGACTTCAAGTACCGGGTATTTGGCACTCAACTTTGGCAAAGGCACCACGCTCCTGGTCACACCCGGTGAGTTCTTGTGGTTTACTAATTATCCGTGCTGGAAAGAAATCCGCTGGGACCTGTTGGAACACAGTTGAATTTAATTGCTTCATTTAGCGTGCAGTTGTTAACCATGTCGGATGTGTGAGCAAGATATGAATACATGTTTCCCCGGAGGCTGGCTTTGGTTATCAGGTCTATGGGCAGTTTGATAAATAGTATTATTACAGCAGTCACTGTTTCTCCAAGGTCTGCAAAGCACACTGAGGTTTTGGGAAAGAGGCAGAGATAAGAGGGAAAAAAAAAACCTTGATAGAGCAGAAACAAACCCATGTAAAGGGAGACTTCTAGAGCAGCAGTGTACAGTCAAGGAAGCGTGTCCTTAACAGATAAGTGATGAGGATCCAGTTGAGTTTATGCCCGTGTTACCTGGCACAACTGAATAATCTGACAAGCCAACTGAGGACTCCAGCTGGGAGGAGAGCGGAAGTTACAAGCTTCTGTGACTCTCCTCTTTGGGAGGGCAGCCCTGGCGGTCCTATCAATGGCCAGCCTTGCACTTTACCCCAGGACAAAGTAGCCCCCCACGCACACTTCATCCCATGGCCCCGCTGGCTCCCATGGGGAAGAGCAGAGAACCCCAGACCTTGGAAGGCACTCCACTACCACTGGATTATCTATGATAAAGCAGAATGTTTATCTGCTGCGGCTGTCAGGGAGAGGGTAATATGGGTGGAATATAGAAAGCAACATTGACGGTTTACAGGCTGTCTCCACTTTGCAAATTTCAGAGTGTTTTTGGTCTTGTTGCTGTTTTGTTTGGGGTTTTTTTTTTTTTTTCTGTTAGAATTACAGAAACGGGTGCTTTCATTGCAATCACACTACTTGCAAAAATGCTAGCCATCTCACACTTCAGTAGTGTTTCCTCAACAATTCCTTGTGCTTGCCCCACGTGTGACAATAAGACAATGGGGCTGATTTTTAACAAACAGATTTTCTGCATGTGGACGAAGGGCCAGGTCAAACCACTCAACCTGAAGTGGCACACACTGAGGCCAGCTCCCTGTCCCTTGCTCGCCAGCCAACTCTGCCCTCAGGGTCAAGCCACATTCTTTTGGTAGCTTCCGTTCATGGCTTTGTCTTTTAGAGATGGTTTCTTTCTTTTTTAAGATTTATTTATGTTTGCATAAAGAGCTGGTGTAATGGATTTCATCTCTGTTACTAATCAAAAGTCTTGCAAAGCCATGACTTGTAAGTAAAGGAGAGACTCAAAGTAGACTATTTTGGTATGAGGTATGACTATAAAATAATGTCATCAGTGCGTTTATGTGGGTCATTAACTGACTCAAGGAGAATCCTAAACAGAACACTGAAGGATTCCATGATCGTTTAGATGTTTAAATCCCGATATGTTTGTTATCTCAGCCTCTTAATAAACTCACTTAAGATAAACATGGCATGAGATCAAGGAACTTTCGCAATTTCAGATCTAATTAAAGCAGTGAAAATAAGCAGAGAAAAGACTTTCTCTGTGAGTTAAGATATTATCCCAAGTTGAGTTCCTTTTAGGGAAACATGAAGCCAGGACCTTCGGAAGTGGAAGGTGTATATAATGTGCTCCTAGAGGCCAGCAAAGCTACTCCAAGAAAGGGTCGCTTCACATGGTTTATGTAGAGTTATATAGCACTGTGACTCAGGAAACTACAAATACACTTTTGGAGCAGGCACCAGGCTACAAGTTTTAGCCGGTGAGTATTACAGGCAGGACAACCATTATCTTAAAAGTTGTTGGTATTATTCGTACTTGAGGAGCAAGAAAAGTAAATAAGTAAAAAGTTTCCGCACTCTGAAGTGGTGGTCCTGACTTTCCTTCTCAGGACAGCAGGGGATGAGAGAGTTCTGGACTTTGCCAGGTGGACGTACCAATTTCTTAAAAATTGTTTTAATCCTTAGAAAAAACATTTATTAGCTAAAGACCTTGAGAGACTCCTTGAAACAAGATAGGAATTTTTTGGTTTTTAATCTTTTCTTTTAAAGCTGTGTTCTCAGTCCACATTTTTCACTCACTTTTCCTGCCCTTCTGTATGCTTCTCTCCCCTGGACAATCCAGTGCCAGCAGACAAACTGCAAAGTGGAAAGGGAGGAGATGCTCTGGGTATGGGGCAGAGGGCTCTGTCATAGAAGATATTTTCTTTTTTCCTCTCTCTTTTTTTTTAAAGATTTATTTATTCATATAAGAACTGGGGTATAGGCCAGAAGTCCAGGAGGTAAGAGGTTCCACCAGAGACAGAGCAGGGAGCAGAACAGGCAGATGGACCAAAATACACTGCTGAGGGGAGCAGCGGGCAAGGCAGGAGAGGTCTGCCGCACCATGTGAGTCACCTCTCTGGCCAGCGGCAGGGATCGAACTCGTGCTACAGTGGCTGTGATTTGCTTCATAGTGCATTTCTTAACCCACTGCACCACCAGGGGAGGGCCCCATGGAAGATATTTTCTGGAGGAGGAACAACACTGACTAAATCCAAGTAGTGGGTGTAGGGGCACCACAGTGTCTGAGGGTTCCTCATTTTTGCTCTGAAGTATTCATTTCTAGTTGTTGGCTGTTAAGCCCCTGGGCCTCCGGGTGGCCAGAGGTGGCGTGAGGTGAGGGAGAGGGAGGAGACCAGGCTGCCCATTCAGTAATGACACCCATGGAGTTTCCTTCTCAAACTTTCCTTCAAGTTACTTCAAAGCAAAGAGATTCAAAAGAATCACCTGGAATAGGCAGGAGAAGCCACCTGTAAGAGAATGACTTCCGGTTAGACCTGGAGTTGTGTCATCAATTAGGGAGGGACGGTGAGGATGGAAAAGTCTCTAGTAGGGAAAAAAAAAAAAAATGATGCAAGTCCTTTCCCCGGTAACTGTCCAGGCAAGGCACGGAAAGGTGTGGCATTGAGTCAGGGTGACTCCGGGGCTCACCAGTGCTCGCCACTCTTACTAGTTGTGGGAGAAAAGCTGGGAATCCCCCACCCTGAGATATTCCAGGATTGGACCTTGGTCAGAGGTGACTGGTTTCTGCACCCGGAGAAGATAGACCGATTTGCCGACCCTATGTGTCAGGTGGGCAGGGACAGCTGCCTCCACCTCTTCAAGGGTGACAATAGTCTCTGCCTGCTTTGGCATTGGTGCCACGACTGTCCTACTTTGTCCAAATGATGTACATGCTTTTCAGAACCCCTGGAGAAATATTACCTAAAACACTAGAGGATATGCTAGGATTTTTGGCAGACTGTGTTCTGGGCTGATGCAGGAAGACTCCTTCTTTAGAACATTTAGAAAGACTATCCTTCATTTATCCAATGTGGAAACAGTCCTGAAATCCAAGCTGGCACTGGGATTCTGTGCCAGGTTATTACTGTGACAATTACTTAATATTCTCTGTGCTCTTGGTATCGCTCCTTCCAGAAGATCTTTAGGGAAAACTTAGTTCAGTTTCTGGGAGGTTTTTGCTGAGCTGAAGATCACTGTGTGAATAATAATGCAGGCAACGTGCTCACATTTGGAGGGGGAACAAGGTTAATGGTCAAACCCCGTGAGTATCTCTACTGAATCTATAATGAATGCTCTAATTTTAAAGGAAGCCATAGCACTGAGTTTTATTTTGGGGGTTCTCACCACCCAAATTTTTATGTTCATTCTAATTATTAATCCTAGTGGTTAGGCAATATGTGTGCATGCCATATGTACATGTGAAAACGGACACATGTAACCATCTGGCACAGGAGCAAATGAACTGGAGGAAAGCAGATTCCTGGGTCTTCTTATCTTAACCATCTGGCCAGAGATCTGATTGTGTTGAGCGCCGGCAGGAGTGAGCACTGAAGTGGGAAAATCCTTCTCCCGTGTTTTCATTGGGATTTTGCCACCCATCCCTTGCTGGCCTGGTCAAGGGGGCAGCATGGCCTGAAGGTGGAGGGATGAAGTATTTAACCTCTAGAGTCTTCCCATCCTAACCATGCTGTGAATTGACCACAATAATAAACAGCGCCTCACTGTGTCTTTGGCCAGGGTCCCAGCTGGAGGAGCACGCTGGCCAGATTTGGGGATTGAAAGGGATTTCCTGGTACACATTGGCCTGGTCGGTTTCCGTAAAGCTTTCTATGGTTGTGTAATATTGGCAACAACCGTAAGCTGATTTGGGGATTGGGGACAAGTCTGGCAGTAAATCCAAGTGAGTCTTCAAATTAACTCTCTCAAACCTGTCTGTGCAGTTTGAAATCTCTCTGAAACTATCTCTTTGTTTAGCCCTAATGTTTAAAATATCGTTAGGGGTAGTGTTTTCTCCTGTCTGACTCAGGGGAAGCTGAGTCCTTGCCTACCTTGCCATCACCCTGCCTCGTAGAAGGGTTGTTGGAGTATTAGGCTGTTATCTGGCACATATGCAGAAACCCTGCATCTCTGTCTGCTCTGGCTTGTGTCTGCCAGTGGATGTGCTAGAGGGAACAGGAAAGCAGCTGCTTTCCTCCTACCTTAACAAATTCTTCTCTCCAAGAAACTTCAGGAACATTTTAGTGACCACATAGGCTGTTCTGACACCAGGCTGTGTTCTCAGTAGGGTTGCTGAGGCTTTGGCTGATGATCAGCCACCACCACCCCCACCCCAACCCCAGGGTAGCCCTGGAGCACCATCCAGGTTGGACAGAACTCGAGTTGAGGAAAAGAAGTGGTGCAGTGGTGCCTAGAGGCTTCAGGAAAGGCATCTTTGATACAGTGATAATGAATTTCTAAATGAGCTTGCGTGTGTTAACCTGATGAGACTCTCCAGGGAGAAGGTCACCCTTACCTTTGCATCGCTAAATGTAAGACATGTGTTGCAAGAAAAAATGAGAAATGTCAGTGGCAGTGCCAATATGAAGAGACTTGATATAAATATTGAGCCATTTTAATAAGTTTAATGAAATTAAGCCTTTCAAGAGAAGCAGTTCAAGGTGCATATTTTGGGGATCAGTGGGTTAGCCATTTTATGGCTACTAGTTTGCACACTTTAAAGGGGACCCCAAATTACAAAAGAAAACTAACAAAATGTATAGCATAGTGATTCAGAACATGAATTTCGGAATCAAGCTACATAGGCAAACCTCATCTCTGCTCTTACTAGATGTGTGATTTAGGGAGATCACCCTGCCTCTTTATGCCTCTTTTTTTTTTTTTTCCACTGTAAATTGGAGATGATGATGGTACCTAACTCTGCATTGTTATGCAATTTAAAGTCATTGCCTATAAAGTGCTCTGCATAGTGAGTCTTAGTGGCACATAGTGAGTCTTCAATGTTAATTATTATCATTAGATCAAGTTGCTGGATGAAAGGAAGGAAGGAACTGATCATTTAAAGTTTTTGTAAAGTGAAGCATTAGAGTGTAGCTCTGGCAACATAGGAAAACTTACCTTTGGGCAGGGAACAACTTTGCAAGTAAAACCAGGTAGGTCTAAAGGGATGACAATTGTCCACTATATTCTCTTTTTTTGGTTGTTAATCTTATCTACCTTTTCCATTTCTAACTGAAGACTCTGATTTTTAAGTTTTATTTTCCTTTTGTAAAAGTTAACAGAGTAGATGGACACTGCTTAGTGGACTCTTTTTATACTCATTTGATTTCAGCTAGTGGCAAAAAAGGAGACAAGACTTGAGGTCCACTGGGTCTGGAATTTCTGGACTAAGACTGAGAGAATATAAATGTAGCTGACTTGGGAGAAACAAAATCATCTCATGTGAGTGGTTCACAAAAAAATAGAGATGATTTGACATTATGGTTCACTGGAGTAGAAACCACCCCGGTAGCTGCTGGAATTCTCTAAAGCCTGCCTTTCCAGGTAAAAATAGGTAACACAGAAATGGCAAATGTTTATTTGAAAAAAAAGTGGGGAGTTAAGAAGGGGACCTTTGGTCATTAGGATGGACTTTTTTATTAAGAAAGAAAACATAGGGCCTGCCTGGTGGCGCAGTGGGTTAAGCAACTCACTGTGAAGCAAACCGCAGCCACTGCAGCACGAGTTCGATCCCTGCTGCCGGCCAGGGCGGGGACCCACATGGTGTGGCAGACCTCTCCTGCTGTGCCCACTGCTCCCCTCAGCAGTGTACTTCTGTTATCTGCCTGTTCTGCTCCCCGCTCTCTGTGGTGAATCCTCTCACCCCCTGTACCTCTGGCCTGTACCCCAGTGCTTGTATGCATAAGTAAATAAATCTTTAAAAAAAAAAAAAAAGAAAGAAAGAAAACATAGAAGGCACTTAAGATGGTTTTTAAGGCTCTCACGAAGTAGAAGTCCAAATGGGGAGCGCATACCCCAGTGAGCTTTACAGAGGAAGCAGAGAAAGAAAATCAAGCAGAGTGTTCTTGTACTGCACAGAAGCACTGTGCCAACTTCTGGGACAGGCAAGCTTGTCTTTGGGACTGGAACCAGACTCGCCGTCATTCCTTGTAAGTCCTTTACCACTTGAGAAAAAGCCCTTAATCTATAATGACCAGCTCACACGTCCCAGACACCTAATGAATTTCTAAACGAGCTTCCATGTGCTAACCTGATAAGACTCTCCCAGGAGAAGGTCACCCTTACCTTCCTGGCTCTCGATGGAAGACACATGTTGTAAGAAAAAATGGGAAATGTCAATTGCAATGCCCAAATGAAGGGAGTGAGCATAAATACTGGGCAGTTTTAATGTTGGATTTATAAACTGTAACCCTTTCGGAAGAAGCATTTCAAGGCACATTTATTAGTTTGTGTCTACACAGCACAATTGTTCCATTAATTTGATTAATATCAGGAGCTAATCCGGATATTTCAGCACTTAAGAAAACTCCTTTGTGCTCAGAATGGCCTGAGTTAACTGTCACATTACCTAAATAATTACCAGATCTGTTTTACTTTGTGCTGTATAGACTCAGCCTAATAAAAACAAATGCTGTTGTGTTTTTCCCGGTCTGTTTCCTCTCCATACACAAAGTTTCCTTCCATTCAACAGCGTCTCCACACAAAGAAAAGATACCCAGCAAGCCATTTGACTTATTGCTGCTGCTATTTTGCATTTATATGACTCCTTTCCTCGGAAGAGATTAAGACACCTCGTACAACTTATTAGCTAAACAGATTGACAGCCTAATTAGAAAGAGAGAAACAGATTCTGAGTGTCTTTTTGTGGCTGCTGTTCCTGGCCCTCGTGTAGAACACTTGGTCAGAAGGCTCTCTGAGACACCAGTGAGACGGGGGCAATCTCCATTTGTAGTGTGGTACTTCTCAGCTGCACGCGAGAGATTGCTGCAGGAGGCAACGCACTAAATAGGTCAGGGCAACTGACAGAGCCAAGAACATTTCTTTCCCCTGGAACTCATGTTCTCACACCACAGAGCCTAACCAATTTTGACATCAGCTGTTGGTGTGTGTCTCCTTACTTTTATTTTCAGATCCTTCCACTCCAGACCGATTCCTTGCATCTCTAATGCCTCTATCCCTTTTCTCTCTCCTTTGATTCCTGGCCACCATGCTGCAGGCAGCTTCCTGCCTCTTTAGCCTGTCAGCTATATTTCCGTGGAGTTCCTTAGTTCCTTGAGTGCTCTTCAATGGCTCAGGCACCTAAGGGAATCCTCTTTGTGGGTGGACCCCAGCAGAGCCCCTGAGGAGGTGGCCACCATGGGCTACCGGATGCCTGCATGAAGGCTGGAGCTGGGCCAGGATGAGGAAGATTTTCTAGAGGAAGAACTGCCAGGGAATAAGGAATGCCATGGCTTGATAATACATGTGGCTGAAACATCTCCCAGCTGGGAAACTTTAGCTTCTACCTTGGGACCTGCGGCATGTGGCTTGGAAGAGGAGGCAGGGTTTTTGTAATAGAGTGAGCCATTGTGCACAGACAGGCGCTGGGGGTGCACTGCGGTTCGGGTCCGGCACTCAAGTGTTTGTTACGCCACGTAAGTGTGTCTTTTCTCATTTCTGTGGGCAAATAAGTTTGGAAAGGAAATCCCCATTTCCTAGCTAATCACTGGTGGGAAACCATCTCTGGATCTAGCTGCACTGCCTGTTTAAGCATTAAGATCAGCAAATCCATTCTAAAAAATAGCTTTGACTGGTTTTACTTAATAATGCCAACAGCAAAAGGAAATTAGCATGCCGTGGAAACCTAATCTACGCTCCTTTGCTGCTGAGAGAAGATGGTCATTACTTCTCATCCCCAGGCAGTGAGACCTCGGGACTCCGCTGACCTTTCCCTTGCCTGTCTCCCCTGGCAGATTTAGTGATTGTGTCTCCTAACGTTCTTGTGAGAAAAAAACGCATGAGAGAAATATATTCTCCTCCAGTTTTCACAAGGAAAGCTTTCTGCTAGTTATTTTGACAATCCGCTTGGGCTAACACGTTCCCTCCTTCATAGGCTTGACCAGGCGCATTTCCCCACATTATTCGACAGGCATTTCTATGCTGTAACCCAGGGCACCGCCTCCAGCCCTGGGATCTCCTCAACATTCTTTACTAAGGTAAACAGGGTCACACATCATCAAACATGTTTCACAGACAGAAAAGCCAAAACACAGACAAATTAAATAATTTAAGTCAAACCAAAAAATCAGGACTGGGACTAGAACTTGAGATTCCCTGTTTTCTTAGAACAAATCCTCTTGGGCTGTCACCCTTGTGAGTTGAAAACACAGTAAGCATGGGACACAGGACTGTCTGGGGAATGAAACTTAACTGAAACCAGAACTGGCAGTCTCCTTGCATTGGTGTTTTAAAGGTAGCCCTAGGTCTTTGCTGCTTAGTTACTGCTGCCAGTGTCAGGAGAGAGCAGAGGGGCCTGATGCAAGGACCCAGCCCCTTGCCAGGCTCAGGGGGTTTTTGTAGGCCTTGGTATCACTGTGTCCTCCAACACGGACAAACTCTTCTTTGGGGCTGGAACCAGATTACAAGTTATACCAAGTAAGTTTCACTAGAAACCTTGAAGCAATTTTGAAAAGGTGTTTTCTGTAAACAGCCAGCTCATCTGGGGACTGTCCCCGGGGCTTCAGGCCACCCTTCTCAATACTGAGCTCTGTGGGGGCCTCCCCCGCCTCTTGCCGCCCGAATCCATGTCCTCTAGGGACGCCATTTCTCACAGACAGAACATCCCGTAAACCAAGTCAGTTTGAGCTATGTGTGAGCATCGTGGTTCTGACTAGAATCTTATCAGCAGCGAAAATAAGACACCAGAGAATCAGATGCATTGTGACTCCAAACAAATGATCTGTTTCTCTCTTTTGCATTTTTATTTAAAATATCAGGGAAGGTGAAGCAAGTTCAACTTCTCCAATTTGAAAACCATTTATGAATTATGCTTCCTTATATGCAGAGAGACCTAGATTGACTTTGGATGTTTAGTCATTCGATTTCATCATCTGTGTCTGGAATCCATAATGGGCAAGGGAATCAAATGTAATTAAATGAGCAAATAATCTTCAATAGTCGATATTTCTACATTGTTTTATATGCTGTGCTCTGGACTTTTTATCTAGGGTTTATCTCTAATAGGTTTCCCAGAAGGACAGGGAAGGTTTTTGTTAAGGTTTTTGTGTCTGTGTGAATAACAACTATCAGTTCATCTGGGGCTCTGGGACCAAGCTAATTATAAAGCCAGGTAAGTCTCAGAGATGTGACTGTAAGGGAGAGGAGACATAGGTTGAATAATACGCACCGCATTGCATGCAAATCATATTTTTAAGAACAATCCAGTCTGCTGAAGACAATGCACTTGACCCTAATGGGGTTTTCTCTCCCAGTGAGAGGCAGTGTCAGCTACCAACACTCTTGTTTGGTCTAGTTGCTTCTAGAATGAATAATGCTTACCTAACCCTCTAAGAGAAAAGAACTGGATTATTAGGGAATATCTAATTCCCTCTGATATGGTTAGAGTTCTTTCCCAAGGATAAAACCAGCCTCCTGCTGTTGAAGAGTAAATTCAGAGAAAAGGGAAAGGGCCACAGTCAGACCAGTGGGTAAAGGGTCCTGTATCTGAAGCTGTCCCAACACCCTTGCCCCTGGCTGCTGTCCCATGTGGGGAGCAGAGGCCTGCAAAGCTCCCAGTCACCTGCTGATGAACCCTCATGGCTCTGGGCCTTAGCCAAGCCTTGCCAGGACATCACTTCAAAGGCAGTCAGGGAATGTTGGGGGAATGCAGAGGCTGAAGGAATCCTTGGCAAGTCAGTTTTTGGAGCGGTGGGACTGAGTGTTGTTAGCCCAGGAAGACGAGCCCATCCCCACCCCCCTCTGCTGTGCCCCTTCCTGAGGGTTACTGTAAGGCTCTGCAGGGCTGTGTGAATTATGGAGGTGGCACAAACAAGCTCATCTTTGGGACTGGCACTCTGCTTTCTGTCAAGCCAAGTACGTGAGTAGTGGGTATCTATGGCAAGAGGGAAGCAATAGTCACTCTTTGGGGGAAAGGAGGAATGAAGGCTGACCTAACACCCCCATGGCCATCCCTTCTTTAGCCAACAAAACAAGCTCCCCATTCTCCTGTTTGGTACATCACAGCCAGAGAAGAGGAGATGGTGCTAATAATGTTAATGAGATACATCATGGGAAGAGAAAAATAGGGTAGGAAAGTGCTCTCATCTGAATGCCACAGGTTTTCTGCTCTGGGAATCTTATTTCCAAGCCATTAATCCGTTCTGGCCACACCTTTACCTGTGTAGATGCAACTTCGGTTAGCTTGTCAATACAACAATGAGGCACCGGCCCACGCACTTTCTTCTACTGTCCACGTCTTCCGTATTCATCCAAAAGAGACTCCAGAGCTATGCTTGGGGAAATCATTGAGGATTTGGACAGAACTTGTGCAAGGGGAGGGCAATGAGGAGACTTAGAATACGTTATGTCAGTATTACAAAACAGTGACTCCTGTAACACTTCCCTGTACTTCCTGCGTTTGCTTCTCCTTCACATTCCCTAAAATGTGTCCTTTGGGCTTCTTCTGCACCCCCACAGCTGCCAGGCTGAGAAGAGAGACAATGTTTCGAACTCTCTCTCTTCAAATCTGAAAAATCAACAATTCACAGTCAATTTTCCTTGTCTGTCACTCACACTCTGTTTGTACCCAAGACCATATCACTGCCCACCCCATCTCTCTCCTTTCATACTTCGTGTCTAGTAAAGCCCAGCCTGTGCTTAGCCTTGTGATAAAAGTGCTCTTGTGTGCTCTCATCCCTGCCTTCAGGATACAACCTTTCTTATAATAGAAAATGTTTGCTTTTTCCAGGCTCTATCTCCTTAGGGTTGTGGGAGATAGTGTGTCGTCTCACTCCCTGCTCTTTTCTGTTCCAAACATCATATGAGTCCACGATGGAACTTCTGTAAGAAAAGATAGGACTGTTTGCCTCTGTTATTCTTCCCTTGTGAAATATTTTCTTAGGTTACCACATTGTCACTATTACGATGTAAGAATGCTTTGAAATAACATCACCAGGGAGGAAGGGACAAGACCAGGGGGTTTGGGGGAGTGTGGATGTGCATTCAGGCGATAGTAGGGCTGGAAATCATCCCCATGGACATAAAATGTGCCATCCCTTCAGGCCTGTATGTGAACCCACACAGGAGAGCAAGAGTTGTTAGCAAGTTATTTGATCGTTTTGATGGATTTAAGCCTAGAAATGCAAAAGGATTTTTTTAAAAACTTAGAACTTCAGGCTTTTAAAATAAAAATAGTTTGCATTATTTAGCATAATCTGTTTTTCTCTTCATGTCATAAAAGGCCAATTTCCAGAGACACAGAAAAAAATATCTCCCTCACCCTCATGCCATGTTTAGTAAGACTTTACAGGGTTTCAGTAAAGGCAGGAGATGCTGTGGGAATACAATAACAGACTCTTCTTTGGAACTGGGACCCAGCTGGTGGTAGTACCGGGTAAGTGTCCATGATCCTTTACAGTTGACCAAACCAATACATTCTATGAAGTTAGAAACTTAATTTAATATATAAACAAATGTATCTTTTGAAAAATGACTTTTGCAAATGTATGGAACATTCTAGATTGTTGAGAATAGAGCAATCATGATAAATGGATACAAAGTGAGACCATCCTGATGTGCCTTTTGTATGGTAGCTCAGCTCTTCTTTTTCCAGAGAAACATCAGGGCCCTGAGTTATTTACAGCCACAGTATCTCTTAAACTATGTTCTGAATGATTTGTGTGTTTACTGTGATTTTGCCCACAGAACTTGTCTTCAGTTCTGTTAAAAATGAGAATCTATCTCATTTTAAATGCTGCTAATATGTGTAAGGCTCCTTCTTTGTCTCTTGTGCCTGCATAGTGTTTATTCTAAAAGATCTAATAGAAAACCCAAACATTGTCTCATTTTGACAAATGTCCACCTCTAGTCCCATACATGTCAAATTTCCCTAAAATTGCAGATTTACTATTCAAATGCAAAGGAGGAGAAAACAATTTAGCAATGAATTAACAACCCCAGATGGCTTTATAAACACCCAAAAGGAAGTTCAGTGTGAAATGAAATGGCAGTTTGATGACAAGGTTTTTGTTTAATGACCAGTTCCTCATGGGGATAAAAACTTTTTAAATGTACCTCACTGGAAGGGAGGGAAATACGGAATTCAGGAGTGTAGGGTTCCTGGGAGTGCACCTGGGGTGCAGTTCCTCCACAATGACATTTTAGAGACAATGGGGTCCACCCAAAGGTCTGTCAAAAAATAATATGTAAGAGGAAGGTGAGTCAAGGTGACTAACTGACTTATTAACCTTGCAATGGATTATAATTGATACCAAAGAATGACCAAGGAACCACAAAATAGAATTACCCATTTTTTAATGGCTTAACAGTGGGAAGTGCTCAGAGACAAGGAAATGACCCCATATGTTTTCTTTAGTTCTAGTAAACATGACTGCAATCACGAGCATTGGGAGGAACAGGCAGGCATTGAGGAGCGTGTGGGGCTTGGTCATCTAGGACACAAGGTTTGCATCTCTGTGGTGAGAGACCACCTCTGTGGACTGTGAAAGGAGAACATGTCCCTCTGGGTCACAATGAGTGACTCACTCCCCCAACTTGGGCAGGGCTATGAAAATACAGCAAATGTGTTCTTGGCCTAAGGGAAACCCTCTTGAAGGTTTTGGGCTATGGCAACTCCAGGACCAGGGGTGAGGTGAAGTTGTCTTAGGTGGAAATTCAGATGTGTGTCTGACTGGATCCTTCCTTTCCCCGTCTTTATTCTTATTCTGAAGAGTGAATTTCTAGCTTGGTGCTATCTGCCCAACCATTATTTTGCCTGCAGTAACAGAATTGAGTTTGATATAGCAAAGAAGTTGGTTGAATTGTTGCTTTTATAATTCACTCTCGGTGTCAAATGAGGTCATCCAATTTCCTTTCTGCGCATTTGCAATAAGCAGCATAAAATTCAAACAAAAACAACCAGGAGACACAGAGAAAGATGGTTGAGTAGATAACGAGGCCTGTTTATTATAGTGGAGGAGACAGTGTGAAAAATTTGTTAAGTCCCATGACGGTGAAATATCTATCAAGGGATGCGTGGCCTTCCTGGACAGGGCCCTAGGAGTTTTTGTTATGGCCCCAGTCACAGTGTGTACAAGATACCTACAAAATCACCTTTGGAAAAGGGACTCAACTTCAAGTTCTCCCTAGTAAGTGCCGTTCATGTGATCTTGCGCTGCTGACATCCATTGAATGGTTTTGGTGTTGGGAAGGAAAAGTTTCTTAGACTCCAAGACGAGTAGGTAGTAGCCTGTAGGTCCGCAGCCCTTCCACAGCTTGGCCAAATACCAAGTTCTTCCTCTGTAGAACTGACAGAATTGCTGCCAGCATTTTGCTCTTTCACTATCAATTATGTCTCCAACGGTTTTATATATTACAAAGAGCTAAAAATCATGAGACTTTGCCCAGAGTCCGTCTTCAAGTCCCCTCTGCCCCGATCACCTACCTGGCTTATTCCCAGCAGACTTAACTTGGACACATTATTAGACCCAGGGTGAGTTCTGTCCCCCAAAAAACTGGTTTTCGTAATGACCCCAGCCTACTTATGACCCTTCTCTTCCCACTCTTCATAACAGGCCTGCTTTTCTCTGACCTTTGCTAAGTTTCCCAGCTCTGACGCGCCACACCTTGTCATTTCCCTTGTTCCAGGGATGGACAGGAGATAACTTTTTTAAGAACTACTTCAATGCTAACAAAGATGATATATCGGCCAAGAGCAACATCTGGTGTTGAACCTTCTCACTCTGTGCCATTTTCCAAATCCTTTTCTTCATTTAGGAAGTGAGCCACTCCTTTTTATTTCCAGCACAACAAAGAGTTGACTCTGGTCAGGCCAGAGATGAGGGTTTCTTTTGAGCTATTTTTCACAGGCTAACAATAAGTTAGAAGTTTCCAGGCAACTCAGAAACATTCGTGGGCCCTAACTCAAAGGAGTTGCAATGCTCTTATCAGCAGACAGTGAAAACCAGAGGCATCTGAATTGTACCACACTTTGTAAAGAATCTTGAACAAGACAAATATGTGCTAAGGGCAAATTTGGGGTAGATTTCTAGATGATTCTACCAGAAGAGAAGATTATCAAGAGGAAACATTCAGGGAAACGCTAGGGCCAGGCATTCAGAGTTTTTGTCATGGAGGCAGTTACTGTGGGGACTCAGGAGGAAGGCAGCTCATCTTTGGAAAGGGCACACGACTCTCTGTGATTGCAAGTAAGTGTACTTGGCCATCCCTAATTTTGATCGGCCATGGCTTTGTCCCTTAAATGATTTTTTGGTATATCTGGGAATGCTTTGGCCTCGAAAAAAAGTCTGGGTAAAGAAAAGTTGGGCCCTGGAAGGTTAATGTGAGCAGGAAGATGAATGCAGGTTACTCTGGCATAATTCAAAAGGAGACTGGACAACCATAAGCAAGCACATGTCCTCCCCCAGCCACAGCCCCTCAACTTGCTGTGACTGCACATCCTAGCCCAGTTCCCTCCTTTGATCTCAGGAGACCAAAGCCTTAGATGGAAAACCTGGGACCCCTTATCCTTGAGTCATAGGAAAGTTTTTCTGAGATCTAAGACATTGTGGGTTCTTATTTAATGTTGTGTTTGTTTTCATTCTTCTAAGTAATACATTAAAAATTTTTTTCCATTAAAATTTTTCATTGGAAAAGCAATTTAAATTATAAAGCCAACATTCACCTTAATCTCCTTCCTTCAATATCAATTTCCTCCCCAAAGGTAATCACTGGAACTGGTTAACAATATTGTGATGAGTTTCTGTTTAGAGTATGTTGACATGAAATCTCCTGTCTTTGTGGAGAGAATCTTGAGCCATAAAGAACTCAGATACAGCTTGCAGGATTTCAACTAGATATAAGGAACTGTTGCTTGAGTGCAAGGGCTGCATTTTGGTCAGAGAACTCCTTGCCTAATGACAGGTGGATGGTCTAGATGACCTCTGAAACCCAGCCAGGTCACTGTAGGACTCCGAGGGGCGCTCCTCTTCAGGCAGGCCTCTGAAACAACCTCCTCTGTGGCTTGTCATCCGCTCTTGCTGCAGTATGCACTTTTGTCTGCACTGCTCCTGTGAGTGGCTTGATTTTCTCAACATCTACAAGGTTTTTGCAAAGAAAGGAAAGTTGGGGTTGGGAGTTACGAACTTACTCACTTTCGGGAAGGGCACCAAACTCTCGGTCACACCAAGTAAGTTCTTCTTTCTGGCTAATTATTCTTCCCAAGAAGCCTGTCTTCCATCTCACAGAAGCTGTCAAAACACAGGTGGTGTTTTCTTTGCTTGGTTTGTGTTGGGTGGTTCGTGATACCAGTTGGAAAACAAGGTTATTAATGCACATATTCCCTGGGGCATCGTACTTGACTTTTATATCCACGTAGTCGCTCCCTGAGAAAATATGCGATCTTCCAGGAGGAGGACGGTCCAGGGAAAGTAGGCAGGAATTAGATGAAAATAGACAAAGGCCTGCAGGAATAACAAACAAAATGGGATCCCAGGAGATGGAGCCGTAGCCTCTTTGAGTGAATTTCCCAGGAGGTGCTTGCACCAAGGCCCATTCTTTCAAGGAAAATTATGGCAAGTGGAATAGGACTGGGATGTTGTTAGTTATCAGTATTCACTGCACGTTCTAACCTAATTACAAGGAGATTGTTTTGGCCATCGGCAGTCATTTCAGGTTTTGTTTTCCTGCTTGCCTCCTCTACCTCCACCTGTCTTCCTAGAGGCCCCAGTCAAGGTTATTGCAATAGCACCAAGCACTGTGTAACACCAATGCAGGCAAACCCACCTTTGGGAAAGGGACCACGCTCACTGTGAAGCCAAGTAAGTCGTGTTCTTCTTTGGCTAGGTCTTCAGGGGCAATCAATCAAATCATTAATTTGAAAAATACTTTAATCCTGTGCATCTGCTTGCGCTCTTTATTAATGTTCTTTCCCCAGGCCAGAGAGAGTTGGTTCGTTCCTCTGCTTCGAAATGAGATGTGTGTGCTCACACACTTGTGCGCATGCTCACTCTGGCGCTAGCTCATGGTGAGGGGCTCTCTGGAGCACATTTTTCAAGGAAATAGAGAGATAAGTAGTAACTGAGCCGATGAGGATGTCAGGAAGAACCTCCAGAGAGGACTCTGTACCCAACATCCTCACTAGGCTTCCCTCCAGGCTCCCTGTCTGTGCGGGCTACGCCTTGGTTCTGTCTGATGGTATAGGGCAGGAAATTCCTTAGCTTCTGTTTGGAATCAGTTCCAAAATTTAACAACCCTGCTTCCAGAAAGTACTTTCTTACATTTAACTTTGACCACCTATCCTGACTCCTGCTGCAAGTGAAATCTCTGAAAAGAACCACTAGGACTTTGGGGTTCTAGTTTGAGAACAGAATGCCTGTCCTGGAGTGAGGTTCAGGCCTCATAAGCTGTAGCACCTCTGAGATGACCTGTGTGCCTCTGACTGTTTGAGCCCATTGATTACAGATCGGACAGTCTACCAGGGCATTGGGGACAGGAAACTCGAAACTCAAGTCCTGGCTCTACCACTTTGCTAGTTGTGTGATGTTGGGCAAATTACTTAACCTCTCTGGATCTTCAGTTTACCCATCCACAAAATGATAACAAAAATAAAATACCCTCTTTGTTGAGTTATTATAAGGATCCAACGAAATAATATAGCTCAAGTATTTAGCATACTGGCCAAAACATTGAAGGAACTCATTAAACCTTAGCTATTAATAATAATGATAAACATCATCTCCCACACAGAGTAGAGCTTTTTTCTGTTTCGCCCCTCAGGCTCTCCTGTCAAGGCTCTGTCATGCATCAGGAGAAGAGCTGGCATGGGGGGGAGGGTGGAGAATGTCAGGCTGTTCTATGAAATTCTTCACCTGGGATTTGAAAGTGTCTAAGTGAAATAGAAAGAATCCTGGCTAATTTAAATATAAAATCATCCAAGTGTCAGAAGGAGGAGGGAGGGGTCTGCATGGCTGGAGCTCCCGAGGCTGCACACACATCTTTGGAGCTGGACACACCTCAGGGCGCTGTGGGAGGAGAGCACGTGCCGCCCCTCCCCACCAGGACCCAGCCTGACTCCTCCAAAGTGCCCTTCCTGCCGATGGCTCTCCAGGGAGAAGGGCCAGAGAGGGGAAGGACACATCACAGGGAATGGTAACTTGTCCAGAAATCGTCCTTCTACTTCTCTCAGTAGTGACGGTGCCCGAAAATAGCCCCTTACATGCACCTCTCAGCCCCGGCACAGAGGGTATGTGGCGTCTGTAGAGGCGAATGGGGCAGCTGCTGCTGAAGAAAAGAGGTTGAGAATCAGGTGGGAATTGAGTTGCAGGTTCTGAATCTGGAAAAAGACGCGTTTAACACAAGCCGCAGGGCTGTGTTCTCAGCGCTGCCGAGACGCAGACCGCAGGACAGGCTAATACTGCAGAAAGAAGGGAGTTAGGTTAGTGGTAAAAACCTTCCTAATAGGTTTTTGAACAGTGAAAATGAGCTGTCAGGAGTAGTTGCCAGAGCACTTTCTCTAGAGGGTTTTTGAAAGGAGATAGACACCCTCCTATCAGAGGTGATTGAAGTGCAGCCTGCCTGGAGGCAGGAGGAGAAATGAGAGCACCTCTAAGCCTCTTCCCAGCCCCCGGAGCCTCTCTCTGTGAAAATCTGGGCCTCATTAATGCAGAGCTGCACCCTTGGGGAAAGGGGGGTGTTCCTAGGTTAGGTTTTGGAACCTCTGCTTGGTGTGTCCCAAACTCCCTTAGTTCTCAGGACTGGGCAGCACAAACAGGCCGGCTTTCTCAGCCTAATGCCAAAAATGCAGGCTCTGGCTCCTGGCTGGTTTGTCATGTGGAGATGTGTAGGGTTTGGGAGCCAGGGGGAGCTCTTGGGGGCTTTTGCAGAGCCCAGCATTACTGTGGGAATACCTATAGCCAGAATTTGGTCTTCGGTCATGGAACCAGATTGTCTGTGCAGCCCCGTAAGTACGGTCAGGCGGGAGAGGAGAGGAGCCTGGTGCTCAGTGTGGGAGTGACCGAGAGGGGCTCGAGTCCAGAGTCCACTCTGACCTCAGGAGTGGAGACGGAGAGGGCAGTAGAAAGGGATTGATGGACGGCCCTGAAGGACAGGAAAAGTGTCCTCACTCACTCAGGAGGAAAACCACAGGCCTGTGTGAATAAGCCGGAGGAAATTCACTGCAGGTTTCCCTCCTCAGGAGGGAGCTGAGGTGGCAGGTTTTTGACACTGATATAATCACTGTGTGCAAGGACAAGGCTTCTCCTTTATCTTTGGGAAGGGGACAAAGCTGCTTGTCAAGCCAAGTAAGTGCTATATAATTTGAATTGTGCACTGCATACAATTATTTCCAAGAGAAATTCCTGTTCTCTTTTCCACCAGGACCTCCTTGGGTCAGAAGGACATGAAAGGGGCTGAGCGGACCAAGGCCCAGTACCTTGTCATCCTTCTCATCCTTACAGGAGCTCTCAAGTGTGGAGAGGCAGAAACCCACAGGAGCCATCCAGAGCCCGGCCCTGGGCTCTGTCCTCTCACTCAAACTTCCAATAAGTAAAACCAGCAGATGGCAAGTCTTCCTGGGGAAGGCAGGAGGTGGCGATAGAACCACCCCACTTCACAGACTTAGAGACAGAGGCAGGTGGAGGCCAGTGACTGGTGTCATTCCAGAAGGAATTCAGGGGCCGGGACCTTTTCTCCTGTGGGTTCATGAGTCCCAAACGCCAGGTCACTCAAGTGAGTGGGTGGCAGGGTAATCAGCAGGAACCTGAGCCCCAGCGGTGCCCAGGGCTGGGTTTGGCATTAGGGAAACTCCTCGACATGGTGGGTTTTCACCGTGTGGGGTCTCCAGCCAGGTCGGTGTCTTGAAACCCACCCACGGTGCCACTCTGCCCAGAAAGCCAGCTCCTAGCTCACATCATCTTTGGTGTCTTGAAAGTAGAGAAATTAGAAGAGAAGGGGGAGTGGGAAGACTTATATCTCATATCATGCAGTTACCTCATTTTGTAGCAAGATTGTTTCCCCCTGAGCAGTTTGTCTTCATTTAGCAGCTGTCTTCTCTGGGGAAGCCATTTTGTAGAGGTGTTTGTCACCGTGTGACAAGTGACAACTGGGGGAGATTGAATTTTGGAGCAGGGACCCAGGTTGTGGTCACTCCAGGTAAGCTTCATCCTCTGGAGCCTCACCTGCCCTTCATTCCAAACCTGTGTGCCAAGGATTGCTAGCTGAGACCATGAGAAATACATTTGAAAGGAAGCCATTTCCCTGAACAGCAATTCCCAGAGCCATTAAGCAAAAATGAGAGATCAGTTTGATGTTAAATAGAAACATTTTTGGATAAATAGGAATTCTCATTATTCTCTATCAGTCCCCTGTGTAAGTACCTTATTCCCCTTATGAGGAAAAAAGTTACAATAAGAAGTATAGCCATGATTCATGCTGTGGTGTGGGAGAGATCTGCTGTGGATTTGGGGGGGAGGATTAGAAATGTGTGCAGCAAGATTGGGTGTGTTTTTGACAGGATATGTAACACAGTGTGAATTATAACCAGGGAGGAAAGCTTATCTTCGGACGGGGAACTGAGTTATCTGTGAAGCCCAGTAAGTATAAAAGTGTATCCCTGGATTAAGCAATGTCTGTGGAGTAAAGGATGATTTAGACCCAATTATACACCATATGAAGAATGTTTAAAAGGGTGAATGAGCGTCAAATAGAAGGAGGACAAAAATCTCCTGGCTAGACTCTGGCATTTCAGTGCAAAATGGTCTATATAAGGGAGTCTCGGGATTTGCTCCCAGAAAACATGAAGTGGGATTGTGTTTGTGACTAATGACTTGGGGTACTGATGAGGATCTGTAGCCCTGGATTTGTGCATAATCAGTGACAAGGCTTCTAATTCCTTAACAAGCCCTCTAAGGCACTATTCTCCTTGGCTAACATTATGTCAGTTTCTAGAAGGAACCTTGCAAATAATGATCATGAACCAAAGTCACTGTGCTTAGTCTCTCCCAAAGTCTGAAAATCACCTTTTTTTAAGTTTCTTCATAAGTACCATGGGACACTTTCTATTTCTGAGACTTAGGCCAAAAATTCATGTAACAAAGCCCCATGGAGCAAAGAGGAGCTTTAAAATCGTCTTTTTCCTGTCTCCATTTATAAGGGAAACCACGGCCCAGGGAAGACATTGGCCATGGCGCCAGGGCCTGGCTGTGACTGAGCCAGGATCAGAACCGAAGGCCCCAGTTTGCTGACCCTGTCTCTGTCATTCATTCTCCAGGAAGTCTGAGGAGCCCAGAGAACTCCTCTGACAAATGTGCTTGTGCACCTACCCTAGGCCAGACTTGGGGCTCAGACCAGGGACCCCTGGAGGAACACGCAGTGTGATGTTGGCCTGGGAAACTCACATTCTAGAGGTGGACGATATTGTTCTGTGGGCGATGATGATCCATATGCTGATCCCTGTTGGTTATGACCTTTTCATACCATCCTTACCTGCTTAGAAAATATTGAAATTGATTTTTTGATTGCAGCTTTCAAGTCTCTTAGCAGCTAAATCAAGATAGATACTACTTTAGTCATAAGAAAGGAAACGACTCAAAAGTGCAATAGGAAACTAGCCATCACCCTGATCATTATTTGATCATTATGAAATGATTTTGTCAATATCAAGCTAGTGGCCACATTAAATGGATGATACCAGCTCTGTGCGTCATTTACATCCTATAGACTCAGTCTGGGGAAGAGTCCGGGATAGGGCAGTTTCCTGGCAGCGTAACCCAATGATGTTGAGAGAGGAATAGAAATATCCCCTGTCCGGACTTTGTGATTCTTCTTAGATAAAAAGAGTGAACTCTGGTTTGGCATCTAAAATCAGAGCGCATTTACTATACATGAGTATTGAAAGCGTACATTTGGTGCTTAGAACTCGACTAGAAAGTGAAAAAAGCAAAGATTCCTTAAGAGAAATGACATTGTAAAGACAAAGATTGATTTAGATTTGTAGGCATTTTGGTTATTCCAAATCAGACCCTGATTGACAATGGATCAGTCCTACTTCAAAAAGTAATTGCCTGCTCCATCTCTGTGCTCTGCCAGCCTAGCCTGTTTGATCTGGTTTTTGCTATTGGGCATATCACAGTGTTTCTTCTGGTTCAGGCTGGCAACTGACCTTTGGATCCGGGACCCAGTTGACTGTTGTACCTGGTAGGCTACCACAGTTTAATGTTATTTGTGTTAATTTATTCATCTATAACTATATACTGTACATATATTGTACTTGGAGTTGGTCCTGGATTTGAAGGTAATTCACTGGTCCTGGAGTTGAAGGTAGGGGAGAGATTCCACAATGAGTGATAAGAGACTTCCAAAGACCAAAGAGAAAGAGAAGCTTGTTTGCTAAGTTTGGGATAGGAGTTGATGAAAAAGAGTAGAGAAGTAGCTAGCCTAACCTAGAAGAATTGCTGGATAATAGGAACCAATACAGGGAACCTCTGTTTCTCATAATATTTTTATTAGATGCAGACAAAACGCTGTAAGATTCCCAGGAACTGTATTAAATCAAGCCTAGTTGGCCAGCTCCTTTTCTAGTCTTTTCTATTTTATTTCTACATAAGTTGTTAAACACAAAGGTGCCTATCTAAGATATTGAAATGAAGTTCTATTTGTATAGCTCTCTGGTGCCCTTCCAGGAAAACATTCCTGTAACACACTGCTTATCATTTCTACAAGTAAGAACAAGTAAGCCCCTTGCCCTCCAAACTGCATAAGTATTATAATTACTTGGCTTAGACTGAAGTCACCTCTATTTTATTTCTCATAACTGTGTTCATTTGTTGAAATTTGTTTAAATCCAAGCTGTGTGGGCGTCTAACTGTTGGCACTGAGGTTTCCTTTCTCTTGAAATTGTCAGCAAAATATTTTGCCCATAAATAATGTTTCATCTAGACTTGCAAATGACAGCCAACACTGTGGCCTTTTTTTTTCCCTCTTTCACTTTGCTAAAGGGAATATGCAAGCAGAAAACAAAGAAAAAACAAAATGTACAGTTTCATTGTGGGGCTGGAAGGAGGGTATCTATGTGGGCTTAAAGTATATTTGAGTTATATAATGTAGGTACTTTGACAGTATGTAGAGATCTTGTTAAAGCACACTGCAGAATAGAGCTAGCTTATTGTTGTGGTTCAGAATGTCACTAAGAGAAGCTCAGGTCTGGTTGTCAAGCACAGCACAGATTCAGGGACAGACTCAGGAAGAGAAGCTTCTAGATAGCCCAGGAAATAAAGTAGAATAAGGATTTTTCTCCTGGTCAAGTCCACCTGAGGAGAATTTTTATTTATAATTAAAACAAGAAAAAGGTAAAGAGCATTGTATTTCAAACATTGTGTGTATGGAGCACAGAAGACACAAGAATGAACCCAAGCAGAAAACGAAAGAAAAGAAATCGATAAAACCACTGAAGAAAATCAGTTGCCCTTATCTTGCCTGTCTCTGATAATGAATGTGCTTTCTTGGCTCATTCCTCACTTTGGTTCTTGAATTTTCTAAGGAAATAGCAAAGAATTAGTGGAGTTGGGTTAAGCATCTCTTGAAAACACACCTCCTCCTCTTAGGAAGTCCCAAGAGACTTTTTGTAATGATCATCAGCATTGTGTACAATGCTAACATATTTTACTTTGGATCTGGAACCAAACTCAGTGTGAAGCCAAGTAAGTTATAGTTTTGTCCAAGGAAAATGTATTATCCTAAATTCCTCTTAACAGTTTGTATGTGTTTTGAGGTGGTTTTTTGGGTTTTTGTTTTTGTTTTTGTTTTTTGCATTTTGGGTTCCTATCCATAACATTTCTTCATTCCTTGTTTATATGTCTCTTAGATATAAGCTGAAGTGAAAAAACTCCATGATTCAGGAAATATTCTGAAACTACTACCCATATTTCTTGGGAAGGTATTATATAAGGAAAATTCTCAAATTTACATATTGCTACTTTCACTAGTTTTGGATATAATTTAAAGTATTTATCAATGTCCAGGATTTCGGAGAGGAGATATGACAAATTAAAAGTATATGTATTTTTAAAAGATAAAAAGAACCAGGTAGTTTTGACAGTAATCTAATAATTATCATTTATTGAACACTATATATAAAGTTCTGTGTAAATGCCTCTCATGCTTTAGTTCATTTAACCTTTCTATCTAAGAGAGAAATTATCATCCCCGCTTTCTCAGATGAAGAAACTATGTGAGTGTGAAAAGCGAAGTGAAGGGGTTAAAATTGTTGCCCAGGGGCTGGTAGCACAGAGGGGTCCAGCTGAAACAGACCTGCCTGTCCCCATGCTCTGGACCGCAGTCTTGACGAGCTTTATGTAGGGAGATGTGGCACTGTGGGTCTAATAACTACAAGCTCAGCTTTGGAGCAGGAACCACACTCACCGTAAGACCAAGTAAGTGAAAGGGGGAAAGTCGGAATTAATTTTCAAACAAAATGTTGGGTACAAGCAATTTCACCTGGGAAGTGCAATAGTTAGTAACTAAACTCCACAAAGCTTTCCCAGTTTGCATGAGACCTTCCCACCGCACTTGTCTCCCAGGCCCCTCCTTCTACCCCAGAACAGCTCTCCGCCTCAGGCACACCTTCACAACGATCAATTTGTGAAAGCACAGGTTTCATGGTCAGAAAAAAAAACAAGCTAACAGTCCAAAATTAGCAGGTCCCTAAAAAAAAAGTGAAAGAGGACCTCACTGGACTCTATTATGGGCTGTAACTCTTCAAATATTTGAAGAACAGCCATTAAACAAGAAAAGGGGGTAGTACGGAAGGCCATCTCAGAACAGGTAGGAGAGGTGAGGATGCGTCAGCCTCCTGCAGAGATTTTTCTGACCAGGCGGACAGTCCGGCAGGGGCAAGGCTTCTTTGTGAAGTACAGGGACTCTTCTTCCTTGGAGATCTTCACGGTGGTTCTTAAGGCTCCCCATCGAATGCTATCGAAGGGACTTCTGTGCCATTTTAGAAACTGGACTGAGTCATCTCTGGGCTCCCTTTCAACTCTCCATGTTAAGATCCTATGACTTAAGCCTCGAGAATGAAAAGGTGAGCTCAGACCTGTTTCTTCCATTCTTATTATTTTGATAGCCAAGAAATAGGTCATCAAATTATTCATAAACTAAATCCTATTTGGGATTTTTATTACTAGAAGATGATGAGGAATGATTGCTCAAAGCAATGAATGCCAAAATAAAGGGGGAGATCAGGAAGTAAAATAGAAAGAGGAGAAAAAGATGATGCCTGAAGGCAGGACCAGAGGTCAAATGAGGGAAATGGAGTGACTTTGTGGAGGACAGAGCTAGTCTATCAAAGTTTTCACAAGTCCGGCTTTGGTAAGGGGGCCAGACATAATGTCAATCCAAGTAAGAGAGCGGTCTTTTATTCTGGGAAATAGGACCAGGGAAGCAAAGTTCCTTCCAATTTAAACACTCTCAAAAGGACCAGTAATTGCTTTCTGATGGGAGGGGCCTCTGAGGTGGGGAGACTATTGTTACCACAGACCATTTATCCCCAGAGATAGCCTCTGGGTGACACCTCCCCAGCAGCCTGCCGGCCACACCAGTCAAGACTTAGAGTCTCCTCAAGAGGATAGAAATGAATTTTCAAGCCAATCCTCCAAGGCCGGGGAGAGGGGATGGGGAGTGTAGGACCCGGTTCATGTAAAGGAGGCAGGCACTGTGTCTATAGTGGCACAGCCACAGGGAAGCTTTATTTTGGAAAAGGAACTCAGCTAACTGTGAGGCCTGGTAAGTGGGTAGATTTCTACTCCAGGGAAACATTATTATGAAGAAACCGAAAAGGGAGTTTCTTTTTGAATTCCTTTAGCCTTCTAACTAAGAGAATTTTTGTCTTGCCCCTCCTGGAGGATCCTCTTTCCTAGCTAGAGTGGGTGGTGAAGAAAGAGGAAGGTCAAGCGGCCTGGGACCCCTTTTAGGAAGTTGAGACTTTCAGGGAAGTTCATCCTCATCAAAGGCAAAGGAGAAGGGCAGCCCCACTAGAGCCTATGAGGTACCCCCAAATCACCCGCTCCAGTTCCTACCCAGCTCTTGGGGAGGAATAGGGTCCTCAGGTACTTGAGAGGACAGTTTACAATGTTTATTTTTCTTGAGTCCTGTAATTCTCTGCTCTCTCCCTGTCTTTTCAAGAATGACTTCACCATCATACTCTGTAAACTTTCTCCAAATTTCCTCGTCACCTTCCTTAGCACTAGCCTCACCAGTGCATGACTCTAGAATAGCTGGAGGGTCTGAAAGTTGGACCACAAGAGGAAAGCTGGTATAAAGAGCATCCAGGATTAAAGCATCCTTCCTATCTTTGGGGCCTTCCCTGGCCACTAAATTGACTGTGGAGCAGAGCATTCCAGCCTCTAGAATGGCTCCAGCACCAAGAGACAGGATTAGCCTAAACATCACAACCTCTCCACTTTGTCAAGGCCACAGGAAATGGCATTTGTCAGTGTGATTTCCTTGGTCCCTGTGGCTTTTTGCTGAGCCTGTAATCACTGTGTGACCAACTCTGCAGGGAACAAAGTCACCTTTGGAGGAGGAACCAGGGTGTTAGTCAAACCAAGTAAGTACTGGAGCTTGAGCCACAGTTCTGTGTCCAGCATGCAAGCAGGAACTCCTCGTCAACTTCCAATTATGCGTGCAATGGTGGTCCAAATTAACCTGTCTCAAACTTGCATTAAAAATATTTAGTGTTGCTTGTATGCATAGGCACACAGGTATGTAGAAACCCAGCGGAGATAAAGAATATTGCTATCTTGATATTTTTAGGGCCTGTCTTCTTAAGGAAAACAGTTAAGGTACTTTCCTTATTTCTTCACGGCTCTTATCTGATTGTCACAGGAGGCAGAGGAAGGTGGAAAGGGGTCATTCTCTCTTTTCAGAACGGTTAAATGATTTGAGCTTGGTCACAATAGCAGGGCGAGGACCCACATTTTCTACGCTTCAATATATTACTGTCCGCACTGGGCTTCAACCTCCATAACCATCACGCTGATTTATCTCCTCTGGCCCTCATTTTTCCCAATTAATGCAACTGAATTATTGGGAACTCTTATCTCCTGGCTCACAGAAAGTGTGTGAGGATTAAAAAGACATTGCTCTGAAAAAGAGTTGAGCTAGAGGTTGGTTGGTTTGTTCACAGGAGAGGGAGAGAAAAGTATTGTTTTTGTTGTTGATGATAAAGTCTTTCTCGCTGGGTAAGAGAATAAAGAGGGAGAGGGTGCTCAAAAGGTGAAGTGATAGGATCAATACACAGACGTGTACAAAATAAATCATGAAGGCGTCCCACCCGCAGGCAAGGACCTTGTAGACCCGGCTGGGCAACGTGCCCGCGATGGTCACAGGGAGCTCTCTGTGCACTTAGCTCACCCATGACAAAGGTGACAATTCCAACCCTAGCTTGAAGGGTTTTATGACTCAAGTGAGATAAATATGTGCGATCTCTTTGAAAAGTAGAGGTGGTCAGATGATTCATGATTTTTTAAAAGTCAGACTGTATGAAAAATTTCATTGGAAATTGAGGATGAGCCATCTTCATGCATTTAGCTATGGAAAGAAAAAAAGTTGCATTTGCACAGAGGTGACCTTTTCTCATTTGAGGAGACGGGCAATAGGTGTTGATGACCAGGACTGTCCCTGGAGGTCGTCCAACCCTGAGATCTCCTGGGAGAGAAATGTGTGAGGTTGGCAGCTTATGGTAAATCGTTTCTGAGGTTCTGACCATTGCAAAGAGCATGTAAGTTTAAGACTTTTCTTGATGTACCCAAATAGTGCTTTGTGTTGACCTGGGTTTCAACCAAGTGCGAGAACCTGAGAGAACTCCTGTGCTTAAAAACGAAGCACCCTTTGGTTTTTGTGGTGAAATAGATCACTGTGGGGTTTTCAAATACCCAGAAGCTGGTCTTTGGAAGGGGAACCATGTTAAAGGTGAAGCCTAGTAAGTATTGCCATGAATTTTGATTTTGGTTACTTATTGAGACAAGTAACAAGCTTTTTTTGAAATCTAAATGGACTGCCAACCAGCCTCAACTTACTCAGATTTAAGTGTTCCCCATGTTTCCCCACCCTAACTGTAGGAGCTCATTCTGCTAGGCAGTGGTTTGCATTGTTCGCCAACTTAATAACAAGTGGAATGAAAGAAGTCTCCTATCCCCATCACTGGCTCCAACAGCAAAGCCCACCTCTGAGATGCCAACACCTTCCCATCCAGTGGGCATCTTCTCACAGCCCTGATGCCCTCGATGGCCAGGGTTACAAGTCTCCATTACCTACATAGCATCCCAAAGCCACTTTGGAAAAACCACTTTCCCTTTCTCAACTAGTTTGCATGGGAGAACTAGCTCTAGTGCTGTGGCAGGGAGGCGTGATCTAACTGTCCATTGCTGATGCTGAGTGATTTTGAGTCAGGCTTTGTTCTTTCAGGCCCTCAATTTGCTTATCTGTTTAAAAAAAAAAAAAAAACAAGGATGATTAATTTCCCAATGGCTAGACCTCACTTCACATGTCACCTCCTCAGAGAGACTTACTTCCCTGCCCAGATAGCTGACAAACACCGCTACTACCTAGTTATTCTCTGTCCTATTACCCAGCTTGACTTAAACTCATGCTTTTCATCTCTTGATATTATATACTCTATGAGTTGGCTTACATGTGCCTCCCCCTAGACTCTGTGAAGACAGAGCCAGTGTCCAAGCAGCTCTCTGCTGTATCCGCCATGTCCAGGGGAAGCCCCCATGTCCAGACCTTGCCTTCTGTGGAGAAATTTTTAGTGATTAGTGAGTGGAGGACCTGCTGCCATCTAATTCCTCACTAAGTAACAGAAATTTGTTATTGCAAACCCAAACACTGAAAGCCCACTGAGTCCTTTGCCTTGGCCAAGGGCAAAGCCAGCACACAAGTTTCCATTGTTTATAGTTGCTTATGACGCTGAGCGAGTGAGTGGTGCCTGAGGTATTTGCAGGGCCTCGTTTCACTGTGCCAACCAGGGAGGATTTGCATTGACCTTTGGGAAGGGAACCACCCTGTCAGTGAGTCCCAGTAAGTACCTGGTTATTATTAATTATACAGCTGGGCTTGTCCTGCTGTCTTATATTGTACAGGTGACAAAATGCCTTCTTATTCTTTTGCTCAGAATACTAGCGCTTTTTTGATGAAAAGCCATTAAAACAAAATGAAAAAATGGTTGCTGTTCCCCATCCCTAATGTTCCAACCATATCCCATGTTCCACTCCATGCTCACAAAATGTTTTTAAATACATTAAAGTGATAGAGAAAAGAAAAATTACCAAAAGGGATAAGGACCATTTGCTAGACACGGGTAAATGAGATGGTGTACAGGTGTTGATTCCTAAGTAAAATGGGGATCAGAGCTGAAATCCTTTGTTCTAGGAAAACAGGATTACTTTGTGAAGTTTTGCAAATCTTTTTGAAAGAAAGTTTTGTCTAGAGAGCTGTCTTGACAGTTGCCTCTGTCAGACTTGTCTGGAAAATATCACTGGGCTCTTCTCAGGCTTTCCCTGCATCACTGCCAGTGTACCCTAAAAAGAGGCTTAATTCCATGGCTTAGTCTTTATTCCAGTAATAAAAAGGGGGAATCCCAGCCAAAGCTCCCAGGAGGGAGGAGAGATGCATGCTGATCACATTAATCTATTATCAAGGTAGCTCCGGCATTGTTGTCAGGCCGCACAGCACCATGATTTATAACACATTCATCTCTGGGAGTGGGACAAGATTATCGGTAAAACCCCATAAGTAGGCAATATGTCATGAAAGTAGGGGGCTTAATGTGGCCACTGAGGCCCATTGAACTTACTGCAGTATTTGTGGGTCCCAAGTGTCAAGAAATTAATGGTTTATGCAGACTTAAGTACATTCTGACGTAGAAAAAAATGTTAAAGTAACAGCACAGAGATAGAAGGATCTAGTTGTGGAGTTGAAAAGTGGGCACAGAGTTGAACCAAGAGTAACAGGCAGAAGCAGCCCAGGCAGGGAGCTGATCTAAAGAAAAAGACCGTAGGTTTGCCTGAGCACTCCCTTCTAAGTCTGGCTTGAGTAGTGCATCTGGGTCACAGTTTCTTCATGTATAAAATGAAAATATGGGCCTCCCTGGTGGCGCAGTGGGTTAAGCAATGCACTATGAAGCAGACCTCAGCCACTGCAGCACGAGTTCGATCCCTGCCGCCGGCCAGGGAGGGGACCCACATGACACAGCAGACCTCTCCTGCTGTGCCCGCTGCTCCCCTCAGCAGTGTACTTCTGTTGATCTGCCTGTTCTGCTCCCCGCTCTCTGTGGTGAATCCTCTCACCCCCCCCACACCTCTGGCCTGTACCCCAGCGCTTGTATGCATAAATAAATAAATCTTTAAAAAAAAATATTCAGTATCACCTCATAAGTTATTTTATTCAAGGTAAAATAAGCTGATGTCTGTGAACGTATTTTATATGAAGTGCTGTACACATGTAAATTTTTGTTATTTGTAGTTAGATGGCAATTTAAAGACTAGGTCAGCTAGTCTAATTCTTTCAACAAGAAGAGAACTATGTAGGTTCCTAGTAAAACAGCTATTTTCATGGATCAGGTTGTAGATACGTAAATACCTCTCTCTTTTACTGAAGTGCAATGACTTGAAGTCTTCCCAATGAAAAGGCAGGAGAAGGGGAGCCATTTTGTAAAGGCTTGTGTTATTGTGTGAATTCTGGGGGTTACCAAAAGCCAACCTTCGGAACTGGAACAAAACTCCAAGTCACACCTAGTAAGTCCAAATTCCTCAGCCTTTCTCCTCCCTTGTGTTACTGCCTCTCACATTGTAACATCTGGAATTCATAATGAGAGACAACTTATAATTGATCTTGTGCTACAGTGACTGCAAATGCTGCAGTGACTGTGGATGTTTCATGGTGTGATGCTAAACCCCTGCACCACCAGGGAGGCCCCTGTTTTCAGAAGATTTAAATAGATTGTAGAAAGATCCTTCATCCATCCCTTAACATTCTAAAGTATTGTTCGGTCCAAGTTGTCTTCTTTCTTAATAGCAAAGAAAGCCAAGACATTACCAGTGAGGGTAATGGAAACAGTCGATTTGCAAAGGATAAGAACTAACAGAAGACAGGTGGTGTTTTCTACCAACCTGAGGTACAATGGGTAGTCTTTAATCAGAGGGACTCTGCTCTGGGGGCAGGAAGGACTCTGGGACAAGGTGACTTACCACTGAGCACTTGCAAAACAAGTTGATGAAGGGGAGCAGGAGCTCTCACTCATTGTGATCTGGGTGCTATTCCATGAAGTTTCAGATTGATTGAAGTTAAAATTAGAGGTGACACTATGACAGGAATCTAACAACTAATAACTGTAATGGAGACAAAAGAAGGACCAGATGCATTTGTTAGGTAAATAGAGTAGAAAATCATGGGTCCAGTGGGACAGACCCAGGCATGTGAGTAGACAGAGACTTCCTTTTAAGTGTTGCACAGAAATCACATTATTTGAGTCAAGTGGCCTGCGTGTTGTGTGGAATGTTAAAAGACAGCTAAGATGGTATCCCTCTTTGTAGGTGAAAGGGTTGTGTCTCTTGGTCTCGGATATGAGAAAGATGTGTAGATTCGTGGGTGTTTTAGGTTGACTGAAAATCATTGTGGGAATAACGTAGGCTATGAGTTCATCTTCGGGAAGGGGACCAGACTGCTGGTCAGGCCTGGTAAGTAGGGTATCAGAGGAATAATGGAAAGATTAAGGCTAAAATAACTTCCTGTCGCAAGAAACAATCGTGTGTAATGGAAAACAAGCTGGGATTTGGGGCATCACTCTGCCTGGAGTTTGCTATCTGCTTCTAGCAAAGAATTAACCCCAATAGGGCTGCAGTCTCACTCTGGAAGGGACAAGAAGACAGATTCTTTCCCTCTTTGCTCCTCCTAAGATTTATCTGTCCTGTATGAAAAGTCTCTGCATCCAGAATGTTGATGTCATTGTTAGCAGTGCTGGTTCTGCCTCTTCATCTCAGATTGCTTGTTTTCATTTATAAGAGTAAAAAAAAACTAAGTTCACAGCACCATCGTGGCCCACATGAGGTAATGTAATATAAGTAGTCTGATGACCCGCCTGGCATATAATAGCTTCTTCATAATTTATGATTTTCCTTCCCCTCCTCTAAGTAGATCAGAATTTGGAAAGTCCATTTTTGTATAGGGGTTTGCTACAGTGTGAGCTTAGGATTTAACAAGTTTAACTTTGGAAATGGGACTGTGCTTCTTGTATTTCCAGGTAAATATTGACACACACACCCCACCTTGTTTACCCTTTATCTGGTTTAAGGCTTCTACATGTACTTGCTGTCTTTTACCCTTCTGAAGTCACCCTTGTTTTATCATCATTGTCGTATCAGCTGGCCCATGAACTTAAGGTTCAGCCTTGTTGGGGGACTTTTTAAAATGAAAATAGTTAACAAAAAAGTTGGAAATAACAGCAGAACTAACTTTCTAGATCAGACTAGTGATTAACAACCAAATGATTAGGAAAAACCTGCTCTCTGCAGAAGCAGCCTGGCTTCCTATGTAAAGCCTCTCCCCAGGCAACCCCCAATCCTCTTCACCTCTTACCCAGGTTGGAATCTCGGACACTCTGTGTCACACACAGCTACAGAAATCTTTCATCAATGAGAAGATCTGCCCATTAGAACTGAAAGATCCTTGAAAGCAGAGACTCTTATTACATTCCTGTGAAATGTCTAAAATGATCCTTTTATCAAGTAAGAGCTGGCTAAATGCCTGTTTAATTGAAATCAAGCACCCAAAGAAATCAAGTGTTCAGGCCAAAGGGAAGAAGAGAATAAGGTAAATGACACAGTGACTCAGTGTGGAGTGGGAAAGAGAAAAATATTAAATGGGGAATCAAACAGACCTGTGTCTCGGTCTCTGCTACCAACTCGCAGTGTAACTCAGAGTATGGTTGGCCTCTAACCTCAGTCTTCCCTTCAGTAAATGGGGGTGCAGTTCTGGTCATCCTTTTTGGCCCCCCCAGCACCAACAACCTATGAATGCATCCCATTCGGGGTGGGGAAGGGTGTTTCTCATATGGGTAAGTCAGATACAAAAGATGTTATTTTTGTCACTTGTATCTTATTTATAGTGCACTATAATCTAGCGCTAAAGTATTAAGAATTGTAGCACCCAGATAAATCAGTGAGTATAATCAGAAAACATACAAGCACTTTTTCTTTGGGATAGAATTTAACAAACCACTAAGATTTTTCCCAAGATGTGAGGCTGACAGAAGTTCTGTCCAATATTAGAGTTTTTAACACTAGGATTGAGCTAAATGGAACGTGATAGAGGAAAAAAGCTAGAAGAGCAGAAAATTGCATGGCCATGATCTAATAGGCCATCGATTCAGAGGTGCACTGGGGGAGGACATCCAAGGTCATTTTATCCACACCCCCAATAAGCCTTATCCAATTCACTCCAGAGATTGTTCAAGGAGAGTCGGTGAAGTACAGAAAAAGGAGTCCAGGATTTCTGGCTTCAGTCTAGAGTTTTAGATCTGATGTGGTCCCACCTGGCTGTGTAACACTGAACAAGTCTTTGTCTTGTTCACCATGCCCCAGACTCTTCAGTGTGAGGTGAAAGGGTCAAGGCACTTAGAATCTGTGGTTCTGGGATTTCAGTCCTATCCCACCCTAGAGTCTGTATAACTAGAGACTATGAACTGTTAATGGCTATCTCATAAACTAGTTCTGTAACCCTAAGGAAATAATGTTATTAGTCAACTACCTAGCTTAACATGGAATACTTTACCTTCTCTGTGCCTGTGTTGTGTGTGTACAATGCTAGGTGCATGACGTGAATGTTGTTTGTCCTCTCACAACTCTGAGGAAGGGGACAGTGTCCCTATCTTATAAAAGAGAAACTTATGTTCAAAGAAGACATCGCCCAAGATCCTAGGGTTAATAAGGAAAGGGTCCAGATTCAAATCACTGCCTATCTGATCCCAAACCCTTGTTCTTTCTATGCATTATGACACAGAGCCTTTGTCAGGGCTTGCTTAGAAGTGAGAGACCATAGCAATCACAGTGAGTAGGGAGAAGTCTGGAATTTGCCTTGACTTAGAGGTGGAACTTTAGCAAATCTTGACATGGATACCCCAAACCTGAAGGATTCTCTTCCCTTTTTAATGCGGAAGCAAGTGGTACATGGAGCTCTTGGGAGCGTTTATCCCAGCAAAGAGAGGAGAGAGTCGCTGACAACAGCGGCTCCCCTCCCTCACTGTTTTTTGAATTCTCCCCAGGCAGGCATCACCAGTGACTGATCTGCAAGTGCCTCGCTCTTTTGTGAGTCATAGAAAAAAATGCAACATGGCGGGCATGTTGGATGTTGCTAGATGGTAGAACTTTGGCTCTAAAAGGGAGCTTAGAAATCGTCTAATTTAGAATTCTTTATTTTTCTAATAAGGAACCAGGGAGGTTTGGTTGAATTGTCCAGAACTTTAAAGTCAGTGGGGATTAAGGCTGGTACTCGAGCCTGGGGATCGTGACCCCTGGGCTGTATTGTGCACTACAAACTGGTGAACTAATCTTCCAGTAGATAGGAGATGTGAGTAATGTTCATGGATAACAAGAAAACCAAGTGGCTTTTTATAGGGAAGTCAAAAAAAAATGCTCTTTGACATTAACATCTTCCCATCAGCAACCTGGGCCTACTTCCAACTGTGGTACAAAAATGGAAGGAAATGACCCATTTTGTCATAGCACAGATCACTGTGGGAAATACTGGGGTCTCCAAACTTGTCTTTGGGACAGGAACAAGACTAGTTGTGAAAGCGAGTAAGTTCCATGTCATAACCTGATTTATGTTATAATTGAGGGACATCTGTTTTCATTTATGTTTTTTGCAAGATTTTGTCTGCTACTTAAATAAGAAGATAAGTTAGTGATGATAATGTTGCATTAGACAATCTCCATGAGCATCATTCACGCAAGAAACATTCCCTGCACACTTTGTAAGTGTGGAGGGCTAAAACTAGCAGGCCCTGCCTAGAATTGAAACACTGTAATTATATGGATGATTTTTTTCAACCTGAATATTCATGACATTTTGTGTATAATCCACAGTATACAAAGCAGGACCTGCTATTAGGTTCTGCCTTATCTCTTTTCATCCTGGGTAAATGAAAGTTAAATAGTAAAATTATATACCTCCTCCCTCTTTGGTGCGTGCATGCGGGAGCATGCTAAGGAACTAACTGGTGTGTGACAGGTGCCAAAAGCTAGGACCCAGTCCAGGGCACCATTTTGTATAGAGTTGTATCAGAGTGTAACACAAACTTCCAGAAACTGGTATTTGGAACAGGCACCCAACTTTGGATCAACCCAAGTAAGTCAGGTCTCTAGAAATGGGTGACCCCACCTCTAATATCGGATTTAAGTTTATTTGTGCCGCTTGCTTTTAGCTTGGTCTATAGCAGAATATCCTCATGGTTGTCTTCGCTGTGATTATTATTATGACCCTGTATTATTGTTGGTCATAACACTGCTGCTATGTTGGAATATGTATTTTCTGCCATGTTATTCTTTTACCTTTTGAGGCGAATCAGTGTCAAGGTATCAGGGAGAAAGTTTGTGTTTCCTTCCTTGTTCTTTCAGTTGCCACCTCTCTGCCGCGTATCAATATGAACCTCACAAAGTTTGTGTTTTATTCTGCCTCCTTATTAACTCTCTTAGAGAAGCTTCCTTGGCTTTTCTCTGCCTAAGCACTTAGATTTCGCAGCTCATATTTACCCAAAGTATACTTAGCATTGAACCTCTCCTAATAATTATGCAGAATTAGTTTGACTCAGTAAATGATTAGTGAGTATCAACTTGCCAGGGACCACAGTTGGTTGTTTTAAAAAAAAGAAACAAAGAAAAGAAGCCTGATATAGGGCCCCTGTGTTCAAGAATGTCCAGTTTTATGAGAGAAATGAGGCACACGTGTTTTAAAGCCTAATACCACCTTATGTGTGTATACCCAGGCCCTGAGGCCCAGCAGAGAGGCTGTGGGTGGACACAGTGCAGCATGACAGTGGACATTCCCTGGCACAGAGCAAGCGCTTTTCTGCCCAAATGTTTCTGGGAAAGGATGTCAGTTTGTTATCTGCTGAGATGTGTGACTTTCTTGAGGACAAAAGCCCCCTTGGCAGTGAGCCTCCCATGTGCCGTGAGGACAGAGACAGGGATGAGTCAGGAGTGAGTCACAGGGCTCTGGCTCAGCCCACAGAGCAGGGGGACTTGAGTCATGCCCAGGCATCTCTGTAGCATGTGCCCCGTGGAAATGCTCTTGCTCCTGCTCTGGCAAAGTGAAAAATAGAGTTTGGTTATGTGCTGGGGAAAATGACGCCTTCTTTTCAGGCCTAACAACTGAGGTGGGAAAATGCCCTCCTGCTGTCTAGTATCTTTAGAAACATTCACACCCTCTGGCCCATGTAGTAGCAGCATTTACCAAGCTTTGTAGAGGCTCTGTTCTCCCAGAGGAGGGGTAACCAGCAGCTGCCACTGTTGATGGCAGGGAAGAGGCCGGAGGGCAGCCAGCACTGGGGCTGGAGCTCTTCACCCACTCGGGAGGCGCTTCAGAGTCTCCCAAGGCACCTACTGCAGGGAAGCCTTAGGACCAGCTTCCCCAGGCTCCCAGCATTTGCAGCTACTGTGAAGGGCTTATCCTCCCTGAGAGGTGGCAAAAGCAGGGCCTTTTTGCAATGCTCTTACGCAGTGTGTGACTTTGGAAGCATCGCTCGCTTTGGGAAGGGCACCCAAGTGGTGGTGACTCCAAGTAAGTGTACCAGGACCCTCCTGTACAGATGACCCCTCCTCTCCCCCCAACACCCCACCTCTCCACCGCTGTGCCTGCCTCCCCACCCCAACCTCCACCCTGTGCGGACACATTGTTCCGTGGGAGGAAGGGGGCTGTGTGGTTCTTCAGTGCCATCCCCAGAGGGCTCTCAGACGTTCACTGCCCTTTGGTCTGCCCTTGTTTCTTCCACCCTTCCCTTTTCTCAGCATCTCCACTGACCACAACCACACACCCATCCTCCGGGAAACTGTCCCTGCTCTTTCTTCCCCGAGGCTGGATTTCAAATTGAACAAAGGGCCACAAGCAGTACAGGCTGGAAGGGATCTAAGGGGTATTTGTGCCCATAGCAGGAGGAGCCAGAGGCCCAGGGTCAAAGCTCTGTCCAAGGCCGTGCTGGGCAGGCAGTGCAAGATGGCATCAGGGCCCCACCCCTCATCCCCCCACCGAGCGTGGCTGACCGCATAGGGCTTTGCTCATTCGATCCCCAAGGCCAGCCTGGGCTTCTGAGGGCCGCAGCAATTACCCACCAGGGAGCTGAGCACCACTTTCGCCTCGGCTCGGGACCACAGCCTATCCCTGGTTTCCGTGCGCTTCAGGCTTTTGCCTAGCTGAAGTGGGGAACATGGTCTGTTTCCTCCCTTCTTTCAAAAATGTTATAGGAATTGCTGTGACATTTTTCTCTGTGCTGAAAGTCCGTAAAAGCAGGGCCCTGCCTGAATCCAGGTCATGGGAAATAAAGGAATCGGAAAGCTTTGGGTGCCAGGCCCATTCCAGGCAGTGCAGAGGGAAGGACACACACAGCAAGTGCAGGAAGGCCTGATGCCTGCTTGGAGACTGGCCTGGGCCAGGGGGATGCAGGCTCCAGCCCGGGGCCCAAGGAAGAAGGTGGGGAATGGGAAGCTTCAAGGAGCTAAGGAAAGAGAGAGACAGAGAGTGTTGTCAAGGAAATGGCTTTCTTGAAACAAACATGAAGTCTCCTTTGCCCCATCCTCAGAATACTTTCAGAAGCGCCCTGTATCTGATGAGCCAGTCACTGCACCAGGCCCCTGGTGGTGCTGGCTTCAGGGGCTGCTGCCCACATCTCTGCTGACAGGAGCATGTGTGTGTCCTCTTGGGAGGAGGGAGCGAGGAGCTCTCCAGCCCCCGACTCCCACCCTGCGGGCACCCAACTCAGGAGCTCAGGCAGACGCTGGTAGATCTCGCTCTGGAGGCAGCAGCCAGTGCTTCCTGAATGGTTACCCTAACACCCCTGGGCAGTCGCCAGAGGGAAGTTTCATCAAAGGCGTTCCTCAGTGTGGGTATCAGGAGACTACAAGCTTACCTTTGGAAGGGGGACCAGCCTCGTTGTTCATCCATGTAAGTTTTATAGAAATGATCAAGGGAAATTTGTAGACAGGAATATTTCTGGAAGGAAGATACAATAAGGAGAGAATCTGTAATGTGCTCTGCTCTGTTGTTGAGGGAGTCCTTTGTTGTCTGGGAGTAACTTGCCAGGGTGTCAAGTCTAATGAAGTGATTGAGGTCGTGCTGGACACAGCTTTCACACAGCGCTTGCAGAGGGGAAAAAATAATCCCCAAGTTTTAGGGAAAGACTTTACCCTTGGTTAGGTGTCTGAAGCAGGATTCTCTTCTTGGTAGCCCAGGGGTCTAACCTACCCCCTCAGTCCTCAGCTAAGACTCCCCTTGGGTTCACGAGGTACCTGTCCTGAATGTTCTTACATCCAGGCCAGGGTGCTAAGATGCTGGGATGGGGGTACAGAGACAGGCCTCCTCTGGCTACAAGAAGTCTCCTCCCTTGCCCTTCGTGTAACATATGGTGGGAATCATCCTATCGCTGCTACTATTTGCTGAATGCCCGATGTGATGCGACCGACTCTGTCTTCTTCTGAGTTCCCATTCAATGCTCATATCCATCTTATCTTAGGCAGCTGGTGCCATGCCCTTTTCCAGATGAGGAAACAGACTTGTGGCAAGTAACTTGCTCCAAATCACACAGCCAGGAGTGAAAGAGCTAGAGTTTCATCCATTTGGTTCTGGATCTTTATTAACCAGCCGCCACCACCTCCACCCTGAGAAGGAAACCCTGGACCTCACAAGCTCTTTGGGACTTGCTTTCCCACCTTGAGCCTTCTTGCCCTGTGAGCATGGCGGCCGCAGTCTAGGGCCCAGCACTTCTGAACGATCAGTAAAGTCACTGAGTTGCGTTGGCTGCAGACATGGTCAGGAGGGAAGCAGAAACTAAGGGGGGCTGATTATTGGACATAAAGGACGTAGAGAATGAAAACTATCCTAGAAATCAAGGAATGGCTAGTTACGAGGACAGGATGTCAGGGCAAGGGGGCGACTGCCACCCGGCTGGCAGGGGCAGGAATTTGTAGTGCATCGTACCAGGGTGTGAACACAGGAGCCAGGGCCCCCACTTTTGGGAGTGGAACAAGACTCCAAGTGCATCCAAGTAAGTGCCTGTCCTCAGACTCTGTCCAGAGATGCGGAAAGCTCTTGCTCTGCTGTCTTAGATGATGAGTCTGCACTTGCTGAGCTGTTGTTCATGGTTCTTCGTGAGGCTTGAATATTTTGAAATTCAAATTCCCAGCCACTGGCTCGATACTGGCTTTCTTTCTGATGCTAGTAATTGCCAATGGGGATTCAGTTTCTCATCATTCAGGGATGAAACTCTTGCTTTGTTTCTAGATTCTTTAAGACGAAACATCTTTCTCAAAAAGGGAAAGTGAGCTATAAATAATGTAATCAAAACCCTGAAATGTTTACAAAAATGGAACTGCACAGAAGTTTAAAAAGAAACGAAGTAATCCTAATAAAAAGATGGTAGAGGAGAGGATGGCATTAAAAATTAAAATATTTAGAGGGCTTATTCACTTAACAATGATTTCTTGAACCATCATTATATTCTAAGCACTCTGCTACATGTTAGGGAAAGAAGGAAATGCAGAGTCTCTGCCTTCCAGAATCTCACAGTGGCTCAACATCACAGAAACAGTTCTGCCCAGGGTCCCACGTCATAATGGGAGTACGCACAGGTTGCAGTGGGAGCAGAGAAAAGACATGCCCAACCTCCCTTCCCAGTCACCCGGCCCTCTGTGCACCCTCCACGGCGCCATAAGCTGCGCTCAAGGCCAGGACCTCCTCACCTTGGTCCTTGCATCCCCACAGTCCAGCACAAGCCTGGTCCATGGGGTCAGCAGAGAAATGATGCTGAAAAATGCCTCTGGACTTCTAGGAGAGTCAGGGAAGTCTTGAGTGGAGGAGTAATGACTGTTTATAATACATTGGCTTGAACATTAGCAAGTATTCTCCAACAGAGAGCATTTAAGACTTCAAAACACGGAAATTACAGAATGCATCCAAGCCACATGGCGAGGACATCTCTCCGGGGGAAGCTTCCTCCTTATTTATCTGTTCATTTGTGTGCCTCACCAAAGCTTCTTCCCTGCCATGGAGTGGTTTGGGAAGCCTGAAACACATGTTATTTCTCAAGAACCTGAGTTCAAGGGCCTAAGGATTACAATATCCACGATAAGGGAACAGTGCAAATGGGCTTCAGCAGCATAAAGGAAAGTCTGATGATAAATGTATGAGTTTCCATCTCCATTTGAGAGGCCGCCCAGAAAACATTTCTCCATTTGTTCTAGGGAAACTTTTCTCCATTAGGACATGAATCTGCTTTGAAATACACAGCTCCAAGGTGTGTAGGAAGGAAGACCAATAAATTCACATTTGGGAAAGGCTTTAATGGAGCCTTTGTTTCTTATAGTAAACCCCACAGTGTTGGACGATGTGGATCCAGTAAGCCAATTGCATCCTTATCTGTCCTCAAACCTTTCTTGGCGATGGAGAAGGAGCATCATGGCTAGCTACATGTCCAGCAATTGCATTGGTGGTTCAGTGGTAGAATTCTCACTTCCCATGTCCAGCAATTGTTCCAATAAAACAAAGTATTTCGTGACAACCAGAGAGAAATGATCAGCATCAATGAAGAGTAGGTAGGAGAACAAACAGATTCACAACACAGAAAACTTAAGGATAAAATTAGACTAAAAACTTGGCATAAATTTTTAAATTCTTGGAAATAAAGAAGGGACTTCCAAGGAACATATAACCTTAAACTACATATGTTCCATGATTGTTAGTATATGTTTTAGGACGAAACAAAAGTTTTATCTTAAGTTTGAAATAAGTTTGAGAACCTCTAGATTTCCTCACAGCAGAACTTCTCAGAGCCCTTTATATGTTAATATGCTTTGTCAGTCTTCAAGACTGATAGAGAACATTCAGCTTTTTCCAAACTTGTTTGAGCTTAGCATCTTTTTGGCAGAGAAATGTACTAGAGTTCTGGGAAATTCTGATTAAAAAGTACTTGTCTAAATCCTTGTCAAACTTCGGAGATTTTTCTCCTTGTATGGACAGCAGCCCTGTTCTTGGAAACCTCCAAAGAAAAAGATTCTCAGGCCCTACATGTAGCTCACTCCTGGTTCTCACAGCCTTCATAGTAGGGCAGTCCTCTTTTTGCGTTTTACATGAGTATTCCTATTCAGCCTCTCGGCCCTGCCCTCCAGGAATAGTGGAAGGTCTCCCTAACAGAGCACCCTGCCTAGCCCCCCTTTCTGGGATTAAGCCCCACCTTGGGTTTGCTATCAATAGCCAGCACTGTAAATTTCTCCCAAAGATTCATTATCCGTTAGTCCCTGGCTTCCTTCTACAGACTCTTCCAATTATCCTCCACGTTCAGCTAAGGGACCCAGAATGGTTATTGCCCCTCCAGGAAGGCCTGACCCCTGACGCCCGGCTCTGAGGGAAAGGTCTGTGGGGAGACTACACAGAAGACTGAGGAGTTAGAACACAGTGGGCCGGACTCTCCCCTCTTGTCAGAGAAAGGAGGATGTCGGAGGATCTTGTCAGCCCAGGACCAGGAGATGCTGTTCCACCCAGGCTGACTGTGCCCAGGCTGGGGTTCTTGTAAAGCCACCTCCTGCTGTGGTCTTCTGGTGGTTACAGTACGCTGACCTTTGGAGCAGGGACCAGGCTGGCTGTACGCCCATGTGAGTATGACCACGCAAATGAGCAGAGCAAAAAAAACTAATGATTCTTCCATGAGAAAACAGGCCATGATTGAGGGCATAACCAGGAATACATGGAAAAGTGTTCTCCATGTCTACAAGCTTCTTGATAACTTACAATGTTCCCATTTCTCATATTAGAGACAGACTGCCAAGGGTTGATTGAGTAAATGAAAATCTGAGCAGAATAATTTGCAGAAACATAAAAAAAATTCCAGGTACTCAGTGCTTTCGAGCAAAGCCAATATCAATACCAGATAATCTGAACATTCGGGGAAATTAGCAAACTGCCCTGGGGGTAAAGTGAGGCATTGATGGCAAACACAAATTCTCTTTTATTGCAGCAGGTAATTTCCGGGGTTGGCTCATGAACCTGGTGTGGGGATACTGGCTTGAGCACTCTTCCTCTCTGGAGCTTACTGGAATCTTCTTCCAGGGTGGAGATGACCTAGAGATCTTAGTGGCAGCAACACCATGTGAAACAACAGGGTGTATGGGCGGGCAAGGTGCAGGGTTTATAGCACAGCGAGGGAGGCTGACTGATCCGGAGAATCCTGGCTCTGCCCTCACCAGCTACACTTAATCATAACGTCTCCACTTTCTCAACAGCAAAATGATAATAACCACACCACAATATAAGACAATGCTCAGCATATAGCATGTAATCAATAAGTGGTAGCTCTTCTAAAATATTTTTATTATTATAAGTCTTTGCTATACTGAGGTTTTGTATGATTGTACAGAAAAAAGAGAATGGCTTCCCTGGGAAATAAAAGATCTGAGAAACAAAGACCCAAGGAGCCTTTTATGCTGGTGCTCTCAGAGCCTGGTGGGGTCCAGAAGATAAGCTTCAAGAAGGTTCTTGCAAAGACCCTACCTACAGTGGGGAGTCAGCAGTGCTAATAAGCTAATCTTTGGAGCAGGAACCAGACTGAGTGTCCAGTCAAGTAAGTGGAGCAGGGGAAGGGTGGACATTGGCACCTAATTCTTCTTTGTCCAACATGCCGAGTTGAGTCCAGGTGTTTTCTTCTTAGGATTCCAAATGGCTTTTTCCAGCTATCCCAAAAATCCTCCCATCCAACTCTTAGTGCTCCAGAAACATCCTCAGGCTGGGGCTTTGAGATTCATGAGGCAGGTGGTGAACAAGCACTCCTGGACCTTCCACAAGAGGATCCCAGAGAATGCTAACCTGAACAGGGCAGGGTTGGGGGTGGGGGGTTGCTTACTGGATACCTGTTTGCTGAAACCTAGCCTCCCACAGCAAGCTAGGGCAGGAGGGAAGGGACCAAGCAGGCAAGACCAAATCTCAACACGAGAGGATATGAGGTCTGATCCTAAAGAGTGTGGGTCTCCTGTCCCCTGTGGGACACCAGTGCTTTCCTGCTGAAGGAGGCGGTAGGTCCAGTGAGTTTCTGTAATGGTGTCTCCTGCGGTGTGAACACGGGAGGAATGACTGGTAGACTCATATTTGGGAAAGGAACCCAAGTGTCCATAATATCTGGTGAGTCTTCCCAGGTGGCACCATTTGCAACCCCTGGGCTGTGTCACTAATCCTTTCCCGGGGCATATAAGTTATTACTCTAATCAGGCTGACTGTGGGTGTTCTGTCTGGGAGAAGGACGGAAAAAGCATCACTATCTATCTTGAAAATCTGTGTTTCTCTAGGTCGAACACATTAAAATTTGACTTCAGTCATTCAGTGGGTGCTTTTAAGTGTCTTCTATGAGGCCATCACTCTATAATATGTTAGACTGGATAAGAAGTGTAAGATCAATGCCTGGTGTGGGGATACTGGCTTGAGCACTCTTCCTCTCTGGAGTTTACTGGAATCTTCTTCAGGAAGGTTCTTGCAAAGAACCTTCGTAGTCCCCACGTAGTATAAAAACCAGCCGAAGGGACAGAACTATTGTAAATTTAGCAACCTGAATACTATCTTAGTACCATGATGGCCATGGGCATCGGAGGGATAGAGATTGAGAAACTGGAGAGTTGGCCTAGGTAGAGAAGACTCTGTGAGTAGAAAGACTCTGTGGTGCCTCAAGGACCAGTAAGATCTATACGAGCGAAGAAAGGGGGACTACAAGCATCGGGAGCAAGAAAGGCACGATCTTGAGGAAGGAAGAAGCACATCAGTTTGCCCTCAGTAAACTCAGCTGATAGTAAAGTCGGATGGCGAGAAAAGCAAAGAAGGTGTCTTCTGAGATGATGGGGACCAGGATACCAGGGCCCTCGGGAGAATACAGTTAGGGCCGGAGGCAGTCACGGGGAACTGGGCATCCAGCTTAGAAACACAGGACAGATGTGAAGGTGAGAGGGGCCAGCTCTCTCCAGGGATGGCTCATGACCTGGACACACCCCCCCCCTCGCCTCCGTTCCCCACTGTGCTCTGAGGGCTTACCCCACCCTCAGAGGAGGAAAACCCTAAGGGTTTCTGTAATGGAGACTTTGGGAGTGCTAGGGAGTGCTGCCTTCCAGATGCGATTTGGCAAAGGAACCAGGGTTTCCATCAGTCCTGGTAAGTCTGCCCAGTCTGCTTCCTGACACGAGCAGAGCCTCGGTGGGCCCAGAGGAAGTGCTGCTAACTCACACGCCCGCCCGTTCCTAGTGCCGAAGTACAAAGCAGATTTACTGGGGAGGGAGCTCTCCATCACTGCTGTGCCGCTGGGGATGGGAAGCACTAGAGCATTTGGACACGTGCTTCTGCAGTTAGTTTTGAATTAAAATGAAAGGTTAGGATCTAGAATAGCTAAACTTTTACGCTGAAAAATTGATCCCGTCTTACTAAGGCTACCATCTCTGGTAGGATGCGTTTATCTTGCCTGGATGGAACAGAATGTCTCCCTGAGGCTCTGGCAGCTGTACCCCTAAAACTCCAAATTAAAAGTGACTCATTTCTTGTTTCAGACAAAAAGATAAGTTTATACTAAAGGTACATTCGAGGTAAAAGAGAGAGAGGAGCTTTAAAAAATCAAGTTAGGAATCAGTATCCAGGTTTGGGGGCCAAAAGGGCTAATAAGGAGAAACTGCACAAAACAGTTGTTTCTTGAGCACCTACTATGTGGCGCTATGGATAGAGCCGTAAACCAGAGACTGGCCTTTGCTGTCTCAGAGCTCGCACTGCAGAAAGCCAATATGAAGGGCAAATGAAAGACTTGAGAAACTCAACTGAGCCATCCAGTCTGTGGGCGCCCACGACCGTCAGGCCGGGAAGCTCGGGCATCACGCTACAGTCACCCGAGATGCCAGGATTATTTTGAACAAGTAACCCAGTTGGCTGAGCATTTTAGACCAGTACATTGGAGGAGCTCAAGGAAGAGATTGAAGTGGGGGTAGAGGGTAGAACAAAGTTGGAAATTAGAAGCAGAGAAACGTAGATGGAAGAAACAGCAAAAGTGCAGAAAAGGGATTCGAAGTACATCCACTGGGGGAAGACTTGAGGGAGACTGAAGATCACCTCAGTTCTTTGGAATTTATCTATTGCTATTTCATGTCTGCTGTAGCCATGTTTAACAAGTGACCTGTCCCTGGCGATGCCCCTCACAGATTCAGAGATAGTTTTTAAGGCTCATCCTCAGCCCCTGTGGCCGCTCCTCCAAATCTCATGCCCTGTGGCCTTGATCTCGCCAGTCCCCTGCTGCCCAACAGAACTTTCTGTGACCATGGAAATATTCTGTCATTTCCACTGTCCTACACAGTAGCCCCCAGCTGCGTGTGGTTTTTGTGCTTGTGAAATGAAGTTTTAATCTTTAATTGCATTTCTAATTTTATTTTGCTTTGGTAGGTTCTAATAGCCACGTGTAGCTAAGCCATCCTAATGGACAGCACGGTCTAGACCATCTCCCGTCTGACACCCCTTGGCTCTAGGACTTGAATATTCACGTGGGACTCAGAGTTAGGTGTCTAGCCCCCACAGCAGCCCCCTTTCCCCTGGAAGGCCAAACTGCATCTGGTGGCGCCTGATGGCACATTCAGGACCTTCTCATCCTTCCGTGTTCCCCTCCCCAAGCCCACCCGTGATTCCCACAGATAACTAACAAGTCCACTGGGGTGTGTGGGTGGCCATGTAGCCCTGGTCCGCTCCTGCGCCGCTTCTCCAGGGGCACTCGCTGCCTTCACAGCATCCAGGGCCACGCCAAGGGCTGGTTTCAGCCCAGGCCACCCTGGGTGACTCAGCAAGTGGGGTGCACTGCTGCTCTAAGAAGTCTTGTGTGCATGGCGAGTAGCTGTGAGATCAGAGAGCCACAGGAGCAGGAAGTTCTAGTCCCAGCCCTGCTGTGAACTCTCTGGGTGGCCCCAACGTGTTGATCCTCCTGGCAAACCTCTGCTTCCTCCCCTAAAGCAGGAGGTCTGAAAGAATAAACAATGAGAGTGCATTAAAAACACAAAATCCCACGGAAGTACTGAAGAATGATTCCCAGCACTAAGGAAAAGCCTCCAGCAGCTCCTGCTTCCTGGGGGTGAGGAGTGGAAGCTGGATATTTCTCAGTAGCACATTCTCGTGGCAATTTCCTGGTAAAATGCGCCACAGCAAATTATTCTCGTTTGTTTGGCAGTTTACAGTTTATTAAATATAATTTTGTATGGAAAAACGCGTTTGTTTCTCAGAATAGCCTGGTTAGGAAAGGGAACTAGGCAATATCTCCATTCTACAGATGACATTCCAGAGACTTAAGGAGCTGTGTAACTTCTTCAATCCTTCATATCCGCTAAATGGTGGACCTGGAATCGGTCACAGGTGTTCTGATTGCTGGTGCAGGACTTTATCGATGAGAGAACTGAGATGGGTGCATATATCAATCTTCTGACTTAATGGCAGCCTATCACAACTCCCTCATCCTGTCACTCCCCAGCCTGCATGGGGGAGGCTGTCCCAGGTTCTAAAATACATACTTTGCTTGCTTGAGTTTTTTCTCTACACTTGCTTTGTCCTGCAAAGTTATGTTGTTGTTTGCCAAGCCTGCTGAGGTCTATTAAGTAGAAGAATGAGCAATACCCATAAGGAACCCTGCATGTCTGGTTTCCTCAAAGGAAGACGGGGTCTTGCAGAGAGTGGTCACTGAGAGCTGAGCTCGTGACCAGCGCCCGCGCTTCTGCCTGTCCCTGAGTCCCAGACCGCTGTGAGCAGCTGGTTTCTAAAACACACTTTCCCGTGTAGAGCCTGAGAGTGAGGTTTGTTAGCCCCACAGGCCTGCTCTTGCCCATCGCTGACATCTGGACTCAGGTTCGGGTTGGAACAAAGTCAAAAAAACAAGAGCATCTCCTAACCCTCTCTTTTCCTCTCAACCCACAGTTGTGGAGAAAACTAACCCTTCTGTGTACCAGCTGGAAGACCCCAATCGCACCATCTGCCTAGTCACCGATTTTAAACCTGAAGACAATGAGACATCATTAGTCAGTAGCTCAGTCTCAGGTTCCCGCATGTTCACTGGGAAAGTGACTGCGGTAGACATGAAGAGCACATATTCCAAGAGCATGGGGATGCTGGTCTGGAGCAACACAAGTGATCTGAGTTGTGAGAGTGCCTTCAATTCCACCCTAAACTTCCACCTTGACAACGGTGAGTGCAGCCTCATGTCCCCACAAGTTCAGTGTCCTGGCTTCAGGGTTCTGCTTCTGCCCGGGCTCAGTCAGTGGTCTAGAAGAGCCAGTCTTATTGGTGATCTCAGCCTCTCAATCGCCAACAAAGCTCCCCACCTTCTTATTACTGAACACCAGTGAGCCCCATCCCGGCAGGCCAGGATATCCTGCCCTGCTTTGTGTTTTTGGTCTGTCCTGGACAAAAAGCAATGGGAGAAAGAGGCAGGAAGAGGCACTGGCCCAGCCTCAGCTTCACCCATTCTAAGTTCCCACCTCCCTGTTTCTGCTTGGGCTACATGCTTCTTACTGTTTTCCAGGCCCTGCTCTAATGCCATCTCCATAATACTTCCCTCCTGCTCCTACCCAAAAGGACTTTCTTAATCTCATTCAGTCAATCACTCATTCACTCGACAAACGTTGATTGTGCATGTAGAGCATGCTAGTCACTGGACTGCAGGAGCAAACTAGTCAGATAAGGGGTCTGCCCTGAGGAAGCTCCAGTCTAGCCTAGAGAGACCACGCAGGAGGCAAGGGAACTTTAAATCACAGTTTGCAACATGTGTTTTCACTTGGTGTTACAGAAGCAGCCATTTTAGGGATTGAAGTCATGGAAGAGCTCTGTAGGGAAAGTCTGTTGGAACTGAGACTCAGAGAATAAGAAGGCACCAGCCATACCAAGGGGAAAGAAGCATAGAGGCCTGAGCACAGTGGGAGAGGGAATGAGCACCAGGAAATGAGATAGAAGTAGGTAAGGGCCAGATCCTGGAACCTCACGTGTCAGGAGCAGGCAGACACTATTCTAAGTACCTTGAGGAGTCACCGACTGGTTCTAAGCAGAGAAATGACATCTGATCCACCTTTTCAGAGTGCTCTGACTGCTGAGTGGGTGGGAGTGGATTGTAGGAGCCAACAGAGGCAGCCAGAAGGAGGCTGTTCCAGCAGGGCGGTGACGGAGGGCCACCTGGGCAGTTGGTAGCAGGAAAGCTGAGTGGCCACCAGTATTTGGAACTCAAAAGTAGAACTAGGCAGGGATGAGAAGGAAATGAAGGACTCTAGAAAGGCGTCAGATTTTATGCCTGGGCAGCTGCGTCAAGGATAGCGCCACTTACTGAGATGGAGAAAACTTAGAAACAAATGTGGGGTGCAGGGATCAAGATATTTGAGAACCCATAAAAGCATCTTGCAGATACTTGTGTCTCATTGCCCTAGGTGGGAGCCTCCCAGGGGCAGTGCCTGTGTCTGATGGCTCCTCACTGTGCCCTGGGATGCTGTGTTTGCACAACCTGTGTTTGTCGTGGGAATGCAGCCTGGAAGCCTGGTGTCGGTTCGGCCAGGCCCAGTGGTCTAGCCAGGCCCAGTTGCTGTCCCCAGCAGTCGCCCACCTGCAACGAGTCCCTCCAGCGGGCTCCATGAGCAACGCCTGCCTTGCACATATGTGGCTCTCACCACCCAATTCCTAGGCGGCCTGGGGCACAGAGTCGGCATACCCCAGGTCTAAGAAAATGTCTTTGTTTCTTCTTTTAGGAGTTCCTTGTAATGCCACAATCGTGGAGAAAGGATTTGAAACAGGTAAGAGAGGGGCTATCTGGCCTCAGACAGGGGTGGTGAGGGGACAAACTCACAGTAACCTCAACTGGAGAGGGGAGGTGGGAAGGAATGTGTGGATCTAAGGATGAAGTGATGAGCCACAGAAACAGCAGTTTGAGCCCTGCTCTGACATCCCTGGCATCTTTCTTGAGTCCCCAAAGTCCTCTCAGTGTCTGGCTTTCTTTTTCCATTCTAAGGAAATTGAAGGTGCATACTTTTATTCTGGAGATGAATCTCTAATTTTGTGACTCACTCCCAGACTCTGCCATTAGGAGAGGCTGAGAGAGTTTCTGGGCGGCCCAGCATGAGATTTGACTGGCTTGTGCATGGCCCTAACTGCCCAGGTCACCTGAAGGTGCCCTCTCCCCTCAGTAACCAGGGAGTTTTGTTTTCTTTCTAGAAAAGCAGCACAATCTATGTAGGCAGTGATTCTGTCTCTCAAGGGACCCCACCCTCAACACACACACACACACACACACACACACACCACCACCACCACCACCACCTCCACCACCAACTCTCCTGGGCCATATTCATCTCCATTTGACTCGTTTTTACTGAATCATCCTTCTCGTGGTTCTTCCACCGGATTCTTATGAAGGGGCCCAGACACAAGGACCTGTTAAGTTCTGAGCACCCACTCCCTCCCATGCCCTGAGGGACTCAGAACTGAAAAAAGGACTAAGTGTAGTTGACATGTTCTTTTGAGGTGAAACACTTACCCTGAGGGATGCACAAATATGTTATGAGGGAAAGTGCAGAGAAGCTCAAAGGGAAAGGCAGGTCAGGAGCTAACCCCTCCTGCTTTAGGGAAGGTGCTAAGCATGTCCTGGGGGCTGTGCAGACTGCAGAAGTGCAAACTGTAACCGCTGTGGTCCCTTGGTTCTGCAGACATACACCTGAACTACCAGAACCTGAACGTGATCGTGCTACGAGTCCTTCTCCTGAAGATGGCCGGCTTCAATCTGCTCATGACTGTGCGGCTGTGGTCCAGCTGAGGTGAGCGGCCAGCTCGGCTGCTGGGGCAGGGCGAGGCTGTTGGGCTGGGTCCCAGGCTCTGAAGGCACGTCTCCCCTGGGGGCTTCCTTGTAGGTCCTAAATCCAGGCCGCCAAGTCCCTCCATTTTTTCCTGTTGGAATCCCTCTTGTTACTAACAGCGGCCTGGCACTTTCAGTCACCTGGAAGTATAAAGTATCCTCATTTTGAAATGAAGACACTGAGGCCAAGCAACATGAAGGCCACCCCAGCTCAAGAGTAGGGGGATAAGAGAAACCCAGGCTGGGAGATCATTAGCCCCCATGCCTCCTGCCTTACCCCCTTCACTGCAAAACTGCAAAAGGAGTGAAGCCTCACTCCTTTCCACGTGTCCTCTGAGGAGCTGGACACTCCTGGACTCTAGCCAATACCTGGCCCCGTCTCCTCATCCCAGCATCCCTGGTTTTACTGCACATGTGTGCACCCCACTCCACCACCATCCAAAACAACTCCGGAGCTCTCTGCAGAGGCAGCAACCCCATCACATGCCCAACTGTCCGGGGTCTCCTCAGCTTCGGGCCTGACTTCTCTTCTCCCTCCTCCCAGGCCACCAAGACTGTGAGAGCCCCGGCTCCGGGCTCCTCACACCCCTCTTCTCAGTCCTCAAGCAGAGGCACACTCTACCCACCCCCCAGAAGAGGAGGCTCGCCCCCACTCTGGCCCACTGGCATCGCTACCAACTGGATCCTACAGGATATTTTTGAAGACGCCAAGGAGCTGCCAAACTGCCGCCACCCCCTCTCTTCCCTCACTGCTCTTGTCGCGGCCTGACATTCCCCGCACAGGCTGGGGTGGCCGCTGCCTCTCCTGGCTGTGAGAACCTCTCAGGCCCTCCCCCAGAGACCACCTGTGGGGGTCCTGGGGATGACGACCCCCCCCCACGTGGGTCCTCCCAGGTTCCAGCTCCTGCAGAATGTTGTGAGCAGTTTATATTTTTAAATAATGTTCATAAGAAATACATATCACCCTTTTCCCCAAGATGCGGGGGAAATGGTTTCATTACGTAGGCCTGCTTTGCTGTGTATCTGAGCCCCGCTGTATATCCTGCTGCCCACCACTTCATTAAAAGCAATTTGGAAGAGTAGAGACTGTGTTTCTGTTTGACTGGGTTCGTTTAGGGTCATTTTCTGCTTGCTGTTGAGCCCTAGCTGTGCAGAAAGAAACCAAGACATTTGTCCACGATGCCACTCGGGGAACCTAACCCACAGCTGCTTAAGTCAACTCTTTAAAATTCCATTTGAGCTGGGGGCCAGGAAAACCCACTTAAAAGCTCGGGCCCCTGCTCTTCTGTTTGCATGCCACATCCCAGGGCCACCCATAGCAGGAGGCCATGTGCACGGGCGGTATTGGCCTATCGTTGGGACTTGGCAGATGGGGACCACACAGGAAGTATCCCCCAGATGCCACCCACAGTCTCCTGCCCACCAGGAACATTTCCTTTCAGACTGGATTCCTGTTAAAACTGTGCATTGTCCCACAACTTCATGTCTGGGGCCACCCACGCTCAGCTCTCTAGGTCCCAACCTAATGCCCAGCCCTTTGGGGTGCCCGGTCGGAAGGGTGGGCAGAGAGGTGGGAATTGTGACCCTTAGCAGATTCTATACTCCCAGCATCCTGGGTGTGAGGATGAGGAAAATGGAGATGAACTCTCTCTCCGCAAGCCCAGGGACCCCACCAAGGAAAGCAGATGCCCCCTTATTGCCCAGAGGATGGGACATGATTTTCTGGAGCTCCTGGGTTTCTCCTGAGCCTCCTGCTGCCCAAGCACCTTTCCCGGAGTCATGGATGCTGCCCCAGAGGCCCCTCGACCTAATGATGACTAAAGACCAAAGCAGAGAGGCCTCCCTGGTGGCGCAGCAGGTTGAGCGTTGCACTGTGAAGCATCCATGGAACAGCAGCACAAGTTCGATCCCCAGCCAGGGAGAGGACCTACATGGCACTGCTGACCTCTCCTGCCTCACCCACTGCTCCCCTCAGCAGTGTACTTCAGTTGATCTGCCTGCTCCCCACTCTGTCTCTGGTGAATCTCCACACCTCTGGCCTGTACCCCAGCTCTTGTATGCATAAATAAATAAAATAAATAAATTTTATTTTAAAATAATAATTTTTTTAAAAGACCAAAGCAGAGTGTCCAGAGGTAGGCGAGTCCTCTCCCCAAATACCTCCACAGTTCACGTGCACAACTCCGGCCACACCAGCCAGAAACATGGGAATCCTTCCAGCCACAATTCAGACCTGCTTCTTTGCAGGAGGGCCCCAGGCAGGCCCCTCCCTCCAGGAGCTCCAGGATCACCCCCTATAAATGTCAGGTAGGACTGGCAGCTGGCTCCATCTCCAGGTGTCTCTGATCCCGTAGCACCAAAAAGCGCAGCCATCTCCTGGACAGCCCACTGAGGCGAGTCACAGAATGCCCCGTTCTTTCTTTCACCTACAGTCTAAACACAAGTCCCTTTAAAGATACTAACAGGAAAGGTCTCTGAGGAAACCCAGTCGTAGTAGGTCACCCTCACACATGGGGGGCCAGAGGCAAGGGGTGGGTATGTGCCACCTTCCCAAAGGTGGGTTTGCCACCTACAGGAACTCAGAACTGCCTCCTCATCAGCCTGACACATGCCAGAGATTTCGCATTGGGGATTTCTTTTAATTAAAGCATTGTCTTCCCCAAATTAAATGAAAATGCCCCTGGGAGTGTTAGCAGAGCAAGGCTTTATCAACTGTTAAAAACTTAGGGCAAATTAGTTTGTCTTTTTTTCTTCCTAAAGTGGTAATTCACTTTGGTCTTACACAGAAGATCCAGGCAGGAACGTGTGGGTGGTGGGGCGGCAGCTCTGCTCCCGAGAGCTGGCTACGAAAGAGAACAACAGCAGACAGGAGCAGGGGCCCCGGAAGGCCCTGTTCTAAGGGAACAGAGACAGAGAGGCCTCAAGACCTCAGAAGAGCCCCAAACAAGGATGACAAGCAGTCTGCAGGGCCTAGTCAGCCAAAGCCCTCAGATAGCAGGCCCCCCCAGTCACTGAACCCCTAAAGTCACCTGGGGACTCCAACAATGGCTGGGGATGCAGCCAGGCCTCCTCCTTCCAGGCCAGTCTAAGCTAAGGAGTAGGCTGACTAGGGTTCTGGCAGGTCACAGGCCATCTGCAAAGCAGAGTCAGCACGGTCCCTGAGAGGTTTCCATCTCAAACCAGGGCAAGCACTTGCCCTCAAATCTGAGGCTACTAAGCCTCAAGCCAGTTAGACCCGAGCCAGAGCAGACCAGGAGCAAGGAAGTGCTCCCCTCATCTTCATCTCCTCTGTTCTCATGTCTGGCCCGAGGCCCCACCGGGGCATGTCACAGGAACTTAGTGTGGTCCCATAAGGAGGCACAGGTTGGGGAAGGGTACCTGTGCCAGTAGAAAGGTCTGCTCGGTCACCACCGCAGAGGCCCCAGGGCAGGAAGGGACAGGCATCACTCAGACTGAAGGGAGGAGACAGCAAAGGAAACCTGAGACATTGTCATCAAGGCCTTAAGAAGGCCCAGCCCTGAAAAGCCCCAGACCCATAGGAGCAACCAGTATCAAGGAAGGAAAGTCACCATCCCTGTAGGAAACTTGTCACCAGGCCAGTTGTACAACGAATTTCTCTGGCCAGATGGTTCACTGCCCCAAAAGGCCTAAGTTTAGGCCAGTCCTCAAGACAGAAGAATGGACCCTAGGGATCTCAGGATTACAGGTCTAGGATTCCAGAAGGTCCTCTGCCTTTACCAGGATGCAATATGACTCATGGGCCAGTCAATAGACAGTCCGGCTAAGCCAGGGTGTGCTTCAGGAACACCTGGGAGGGGTCTTCAGCACCAACAGAGCAATGCCCCTGCAGAGGTGGCCACTAGAGCTGGAAGGATGATTTTCTTCCTGCTCCACCCATGAACTCTAACTCTCCAGAGGTCACATGCAAAGTCCTAGTTACCTGGTAACTAGGCAACATCTGGGCAAGGAAGTCCCCTGAACTGGAGCTCCTGGGGACGGGAAGTGCATCTTGTTCAGGAGGGCACGCCAGCCAGACGTAGGACAGGGCCTGGCCCACAGCAGATGCTCAGTATCACTTAACCAGTGAATGAGCTGAGTAAATGATGAGCACCATTAGGCATTGGAGAGGCAGCCAAGTAGGGGGAGAGGAGAATGGGGATTCTAAAAGGCAGGTGAGCCACAGTTTCAAGATTCTGCCTAGAGCCAAGAGTAACCCATCAAGAACTATCAGGAAAAGCAAAACCTAAGTGATGGCCCCACAGCCCACAACCCCCAGTCAGACACTTAGCCACTGAAACAGGAGGCCAGCTCCTCGGGAAAGCACACAGGGGCCCAAAAGTCAGCGCAGGACCTCACCAAGGTCCAGAGCCCAAGGTCACGTGATCAACTCTCCTCACCCTTTGGTCTCCCACCTTAAAACCCCATCTCCAGTCTACCTTCTGGAACAATGTGTGGGGGAGGAGTTTCTCAATGAGTGATGGGGCCTGGTGGGAGCAAGAGAGGAGACCCAGTGAGTGGGTCTTGTTAAAGGGACGCTGATTGGTGAGGAGGTGGCAGGACTGCCAGCCTCCCTACCCCCCACCCCTGACAAAGCCACCTGGTTTCCAGGCTTTATTTCAACTAGACACTCCCCTTCACAAGGTTTCTTCTCAGGGTCGCATGTAGAACTTCATTTTGAAATTAATAAACAGATCAGACATTGAGTCACCAACCAAAGTAGGACAGGAAGTGGAAAAAGTAACCCACTTCCCTCCAGGTGTTTGGGGCTTCGGGTAGCTCCCCGCCCATTTCCATGACATCATGACTGCTGACAGGGGCAAATAGGGCACCCTTTGAAGCTCTCCCGCAGAAGCCACATCCTCTGGAAAGAAGAGTTAAAAATACTGAGTTAGAGATAACATCGCTGCAGGCCACGTGCCAGGGCCAGGCGGGCTGGGCCGTTACACCGCGACCCACTGCAGGTGCGACTGGAAGACCCCAAGTTGGGAGGGGCTGCGCCCACGCCCAGCAGCAGGTGGGAGGTGCGCACATCTCACTGAGAAGCTCCCCGCCCCACATCTGCTCCCCCACCACGCCCCGTCCCAAGCAAGCCCAGAGATCAAACCTTGCTCTCACCTGATTAAACATTTGCCTAATACAGAACAGGCCCTTAGGTAACAGAAACGCCCCTCGGGGGCCCGGGAACTGCCCTCAAGTCCAGCCCACCCTCCCCGGGAGGCATGGGGAGCCGCATCTGTCCCCACACACAGCGGGGGCTGTTTCTCAGAGAAAGAAACCCCACTCCAGGCTGAGGCGGAGGAGCTGGAGTTGGTTCTGACTGATCACCTCCTGGCTTCCCGGAGATGATTCAGGAGCCCAGGAATCAAGGAGCCACAAAACTGAGACCAGAACTAAGAAAGACCCAGCAACAATCCTTCGGGCCTGGATGTCCTGCGCTGTGGTAGTGGTCGCAGCCAACCACCTGGGGGCAGCAGCGCTCCACCAAAGAGGCCACGTCTCCCTCACTCTTATTCTAGGGAAGGAAAGCACCCTATACTTAGGAAAACCTTTTTTCAGAGGAAAATAGAAGAGCAGATGACTTTCATTCTGGGAGCCGAACCCTTGCCCTTCGCCAGTCACAGCGCTGGGCCCCGGTTCTGTGTGACCCTGGTTTGTCCCGTGGAGGAGAGGGTCTGGTTCAGCCCCCGCAGGCAGCAGGGGGCGCCACCTGCCCGGGGATCACCGGCACTAGATCTGAGAGCCAGAGGAGCGGTTGTGAGTGAACGCCAGGGTGAGGGTCAGGGCGGGATGAGGGAGGAAGGCAGAGCTTTGGGTTCAGAATGAGGGAGCCTGGGTGCCTCCAGAACCCAACCGCTCACTGGCCCCGTTCAGGGCGCGACAGCCCGAGGCCTGTTTCCCAACGGGCTCCAGCTCCCAGGGAGTCATTCGAGAACCAACACCTTCTTTCACACTGGGGGCCTGCCCTGCGCCAGACACTGTGCCAGGCCCTGGGACTGTCTCTGTACAGTGACTCCGCACAGACCAAGTTCCAGAAGAGGCTAAATGAATCACAGCCACAGAAACGAGGCTAGAAGGACTGACTGGAAAGGGGCATGAGGGAATCTTCAGAGGTGGTGGAAAGTCCCCAGCCTGGTCCAGGGAGTGGCACAGGTGTCTGCTTGTGTCAGTAGGCACCAACTGTATACCTAAGATCTGAGCACTTGAGTTTGTGTAAATTATAGCCCAATTTAGTGCTCTTCCCGCTAGGTGCAGACCCAGTTTGTATCCTCCAGGAGCTACCAGTCCATTGAGAACATGGGCTTGAAAGGTGTCGGTGACCCTAAGTGCATGGTGGTGTTGTGGGTTACTGTCTGACGATGAGTCAGAGTCAGGAGGGAGCCTCTTGATACCTGCAAGCTTCACAGCCTGCCCCTCCCTGGCCTTCTCTCCTAGGACTTTTAACTTTGAGTCCCAGTTTTTCATCAATCATATGAATAAAAATAAGTAGCCCACCTACTTCCCCACACTATTGAAGGGATCAGAGAGAAAATGTGAAGAGCTTAGTAAATGGCAATGCAAATGGAAGGGAATGCCCGGAAGGATGCCCTGGTCTGTGTGTGGTCAGGCTGCACCTCCAGAATGAGATAAAAGCAGGACTGCTGCCATTAACAAATGCCCAGGAGAACTGGGGCTCCCAGCCCTCCGGTGTCACGTCCCCACAGTAGACAGCCCCTTCTCCCTTCACTGTGCCTCAAGAGTTTCTGCCTACAGCACCTTATACTGTCCACAGCCCCAGCCCCAGCTTCTGGGAGAACACGATGGAGGGGAATTAGAGGCCCAGGAAGCACTGGCAAGGCTACAGCCCCCGCCCCCACTTGAGCCCCACAGCACCCGGGCCTTTGAAACTCCTCCACTGCCTCATCTCTAAGCACTCGGATTTCTTATCTCCCTCCTCACCCTCTGGATGCCTCTGTACTGCATAAGAGCCCCCTGACCCTGGCACGACCCAGGCCTCAGAGCCTGGAGCCAGACCTCTGCAGCACCCCAGTGGCAGGGCCTCTGGCAGCCATCTTCTCCTAGGCCAGATTACCCTAAAGTGTTCCAGTGAGCTTCCACTGCCTTTGGGAAGAGGGGAGCCGGCGCCCTATTTGCTCTGGAAATATGGCCAAGTTCCCATGCAGAGGCTACAGAGCCCCAGGGGAAAGTCCCTATTTTCAAAGGCTTTCAAAAATCCCACTGAGAAGGTGCGGAGAATGCCTGCCTACCTTTTCCCTGAAACACCCACATCAAGTTCAGTCAAGGAGAAAAAGAGAAACTATTAGGGCAAGAGCATGTAAATGTAAGACAAAGCTGGCAGGACTTAAGAGAGTCTAAGTAGATGAAGGAATGTGGTTTCAAGAGCGGTGAGCAACTAGTCTCCATTTCACGCTTCCAGCCTTGATGGGAGGAAACAGGGTTAACCTTAAAAAGGACTTCTTTGGAGACTCGGAGGTGTTATTTTTAGCAGCTTCTAGGGTGTCCTGGTTTCTCCTTGCTGATCCGAGTTAATCCAGTGATTTACCAAGGGACATGGGGTGGGGCGACATCCTTATCTAGATCTGTGCAAATAACATCCTGCATCTGTCCACCAAAGCAAACGCCATCCCTTTGATCTTCACCTCAACCCAAGCAGAGCAGAGCGCTCTCTCCTTCCACCAATGAGGAAATAGGTGAAGTGGCTCGCTTGGGGTGACCGTGAAAGAGACCCAGATCAGCACTAGACCCAGATGCCCTGGCTTTCCCATGAGCACTGTGGACATCCAGGTGGTTCTCGAAGCATCCACCAGAGGAAGGAACAGTAAGCCTGGGTCTCAGGACCGCCCCTCGGCCCCCAAGACCAGTGTCATTCTGCTTGGATGCCCATTCCCGCTTCCCCGACTGTGTGCACCCACTTGACCCCCACTCCCTATTAATGTCATACTAGAATGGCCAACAGAACCCTACACGTTATAGGAGCACATTTAGTAAGTGGTGCTAGAGTCTCCTGCAGCAGCACTTTTTGCACACGCAAACCCACTTCTCAATCACGTGGCCGTGTGAGTTAGTGAAGTATCATTCTCCGCACTCACTCGGGCTACCTGGCCCATGGCCAGAAGACCTCAGCAGAAGTGTCACCTGCTTGGAGAGCTCCCTGAGGCCCACATCGAAGCAGCTCCTGCCCCATCCCATTTACTACGCTACACTGTTTACTTCCTTCACTCCACTTACAACGCATTTCTACTATGTGCACATGTGGCTCTTCCCAATTCAAATTTAAGGTTCAAAAAAGGAGGCACTTGTCTGTATCACACTTTGTATCTCTGGTGCCCTTCACAGAACAGCGCTCAATTTTTTTTTTTAAGATTTATTTATTTATGCATACAAGAACTGGGGTACAGGCCAGAGCTACAGGGGGCTGAGAGGAGTCACCAGAGAGAGATGGGAGCAGAACAGGAGGATCTACTGAAACACACTGCTGAGGGGAGCAGCGGGCAAGGCAGAGGAGGTCTGCTGTGCCATGTGGGTCAGCTCCCTGGCCGGGATTGAACTCACTGAGGACAGATTCGTAGTGAGGCGCTTCAACCCCTTGCGCCACCAGGGAGGCCCACTCAAATATTTTTAAACTAAGCCATCGAGTGATAGAATGATTGCTCCCACCAAAAATTTTTTATCAACACAGTGCAACAAGATTGGGATAAAATGTTAATTGCAGAAGCTGAGTGTTAGGTATCTGAAAGTTACTATTCTGTCTGTGTGTGTGTGTGTATGTGAGCACACGCTCACACATTTCAATTATTAAAAAGTCAAAACCAAAGTTGTTCATCCCTCGTGTTTAAAAAGGCAGAGCAGGACTGAAGAGCAGACTGGTGCTGAGGGGGACCTCAGGGAGGTCTCTCCTTGGAAAAGAAAGGCCCGGCTCTAGCACCCCAGTGCTCCAGCTGAAATCCAGTGACACTGGACATTAACCAAGGGGGAAAGCAGGATGCTGGAGCAGCTCTCCATTTCTGGCTGGGCTCTGGGGGCACCGGCGCATCTGTATTACAGTTCCATAAACAAAATCCGCCCCCATTCTGTTGGGACAACAGTGTGGAGTATTATTTTCTCCAGGCTAATTGTTTTATTTTTCTCTTTCAAAGCCTAATTTGAATACTTTGGAATCTTACAGAAATCAGATTCAAACCCTAACACTCACAAACAGCTTCCATTTCATCAAATGGAAAAGAATGCACCTCCCTACCGCTTGGGAAACAACAGCATTTAATGTGATGTCAGACATATGGTAGAAGCACCCTGAAAGCTCACTCACTCTGGGACATCAAGGACTGGGTCCTGTCTTCTAGAAGCCCATGCACTAGGCAGCATGGGGAAATGGGGGGGACTAGGTAATGATTTGCTAAATTTTAGAGACAAAACATAAGGTTCACAAATGGTCAGCAGCTATTAAGTGGCTGAACAAGTCTTGAATCAACACCTTCAGATCAAAGAAAGTGCTTCCTGCAGAGCCAGACTTCTCTGATGGCTTGAAAACACCCCCTTTTCATCCCATTGACAGTTCTGCATGAGCTTAGACCCTATTCATTCGAAGTAAGCAAATAAAAATTTTTAGTCCTTCATAAGTTTCTACCTCCTTTCTCATTCCCTCATCTAAGAATCGTGCTCTGGAAAGTCTCCCCCACAGCCATTTTGTTGTTCACTTTTAATTAAATGTATTAGGTCACACGACATTCAAACGTTAGTCTAGAGGCCCGAAACAGTTTGTGCACAAGCTCCCAGCTCTGCTAACCCAGCCAATGCCAGCTTGCTGAGTCTCCACAACCAGTAACAGGCCTCTGTGACCTCCCCAAGTGGTTTCCCATCATCATAACAAAAGTGTTTTGAAGCTCAAGATGAAAGGGTATGATCAAAGAGGCCAAAGGTATAGGCTGCTAAGAGAAGAAAACAGGAGAGATGGTTTCCATGTGATAGGGGACAGGAAATGTGTGGGCAGGGGCTGCTCAGGGCCGGGCTTCCCACTGCAAAGAATGGCAGAGAGCAGACTACTTACAGTGGTTGTGGCTAATGGTTTCCGGCCCCACAGAGCACAAATAAAAATAAGCCAACCCCATAAAGGTGTTGAGCTCATGATAGCAGGAAATACCAGCATATACAATACCTCTCTCTGCACCCACTCCTGCAGCACACTGTATGGAGATCCCGTGTGTAAGGCCCTGGGAAGAGGCGACATCGCCACAACAGCTGGCTATTAAGAAAGGTCCAGCGGCAAGAAGAGGGAGGCATAATGAAAAGATTACCTCTCCTGGCTCAGTGCCCTCAGCTACCGTGCCTCTAGAGACTTCAATTTTAAAAAAAATAAAAACCTAAGAATCAAAAATTCCAACTAGGGAGTAGAATGAGGAGGCAAAGCTTTATTTTTTTAAGTTTAAAGGCCCAGTTCCACAGCTGATTCTTCTGTATGTAGAGACGAGAACCACTGAGCAAATCCACAGAAGCTGAAAAAGAAATGAGTCAACTTATAATAAGCTTTTAATTAAACTCAAAAGACTCCAAAAGCATTCTGCAGGGTTTTGCCCTATTGAAAAATGGTATAAAGACAGACCAAGGATGTTTCCAGTTGTTGGTAACTGGCTGGGTAAATAAATCACCTCTGAGACAAAAGCTAATGCTGTAAATGGGAACATAGTACCTACCGGGGGATCTCAAGACCATTGGAGGGGCAAAGGGAGGCATTTAATAAAACCTGTATATTAAAGGTTCTGAAAATTGTCTTTCTTGATTAAACTATTGTTATTACCCCCAATCGTCAACCCACCTGTCTTCAAGTTCAGACGCTTTTCTTACTCAATAACCTCTTTATCCAATCTAGGCTAAAAAGAAGCCTCCCGCTAACACTAAATATCTGCATTAAGTTTTAAAGTAAATTATTCAATCATAATCTAGTCAACTAGTATCCCCAGGAAAGGCAAACCACAGCCCAAAGACCAACAACCTGTTTTTGTAAATTAAGTCTTACTGGAACATTTCCATTCAAGAAAAAGCTTTCAACTCCTGCCTGGAGCTCTCCTCAAACTGGTGTTAGCAGTCGCGCAGGCAGCCGATAGACAGATAGACACGCAGGCACAAGCTTTTTACCAAGTTCCCATGTAATTGTGAGCTATGCTAAAAGGCTGCATCAGAGCTTTCAGGCAACGCACACATGAATCACTTGCGGACTGGCGATCTGCTTCGGCAGTTGTGGGGTGGGCTTGAGAGTGTCCTCTTCAAATAAGCTCCTAGGTGACCGTCAAACTGCTGGTCAACGGACTACATTTGGAGTGGCAAGAGCACAGAGCAGGGCTGCAATTTGACTAAAGGCTGGAATCACCTAGGTAGCAGACACCACCCCTGCCAAAATTCTTATTTATATTGGTCTGGGGTAGGACCTGGGCATTGGGGTTCATTTTTATGCTGCCCAAAGGATTCTGATGTTCTGATGTACAGCCAAGTTGGAGAACCTCTAGAGCACAGCTCATCACCTCGGTGGTTAAGTAGTGGAATTCTTGACCCAGCCTATAGCTTACACAGTGCACCCCAGATGGAAACAAGGCCGTCGGCATGATGTGTGAAAATTGCTTAGATTCAGTCAGTAGACCTATTATTCTCCCCAAGCTGTGTCATGACCTCTGATCTTTATTAAGCAAGTTACAAATCTGAGCTCCAGTGTCTGTGGCTATCTAGTGAGGACTGGAATCCCTGAGATAATGGCAAGGACAAAATGAAAGAATACCAGCGAAGGTGGTTTGGAAAGCACTGTACCCTACAAATAAATACCCGCATACACCACTACCCCACTACCATCACCGTTTGCACCGCTTACACTGCCTAAGAGAAAACACTTTTCACCACCAAATCATGTGGAAACAGATGTAAAGCACAAACTCAGTTCAATTTCTAACAAAGTGCTTAATAGCGCAGGTCCAGGAGTGCACTGTGTCATATGAGAGGAAGCACCTGTAACAGTTGAAGGATTAGTAAAGGATTACCAGCTCCAGGGAAAAGACAAAGGCCTGCCTTGGCCTGTGGTTGGCAGCACTGCCTTTCATCATTAACTTCAGTACCTCATGGAAACAGAGGTAGAGTCACAGTCACATGTTATCAACTAAAAAGCTCTACATGGAGGACTGAAGGGGAGGAAGGAATTTAATACCAGTAAGGAATAAAATCAAAAAACAGAATCAAGAGGCACAGGAAGGAATGGCATGGAATTCTTTAATTTGGAAGGCAAAAAGGTTATTATATTTAATGGAAAGCAGAGGTCGTGTTAACAAATGCTTATTACAAAGGTATTCTGGACAGATGCGAGAGAACTTCTCTGGCTTTCAACCTGCATACCAAATCAGAGTCAGAAGCGAATACAAATCTGAAGAAAATCCATGCGTCCAAACCAGCTGCCATCTCAGGAGCTCTTATCCAGGGGAAATCAAAAGTGAACCTAAAAGAAAGAAGCAGAAAGGTAAGAGGAGGTATTGGAGTATATGTTACGATACTACAGCTGGGGTCCCAATCCTCATATCTAAATGCTAAGCCCAGAGACGCCAAGGTAGAGAGTTCCCAAGGTCTGGACAGTATGTGAGCCAGTCTAGAGCCACCAGAATGAAGTAGTTATTCTTCACAGAACACTGTAGAGGCAGCCATGAAAATTCATGTTCAGATCTCAATTCAAGCCCACCAAGATAAAACTAGGAACTTGTAGACATGAGCTCTAACTGCCCCCTTAATCTGTAATTAGTTGCAGGATAGTTGTAAGTCACTTTGACCTCTCTGGCCCACAAATTCCTTCAGGTGAGAGGTTTACAATTTAGCCTAAAGAACTTTGCTGGATCTAGAAAGTATACAACGCACTAAATTCCAGTTTGGGGAGAGATGAAGGAAGGAAGAATTCGAGAGAAAGTTGAGAAAAATTCCCAGTCTCAGATATAACAAAAGACCAAAACAGAAAAATGTCCATTTCATTTAAAGATAGGTTGTTCGGGACGAGAAGGAGGTGGAGAGTGACTCCCACAAGTGGCACAACGGTGCCAGGGTCAGAGGCTGGCTTCTCCGAGCGGACCAACGTGGGCTGGCCAGAAAGTGATCGCATACTCTGAGGTCTCCAGTCACAAGCAGCCCATTCCCCTGCCACATGCCATAAAAACATTAGTCTGCGTGAGTCATGACTTTAAAAAGTTGGGAAGCACCACCTTTCAGAAGAGCTGAGCTTTTCAGCCACCTTATTACATGTTGGTTCAGACCTGGAGATTGTAGCATTGAGGCTTCCAGTAGATTTTTAGACTTCTAACTAGAGTGCTTTGATTTCACTAACAATGGTACGTACAGAAATGCAATATAATTGCAGAACCTTCCTACGTCTGTGGAATGTGATGAAAAACATGTAAAATAAAGAGCAAAAAACATAACAAAATGTGTTCACCATGCCAAACAAGACGACACAGACTGGAAACTCCCCTATTCTCGCCATCAAAGATCTGAAAGCAAACCCTCTGGCACGACTCTGATCTAGTATAATATGCCAGTTCTGACAGAAGTCTAGGGCGCAAGGCCATTTCTGCGAAGAGCCTTAACACATTTAAAATTACAAAAGAAATCCTAGCTTCATACAAAAGTCAAGTTTTGAGATTCTATATTAAAACATTAAAATCAAGTTTTGAGACTCTATATTAAAACATTTTAATCTAAAACACTGGGACATAAATGACTCTTGGCAATAATCTTTTTGATAGTGGTTTTCAGAAGACTGTTTACAAAGATCTGCTCCTTTCTTTTAAGGCAAAAATATATTCATCAGACAGTATTCTAAAAACAGAGGTTCTTGGATTCCATGAAATGTTAGCTCAACAAAATTGGACTCTTCAACAGCTCAGAAGAATGGTTTCAACTGCTAACCCGGGGATAAAGGTTTCAGGAAACTGACTAATAAAATTTCCTCCCCAGGTATCAAGACAAGCAAAATGGAAGACACCTACTGAGAAAAGTTAGCATGACTTCTTCAGTCTATTTCACCCATGCAGAAAAAAAGATCACCATTTGATCAGTCTATTCTAATCATCTTAAAAGAAAGCAAGACAACACAAAGAACTGTTAAAAATAATTACTCTCGGTACAGACACAAAAGATGACGCCAGACAGGGTCATTTCTATTTGGAATTTGTATTCTTCTCCAGCACCATCTCTATTCAGACACCAGCACTGAGCAGACATGTTCAAATACTGATTTTCCTTCAAAACCATCTCATCCTGATATCTGGTCACCCAATTAAAACTAAAATCAGAGAAAATGTGAATCCAAGGCCATTCTGAAGAGATGCTAGGTTCAGAGTTCAATTCGAATCACTACAGCTTCAGCAGGCATGGATCATATACGGCTAAATGGAAAGGAGCCTTACAAACCAGCTAGTCTAATCCTCTCATGTCACAGATGAGGAAACTGTAACCCGAGTGGACAGATTTGTCCAGAGACATGCTGGCCAACACCACAACCACTACAAGGTGACTATTCTTTGAAATTAAGTAAAATTTAAACATTTAAAGTTTAAACATTTAAAATGTTCAACGATCCCAAGTGGCTAGTGGCTACTGCACTTAGTAGGGATGGCTAACAGCATTTCTATATTGCATGCAGAATGTTCTACTGGCCAGGCTGGTCCAGGGTCACCCTCTCTGGACAAATTCAGGTCTTGTGATCTGCGTCTCCTGTATTTCCTCTGGATCATATTATTTGATTTTTTGTTGTTGTTTTAAAGATTTTATTTATTTATGCATACAAGAGCTGGGGTACAGGCCAGAGGCTCTGGAGCAGGGGGTTGTTGGGGTGTTCGGAGCCACCAGAGACAGAATGGGGAGCAGAACAGGCAGATCTACTGAAATACACTGCTGAAGAGAGCAGTAGGTGAGGCAGGAGAGGTCTGTTGCACCATGTGGGTTACCTCCCTGGCCAGGGATCGAACTAGTGCTGCAATGGCTGCGGAAGCATCAGAGTGTGGTGTTCAACCCCTTGCACCACCAGGGAGGCCCCCTCCTCTGGGTCATATTAAAGATGACCAACACTGCAGAAACAGTGCCTAGCTTCATCCCTCCCTACCAAGCTTTCCTATGTTTTTCCCATTTATAAAAGACAAGCAAGTTTAATATTTTTAATGAAAACCTTCTAACAGAAATACGAATTTATTCATCATCCAAAAACCTTTGAACATAATAGAGAGAAAGGTAAATAAAAGCCTAGAGTCAAAATGTCTGTTATCAAGTTCGCATTCAGTCACATCTGAGTTCTAGAGCCAAGACAAGTCAACTAAAGTTTCACCCAGATTTAATTACCTGGGTTTTAATCGAATTACCTGGGATTAATGACATATACAATGGGAATACTACTGTCTGCCTATCCTGTTACAGGCAGCCTTGAGGGTTGCATGGGGTAGTGTGTGTAAAAGTCACGAGGAATGGACGGACGTGAGTCCTGCAAGCCTGGTGATGTGGCAACAGCAAAACATTTTACAAACCCTTACACGTGAGTATTTTGTTATACAGACAATTGCACTTTAACTTTCCACTGCCTTTGAATGATGCTGAGAACGTAGTGTAATGGATAAAAGCCTCAGTTGGCAATCCCAACTGAGTCACCCAAACAGGACAAGCCTCCTCCGCCGCAATGGGAACCATCATCAATTCTACTCATCAGAGGCTGTAACAGCCGTGAGACTCAGGAACATCAGGCCAGCCCCTTACTGCGCAGACGGGAAACTGGGGCTAGGAAGCAAGCGTATGTATCCATCCAAACAGTTAACAGGCAAATCCCACATGCAGGCATCCATCTTCTGGCTTCACAGCCCCTCAAATTAATTTTTTTCCTTGGCTTCTTTCTTCTATTACATTTTCCAAATGTCTTAGTATCCACATAACTTACCGTGTGACATATCTACTTTATAGATGTTCTCACAGCTGAAAAGGACCCACTCATTCAACGAGCCAGCACGTGGCTATCAGCCCTATGCTAAGCCCTGAGGTGCCAACCCTTGGGAATTTAAGAGTCCAGTGGGAGAGACAGGGAAGTGAATGGAGTTTCCTAACTACATGTAACTGCAGCATTAGAGACATGCAGAGCATTAGAGACATGTCCTCCCAGAAGAGGACAACTTAGAGAAGAAATCCTCTGAGCTGCAAGGACAGAGAAAATAAGGCAAGGAGTTGGTGCAGCAATGAACTTCATAAACAGAAATACCTGGTATTCTCATCTTCCTTTTGGTACCTTTAAACAGACCAAATACAAAACACAGCTCGATCACCAATTAGTCATCCATTAGTGGTTTTTAGTAAATAAAACCACCAGACTGAAGACTTCAATAGAAAAAAATTTTAATCTCACCCTCCAGTGGGAGTGGAAGATGTGTAAAAAGACTGTGCTGTATCTAGTTCCACATATTTTCTACAACTTTAGAATCGTTACCTCCTCGAGAACTTTTTTGGTGGCTAGAGCTAATTCAATGTAAGGTGAAGGAAAGGGAAAATGAAATAAAAACTAAACCAGCCCCTCCCAACAAAAAATGAAAGCCTACCATGGGGAGGTCAGTCAAGGGCAAAAACAGCCTAGAACAAGCTGACAGAAAAATAAAATACAAGTCTGTGGTTCCTTGTGCCCAGAACACCGAAACCTTTGGGGCACTTTAAGGCTGCCTGCCCTTTTGTACCTAACTCGACACTGCCCACTTCTGGGCAGAATGTAAAGCAACCCCCACCCAACACCGAAGCCCACTTGGACCTCTGCTGCCCTCAAGTGATGCAAAGAAACCAGGTTTATCATAAAAACATCAGTGGTTTCTTCCCCCAAATTCAACTTTCTCTTATGTTCTTGGTAGTTCATCCTCTGCATACAAAACAGATGATCCACTAGGTGGCAGTAGAACCTAGCAAATAATATTTAGAGTCCGTTCCAGGGGCTATTTTCTAGATCACTATATTTTCGTGATGAATTCAAAAGCCAGCAATTACGTTAGTAAATAGTACTGCTTGTCAGAGTTATGTTCTGCACAGCTCTGCAGCCCCCTTGCTTCAGCCACGATTAAACAGAGTGTTTTCACAGGACTAGACCTGTGAAAGGATTGCCTCCAGCATACAAACACCACCCACAAGGTTTTAGTGCAGCATTTGGTAAACAATCTCCCCCAGGCTAAAGCACACATCAGTGCTCAGGTATGCCCCTTGTGTCCATTTCACTTGTCCCTCTGAGCCAGGGTTCAAGTCACCAGGTACTTTCCTTTCCAGGCTATAACCCAATGAGCCTAGGTCTCTCTTCATTACCCTTTGGAACACTGGACATGAGCTGACATTTCTTAAAAAGAATTTGACAGAGACAAGAAAAAAACAAGACAGAAATTGACAATAAGCATGTAAATATTTAAATACTCAAACCTGAGCTCCTATGTCATGCATTCATTCAAAAAAGACACTCTGCCACCTAAGGGCCAGACATGGGTATCATTTTGGTGGCACCATCCTTGTGACTCAGAAGTGCACTCCAGGTATTTTTCACATCTGCATTTTCATTTTTATGATAACCTAAGCAGCACTGAGTCTACTCCTGACCACCAGATGAGACAGCTCTACAGCAAGCACTGCCAAGTGAGAAGCTAACTTTTACCACAGCGTTCTGCCCTCTCTGCCCATGTTCTGAGGAGACTATAGAGTGTGAAGTCTGGAGAAAACTGCTGATAGAGTTAGGTTAACTGGCTGAACAAAATTGCCATGAAGAGGTTCAAAACTTAGAGGGTCTCCCTGGTGGCACAGTGGGTTAAGAAACGCACTGTGAAGCAAACCGCAGCCACTACAGCACAAGTTCGATCCCTGCGGCCAGCCAGGGAGGGGACCCACATGGCGCAGCTGACCTCTCCTGCCTCACCCGCTGCTCCTCTCAGCAGTGTGTTTCAGTCAGTCTGCCTGTTCTGCTCCCCACTCTGTCTCTGGTGGATCCTCTCACCCCCAAACCTCTGGCCTGCACCCCAACTCTTGTATGCATAAACAAACAAACAAATAAATAAAAACTTAAGAGTAGAAAGGCCTGGGACTGGAGAGGGAGACAAAGGGAATTTCAGCTGAATCCACAATGTTTAATCTGTTCAAAACCAGGGAACTCCAGATGGTGACCACATGGATGTGTGTTATATCATTCTATTTTTTAAAATTGTTACAACAAAGTATTAAAGGAGAGCATGGTGGTAAAATAACTGTGGTAACACAGTTAAGCACATTTCTTTAACTCCCCAATTGTGAAATACAAGCATGAGTAAAAATGGAACAAAAAAATTTTTGAAGTCAGATTGGATTATCAGACTCAGTTACTAGTCATGTAGCAAGACTTTCTGAACCTATTTCTCATCTATAAATAGAACTAGCAGGCCTATTCTTATTAATTCTGAAAATAAAATGCAAAACAAAAAAGCAATTAAAACCTGCCCATAGTGACCACTCAAAATCTGTTAACTTCCTTATTTCTTGAACAAATTTTTCAACGTATTTTCTCTTGATCTGCCTTCTTCAGAGTAACTGCTGGTTTAAATGTCACCCCCAAGATCATGCAAGGGCAGTATACGATAAATGTTTATTCTTTTTATACCCAACAGTCAGAATGTACTTGGCAGGTATGGAGAAAGTTCAATCTGATTTGTTCTATCTTCTGAGTTGGTATAAATATTGAACTCACTTGGAAACTATTTTGAAAGTGTTTTGTCACACTGCACACACAACTGAGTCTAAAGCACATGAAAATGGCAAATAGATGAATATTTAAAAATGGAGAAAACAGTAAAATATGTTAAAGAGAGGACCTCTGTGAAAAGCCTCAGAGGATTTTTCTATGAACATACTCTATCAGGCAATTCAAAAATGTGACCTGAAACTGGGAGATTCTGCTGTACCCTGGGTCCAGGATTCCCAGCTGGTCCTAGGTTGTTCACATAATATGGTCTGCAGTATGCAGTTTCTGCTGAGCCTGCTGTTTTTTCCGTTTTGTCATAATTTTGAAATATTAAGCTCTCTGCAGCAGAGTCCTCCTCCAATCACGAGAGCCCCAGGAAATAATTTTCTATGATTTGCTATCTCCCAGAGTCTAAAGAATATCCTTCAAATGTTTGCTCTGTTCCCTTCTTAACCATACACCATGACTCACCTAGAAAAAATAACTTAAGAAATCTAAAGTAAAGCAATCTGAAGATGTAAGACCTTTTGAGCAAGGTTATTATCGGAGAACCCAAGAGTCACTCATGGTATTTCCAAGTCTAAGGTCAGTGCCGGTGGGTCTGTTCACTGCTGCTCCCAAGGAGCTGTCACTGGTGAGGCACCAGGTCTGCCACCTCTGCTTGCAGACGGCACAGTGGCCTCCTCCTCTGCCACCTACAGCACTACAGTATGCAGTTCTCTGCTGTGGCTCTAACTACTCTTACTACATTGTTCACTTCTCGAAGGTAGGAGCCCCATTTTGCTTGCCTTTGTATTTCCAGTAACAAAGCATTTAATGGCACATTTGGGCAGGAGTGGGAGTTAAAATACATTAGAATAGTAGAAGTAGGGTCTCCCTGGTGGCGCAGTGGGTTAAGCAACGCACTATGAAGCAAACCTCAGCCACTGCTGCCGGCCAGGGAGGGGACCCACATGGTGCGGCAGACCTCTCCTGCTGTGCCCGCTGCTCCCCTCAGCAGTGTACTTCTGTTGATCTGCCTGTTC
>JAGFMF010011946.1:1188868-1224247 GCA_019455555.1 Galemys pyrenaicus | reverse complement strand
CACACACACACCTCTGGTCTGTGCCCCAGTGCTTGTATGCATAAATAAATAAATCTTAAAAAAAAAAAAAATGTTCTACCTCCTAAGGCAGCTCACTGAGTTTTAGCAGTTCTAATTTATGTCCTTAAATGTTTATTCATTTAGAAAAACATTTACTGAGTATCTACTATGTATCATGTATTATTCCAGTGCTGCGAATATGGCCCAGAACCAGACAGACAAGAATCTGGCTCTCAAGAAACTTACACGCCTACGGAGAGAAATGTAAAATGAAGTAAACCAATGAACAAGGAAATATCAGGCAGTGAAATATGCTGTGAAGAAAATAAAACAAGGCAGTAAGAGAGTGATTGGAAGGTTATTTTTTTGTGCTCACAGAAAGTCTTTCTAAGAAGATATTCAGGACCAAAATTTGAAGGGTAAGAGCCAAGCACACAAGATCTGGGGCAGAGTGTTCCAGGTAATAAGAACAATCTTGACATGTTCTATCTAGTCTCAGACTGACCAGATTGTGGTAATCGAAGGTGAGAAGAAGACAAGGCCAGTCTGTGGGGCTTTATAAGCCCCAGGAAAGCCTGGATAGAGCATGAAATGTGATGGAAAATTTCAGAATTTAAAGCAGATACATAAAATAATCCAATTTACTTTTTTTGAGGTTACTAGAACTGCAATGCACAAACTATTCTGTCTGCAGGACTGAAAAACAAAGGAATCATTTATGAGACAATCTAAACCTCAGGTAATGCAGTAACAGCGAGAAAAGTAAAGAGACAGGCTATATTTTGGAAAAGACAGGGCTTACTGGACAGATGTTAGAGATAAAAGAAATCAAAGGATCAAGAAAACGTAAATTTTTTAGCTTCAACTCAACAAATACTGATACCATGTAATCAATAGAGAAAAGGCAGGTCGCTAGGTGGGAAGGTTCAACCTAAGGTGCCTATCAGACAGATGTCAAGAAGGCAACTACATTTACTAAACTGGAATTCAAGGGCCTCCCTGGTGGTGCAATAGGTTAAGCAAAGCACTATGAAGCAAACCGCAACCACTTCAGCACGAGCTCGATCCCTGCTGCCGGCCGGGGAGAGGACCCACATGGCGTAGTAGACCTCTCCTATCTTGCCCACTGCTCCTCTCCTCAGCAGTGTATTTCAGTCCATCTGTTCTGTTCCTCACTCTGTCTCTGGTGAATCCTCTCACCCACCCCCAACACCTCTGGCCTGTACCCCAGTACTTGTATGCATAAATAAATAAATCTTTTAAAAAATATAAAATAAACTGGAATTCAGCAGATAGGTGAAAAAGAAAAATACAAATGTGGTAGTTGTTACTATAAAGATATTTAAACCTACCTGTGAGGGCCTCCCTGGTGGCGCAGTGGGTTAAGCAACTTTGAAGCAAACTGCAGCCACTGCAGCATGAGTTTGATCCCTGCTGCCGGCCAGGGAGGGGACCCACATGGCGCAGCAGACATCTCCTGCCTCACCTGCTGCTCCCCTCAGCAGTGTGTTTCAATCAGCCTGCCTGTTCTGCTCCCCACTCTGTCTGGTGAATCCTCTCACCTCCCACGACTCTGGCCTGTACCCCAGTGCTTGTATGTATAAATAAATAAATATTTTTAAATAAATAAATAAACCTACCTGTGAAAGAAATAGAGAGGAAAAACAGATTAGGACCACATCCTCAGACAGGAGTACAGTGCTATAAAGCTTCAGAAAAAGTATTTCACACAGAAGGTAGCAGTCAATTCTGTTAAATGCTACAAGTTGAACCTTCGTATAAGGTGAAATAGATGACCATTATTATATTTAGCAAGATGGTTAGAGTAGTTTCACTGGAATGGTGGGGACAGACCACCACCAAGAGTGGGCTAAGGAATGAGTGGAAAATGAGAAACCAGAAACAAGAACTGTTCTTTCAAAGAATTCTGTGATGACAGAGATTAAAGAAACAATGGTAGCTGGAGTGGTATCTGGAGCCAAATGAAACTTTTCTTAATTGGACAACAACAGAGCAAGTATGTGCAATGGAAAGAAGTTAATAATGCTGAACAGAATGAACACAAAAGCTGAGCACTTAAATGAGCAAAGGAAGACTGGATCCACAGCACAAGTAAAGAAAGGAGTTGGTCTTTGACAGGAAAGGAACACAGCTTCTATCATCGTGAGAAGTAACACAAAGAACAAGCGTAAAGGCACAGATGAGTTGCCATGATTCCTAGGTGATGAGAAAAGGATTCTAGTTTACATTTTTAGTGGAAAAATAAAGCAAGATGACCAACTGATGGTAAAGGAAAAGTGGAAATACAGAAGAGATTGAAAAGAGAAGTCATAAGCATATTTCTAGAAAGCAAATATAGTAGGAAAGTATTACCAGACCACTCTGTAGGGCTGAGTGCCCATCTGTGTTCCTATTCTCATGAATGATTATCCATCACTGCACAATATCCAGAGTTACTGCTCTGAATTTCCCACTAGATTATAAACTCTGTGAGAACAGAGATCATGTCTGCATCACCGTGGATGAAGGAGTAGCAATGGGTGTGATTTAGAAACTGGATTCCAGGTACAAGGTTGGTAAACTTCCAGTTTCTTGGATAGCAACTATGGGAGATAATATTATGTTATCTGACAGACAATTGTGTATCAGCAAAGAAATGCTGCCAGTCTCCAGAGCTCAATACCAACCACATGACTGAACACACTCTGACTTAAGCCTCCAAGCTTTCAAATTCAAACTCCTATGGGATTTGTACACTAGGAGAATAAAACCGTGTTTTAGTCCAAAATTATTTCATATAGATTAGAAAACAGAACTGACCAAAGTTAGGAAATAACTTAAAAATTGCTTTCAAGAGCAAAGACTTATTTTAAGTAGTCTTGATGTTTTCTAAATAGTGCTTCTAAATAGTACTTTAAATGAGCAGAAAGAGGGATTTCAGTTAGGTTAAAAAAAAAAAAAAGGAAACTAGAAGGGCTACTGGAATGTTACTCTTTAAAAAAAAAGATGACAAATGTCTTCCTCTTCTGCACATGCAGAAGGTATGCAAGAAAACAGTCTGCCAAAAAGAAATTTGGGAACCAGATTCTCTCCCTTATTCAATTTTTTTTAAACCTTAGATGTGTTCCTATTATCTACTGAATAAAATCCAAATTCCTTGGCCTAGCAATCAAAGTTCTAGCAACAAGACTATCTAATTCTTCTACATAGTCTCCTATAATTCTCTCTCTAGCCAAACTGACCTCCTCCCTTCTCTTCCTAGAGAAACCCAGCAGAGATTTTAGAAACACAGCACAACACAGGTACACCACATCCCTTCTCAACAATCCCAACAATGGTTAAACTCCAGATCTCAAATTTCCCATTAAAAAGAGGCTCCAGTTGAGTTGGGCTAACAAATGGTAGAAAAGATAGGATTTAATAAGGTCATCACTATCAGAGAAATGCAAATGATACCCTCCAGTTTTAACAATGCATTGTCATGAATCCTTTCTTTCCTTATAGGGAATATAATTTGTCTGGCCCAGCCACCTGGTACCTAACAGTTTTAGAAATCCCAATCCCTTCATAATGACTCCAACAGTGTTCTTTCAGTAAGCATTCTCTTCAATGACAAGTCATGGACTTCTTACTGGGAAAGAAAGTGATTATGCTAATTCAACCTTAACCATACAGCCTCAAAAACAGGACTTGGAATAAAGAAAAATTATATGATCAAAAAACCTGGTTTTATCACACTAATGATCTACAACTCTAGTCCACGCCTACTCCAACAAATCACACTCTTCCAAGTAGCCCACAGAGTCATTTCTTAACCAAAGAGGCTTAGGACCCAAAGTGACTCCAGCATGGAAAAGGCTCCACTATTTTTTTTTTAAAGATTTATTTATTTATGCATACAAGATCTGGGGTACAGGCCAGAGTTGCAGGAGATGAGAAGATTCACCAGAGACAGAGCGGGGAGTAGAACAGGCAGACTGACTGAAATACACTGCTGAGGGGAGCAGCAGGCAAGGCAGGAGAGGTCTGCTACGCCATGTGGGTCTCCTCCCTGGCTGGGAATCGAACTCGTGCTGCGGTGCTCAACCTGCTGCACTACCAGGAAGGCCCTCCACTTTTTTTACAATCAAGCTTCAGGCCCTGATCTATTCCTGCTCTTTCCAGACAGAGAAAACAAAATCTTCAAACAAAGTCACCAAAGGTGGTGGCACAAGGGGTTAAGCACTGCACTATGAAGCATTTGCAGTCACTGCAGCATGAGTTCGATCCCCATTGAAGAAGCTGACCCACATGGTACAGCAGACCTCTCCTGTCTCGCACATTGCTCCCCTCAGATTTCGGTCAATCTGCCTGTTCTGCTCCCCACTCTGTCTCTGGTGAATCCTCTCATCCCCCACACACACCTCTGGCTGTACCCCAGTTCTTATATGCACAAATAAATAAATTAAAAAAAAATAAAAAGTCACCAAAGTTTAAGATACCTTCTCCAGCCAGACTAACAAAATTTTTAGTTCTTAACGATACTGATGCAGGTTGGGGAGAATCTAGAGCAAGGAGCATGGTGCATCTGATGATGGTAACAGATCAATTCCTGATAGCCAGGATGCTGCCACAGAGAACCAGAACTTGGTCACCCACGACAAAACTCAAAGACAGTAAGTTAACAGACTAACTCTTCAATTCCAGATGAGGCTAGTGCCCAAGTCATGAAGTCTTTAGACTTATTTTAAGTTCTGAAAAAGAGAAGGCAGAGCACCTCTGGCTTGAGTGTGAACTAGCAATTTGTGTAAGAAGTATTCTATATATCTCTAACTGTAAGCAGAGAACCACTGCAAATGATGTCTACAATCCTAGAGCTGTATTTTGTCTGTGCCCCAACTAGACTGCAAACTTATTGAGAACAAGGAATATAAACATGATGTATCCCCAAAATATTTGCCACAAGACCTTGCATCATTCAAAATATGGCCTGACAAAAGATGATCACACTGAAAAAGTAAACTGAATGAATTATAGCAAGTTTGAAAAATCAAGGAATAGTAGAAACCAGAGGCTGGGAAGGCCCATATAATACCTGAACTAGACTGGCTAACACTCCAGTGGTATTCAGTATTCACTGAATGCATGTTAAGTCAGAATACAAGAAAGGTCAGATTTTGACAAAAAATTATCAGGCAGGGAGTGCACATTAAATACAGCAATCTATAAGGTATCAAATGCTGGGAATCAGTAGTAACAAAGCTAAAATAGAACGGTGAATAAAAACTGTCACAGCCCAGGAGAGTGAAGTTTCACCTACCAAAAAAAAAAAAGTTGCAGCTGCTAAAAGTCAAAGCAGAGGATGAGCCAACGGGTAAAGCACCTCTATATTTCTTGCACGTTCACTGGTACATTTCACCAGAGGTTAGTAGTGATTATGCCAACGTGAGAGATGCTTCACATGGGTCTTTCTTTTCAGAGGTCTATCGACTTTAAAGCTAAGTTATGATTGGAATGGAGCTTTCCCTGTACAAATATGACAGTAAATGGATCACCAGTGAGCAGTAGCATGGAGGATTTTTCAGCGATTCAATTCGAACCCTCAGGCGACAAGTAACAACCTGAGCCTCAGTTTCCCCATTCACAACAAGAGGCTTTTCTCATAACTTCAGCGACCTGATATAAAGAACACTGTGGAGATACAAGCAGCGCACCAAAGTATCACTTATCATTTCGATTTAAGTATTATTACCCGCTAGGATGAAGCTTCCCACACAAGAGATGAAGCCCGAGAGGAAAGAGTTGAAGGGAAAGGTCCCCACGAGGAGACAGTAACCGAACTGCAGCGCTCCGGTGAGCAGTATATACAGGAGGTACGCGTCCAGCAACTTCAGACGCTGAGGAGTGGAGCTCAAGTACTCTTCTAAGAACCGCGAGATGACCGACACCACCGAAGCCGACATGGCTAAGCGTTTGGACCTCCGGCCCGCGCTCTTCACAAGCCCAGCGTACCCGACGACCCCGGCGGATGGCGTGTTTGCGCGTGCGCTCCGTCGTAGCCCGGCTCCGCCCTCCCGGATTGGCTGCTGTGCGCAGGCGTGCAAGGAGGCCACGGCGCTAACCAACTAATAGGCAGACGCAGAATACGTCTACGGATGGTGAACTACAGCAAGAAAACCCTGATACGCCTGCGCAGCGGATGTGCCCCTGCTCAGGAGACGTGTACTCTTTCGGTCTTATTTCCGCTGTCAGTTGGTGACGCCCACGGTTGCTCTGGTAACAAGATACAGTAGGCGAAGGGAACAGGTTTTACCATCCGGTAATACCTCAGTAGCTAGTTAAGGGTTCCGGCTCTTTTTGGTCCACCTGCGTCCTTAAAAAAGTCACAGTTTGGATCTGCTTTGCGGCAATTCCATGCGCTCCCCCGGTTTTGTACCGGCTGTACCCTAAATATATGAAGAGTGCTGTCTGCAAAATCCTCTCCTAGATTTCAGAACAACTCAAGTTACCCTGCAATGAGAACCACTGTGGCCTGTCGCTGTGCTGGCACTAGTTTAAACTGTTATTGGGGAAGGAAGAGAGCTTGACCTCTACTAGGCTTTGAAGTGGATATGGGTCTGATCCTGGTGGTGCTTAAGAATAAACGTAGTAGAACCTAAGCCTGAAGATTTCATTCATTCAGCAAACTTACTGGGTTCCTCCTGGTCGCCCCCACATTGTGCTAAATTGCGGGTACCTTCTGGTGAATGACAGTGTTAAAAGCTGTAGGAAGGGAAAGGGGCGTGAATTGGAATGTTAAAAAAGATAATAGGCCCAAAATGGAGGGGTTTGTGCTAAACCTACAAAGACTTAATGTCTAACCTAACTGCTGTTTTCAAGCCCCTTGCACTTTCAGCCTTCCCCAGGAAAGTGGTCCTAATTGGTCACTAAGGAATTTTCTGGTCCGGACCAATGAGTACTCTTTTCTATTCCCCAAAATAAAATAGATAATCTGTTGCAAAACCCTTATCCATTCCCCATAGATAACCTAAATCTGAAATTATTCCCTTTTCCTTCATGTTGCCCTCTTTCTGCCTATAAAACCCTTTCATTTTGCACAGCTATTTGTAGTGTCTTCTTGTTAAATTGGATGCTGCCTAATTCATGAATTGTATAATAAAGCCAATTAGATCTTTAAAATTAACTCAATTGGACCTTGTTATTTAACAAGGATAGTGAAGCAGAACAGTTGATTAATATGCTAGAATATATGATCAAGTTTAGCCTTCTATTCCCATGCTGGCATCCTGAATAAACCCGGTGTGATATCTCAAGATGTCACAGCTGAGAAACCATGCCTCCTTCAGCCCCTACCACCTCCAACTCATTTTACAAAGTAAACTTAAGATTTAAGTTTTGTCATTTTAACAAGTGGAATTAACTCTTTTTAGTTTAGTTTTTGGTTTGTTTTTTTTTTTTTTTTCAAATACACACCTTAATTTCTGGCCTTCTCTATCTTTTTAATTTCACTTGAATCTGTTTTTTTTTTATTTATTTTTATTTATTTATACATACAAGAACTGGGGTGTAGGCCAAGAGGTGCCAGTGTGAGAGGATTCACCAGAGACAGTAGGAAGCAGAGCAGGCAAATCTACTGAAATACACTGCCAAGGGGAACAGTGGGCGAGACAGGAAAGGTCTGCTGCACCAATGTGGGGTCAGCTGCCTGGCCAGGGAGTGAACTTGTGCTGCAGTGGCTGCTGATAGCTTCACAGTGCTGAGACTTTAACTCCAGTACCACCAGGGAAGCCCCACTTGAATTTCACTTGAATCTGACCTTCCAGACATCTTTCGTCTCACCTTTCAGTTATAAACCACACATAATGAGGTACTTTTTCAGTTTATTAATAACTTTGAACTATCCTACTGCACAAGCAAAATCCCTAAAACAGCAAGTGAATGACAATGTTCCTTTACTTTCTTTTTTAAAAAGATTTATTTATTTATGCATACAAGAATTGGGGTACAAACTAGAGGTGAGGGGGTAGTGAGAGGAGTCACCAGAGACAGCCAGAAGCAGAGCAGGCAGGCAAGACAGGAGAGGTCTGCCGCTCTTTGTGGGTCACCTCCCTGGTGGGGATCGAACTCCTGCCATAGTGGCTGGAAACAACTTCATTGTGCTGCACCTTAACCTCCTGTACCACCATGGAGGCCCCTGCTCCTTTACTTTCACTATTGTGTTTATACTGGAAATAACAGCAACATCAACAAATGTACGGATTAAATCAGTAGTGCACAAAATCTTGCTTAGGTTCTAGGAAGAAGAGAAATAAGCAATGTCCTCAGCTTTACAACCTATTTAAAGAAAATTATTCAGTCACACCCACAGAGATACATGTTCTATATGAACTTAAATGCAGCCTAAACTCTCGTCTGTTGCTAAAAAACAAAGAGCGGATAACAAACTCGGTTCCTATTTTAGGATAATATAGCAAAAAGTGTCATTTTGTCTGACAAGTTGAACCTTTCTCCTTACTCATTAGCAAGTAGGAGGGTAGCTTCCTTGCCAATATTCAACTTCAAACTTTAAAGGCAAGGCTGGTGCTTTTTAATGATTCAGGAGTGGATTCCTCAGGGGGTTTCTATTCCATCAGCTAGGCTCCTTCTGGCAATTTCTTCCTTATGTTTTGTCTGCCTTTGATCCATGTCAACTATCATCATTACTATCTCCAAAGGAATTCCCAAAGGGGGAGAGCAGAAGAGATGAAAAACATCATATTCACTAACTGACTGCATCCTTTTCTGAGACCTACAAAAGGATAGACCTTCCCCCAGATGTTCAAGTGGCCCAGAATGTGCCACTTTAGTCTGCAGATTACTTCAAGTTGTGGTCACTCCAGGTCCTGCAGTCTCATGAAAAACTTTTAGGACACCCTTAAGTACCAAAAAAAAACCCCCAAAATTGGAGGTTTTACTCAATGTTAGGGTTATTATCAGAAATAACCTTTTCATCTGAAGAGCCTTTCTTTATGGCAGATCTAATTACAAAGCATAGGGTCTTCATCATGGGAGTTACCCTCCGCTCCTCAGGTACTGAAGCCCCAGGCCCCTATCCCATTCCTTAGCTCAGGATATATATCCCCATTTTGCCTCATTGTCTTTGGAAAACTTATTTCTACAGAGATTCCCCATACATACATAACTAAATTGATCTTTTTCTCCTGCTAATCTGCCTGATGCTATTTTGATTACTCAACCAGCTCAAAAAGAACCCAGAAAGATAGGCAGAAATTTCCCTCCCCAACACCTGCTAAACCAAATACCAATATAATGAATTAAAGTTTCTCAGATTAGGGCCTCCCTAGTGATGCAGTGGGCTAGGCAATGCACTATGAAGCAAACTGTGGCCATTGCAGCATGAGTTCGATCCCTGCTGCCGGCCAGGGAAGGGACCCACATGGCATGGCAGACCTCTTCTGCCTCACCCGCTGCTGCCCTGAGCATTGTGTTTCAATCAGTCTGCCTGTTCTGCTCCCCACTCTGTCTCTGGTGAGTCCTCTCACCACCCTGAACTTTGGCCTGTGTCCCAGCTCTTGTATGTATAAATAAAGAAATCTTAAAAAAAAAAAGTTTCTCAGATTAGTTAAAATAGGAAAAAAAGTGGGAGGTTGGGGGGGTTCTATTTGTGTTCAGCTTATGATTCTATAATTATTGAAAAAATTTTAATCTGTCAAAAATAAGATGTTGCTAATAGTACTATAGTAGTATCGGTTTCAATAGTTCAAATCAGAATAGAAAGATGTGAAAATCCTGGCCTCCCTGGTGGCGCAGTGGGTTAAGCAATGCACTATGAAGCAGACCACAGCCACTGCAGCACGAGTTCGATCCCGAGTTCGATCCCTGCTGCCGGCCAGGGGGGGACCCACATGGTGCAGCAGACCTCTCCTGCTGTGCCCGCTGCTCCCCTCAGCAGTGTACTTCAGTTGATCTGCCTGTTCTGCTCCCCACTCTCTGTGGTGAATCCTCTCACCCCCCAAATACCTCTGGCCTGTACCCCAGTGCTTGTATGCATAAATAAATAAAATCTTTTAAAAAAAAAGATGTGAAAATCCTTATCCAGACTAGTGGATAGTGTAGAGAAACAACAGAGTCACATTCAAGTATGCCTGTCGAATATGACAAAGTCATGATAGCCGAAAACACTGAGTAAACTCATGTGGATAAGATCCAAAAACAGGCCTTGGGGATCTCACATAAGGAATGCTCCATCCTTGGTATGGGCAGAGGTATTAAAGTTTCCTTTGTAAAGCTTCACTATGCATAGTTTCATGTATGCTTTAAATTAACAATGCATAACTTTGGTCCCTATCACAAACACCATTTGCAGGATTTAATACCACAATTGGTGATCACAAATGTTTCAGCAAAAGGTTAAAGCAAATGGCAAAATGATAGATTTATGCCATGTTTGAACTAGCTTTTGTATTGTCTTAAGCCCAAAAAGATGATTATAAAAGCCCTGGAAAAATAAAGATGTCACTGAAGCTTGGAAGCTCAGTCCCTCACCAAGTCTGTGTGTGATTTAATTCTTTCTGTGTCACAAGTCCACGATCCAGATTTGATTCTAGAGTCAGGCAATCCTGGATTTGAACTTTGATTCTGCTGTTTACCAATTATCTGAGCAATGGCAATTTAGTTAATCTGACTTTTTCCTTTCCTCTAAAGTAGAAATTATAATATCTGGATCACTGGGATGTTGTATTAAATAATGTGAGGCATTAAGCACATAGCTTAGTACTTGACACATAGTAAAAATCAGTAAATTTCTGCTCTGATTAATTATCAATAACCCTGCCCTTATTATCAATAATAATTATTATCAATTATCAATAATCCATATATCATAATTAACTATATGTTTCCCCTTTTTGTCTGAAAATTAAGTTGGCCAGATCACAAAGCCCCAATCTTTCAAGCATGCAAAAAGATGGCATTTGAAGGGGCTGCATAGGGCAAATCAAATGTCAAAGTTAAAGTGGAAATCAGAGTAGACCTTAAGAGTTTTGGGAGAGGAGAGCCCGCCTGGTGGTGCAATGGGTTAAGCACTGCACTATGAAGCAAACCACAAAGCAAACGCAACCACTGCAGCACTCACTCGGTGTTTGATCCCTGCCACCTGCCAGAGAGGTGACACACATGGCATGGCAGACCTCTCCTGACTCGCCCACTGCTCCCCTCAGCAGTGCATTTCAGTCAAATCTGCCTGTTCTGTTCCCCACTCAGTCTCTGGTGGATCCTCTCATCCCCCGCACTTCTGGCCTGTACCCCAGTTCTTGTATGAATAAAAAATAAATCTTTAAAAAAAAGTTTTGGGAGAGGAAAAAATTGTCCCTCTACCCATCTTAGGTTCACAGGGTATGCAGCTTAACATGTGCATCTCACACAGAGGAGTACTCAGTGATGAGTGGTTATAATTTGGGCTTATATAGTATCCATAAAAAGGCAATAAATTTTTAGAGAAATAACAAGACCAAGGAAAACTTTGAGCTTGAGGGCAGCACTTTATGGAAAGGTAACTATCTGAGGGAACTAATAAAGGTTACTTAGTAAAGTTTGCTATTCAAACTTCTCCGGTGCCAACCAGAAGAAAGACTAGAAATTCTCTAGTCTAATAAAGATTTATTGTTGTTTGGGTAATTAACTTCTGTCATTCCTGTAAGAAAGAAGACAGATGGGGAATACCTTTACAAACTTGTGTCATGCTTTCAGGTAAAGGGCTTTTAGGAGGAAAGCAGAGAGTTTTTCTCATATCTGCTTTTCAGTTGCCATCACCTCAGAATGATCCTTATGCCACAGAGGGGTTTGGGGGTTGGCATATTCTACTACCTTTCAAAAATCCACAACATAAAATAATGGAAGTGGGGAGGGCAAGAGGATACCTTGCAAGCAAAGATCCTAATTTCACATTGTATCTCTCTCCAGTAAGAAATCACATTCTATCAAGAGAAATACAAATCCTTCAAAGAAAAGGACTCTGCTAAAGAAAATTTCTACATAGGTAAGAAGAGTCTCTTTAAATTCTTTAACTTTATGGAATAAATCCTAATGGGATGACTCATAGGAACTTGAAAACTGAATTTAAGCTTCTACTGAAATAATCACCACCGTGAAGTGGATTAAAAATTTGGTAAATGAAAAATTTATTAAAGAGCCAAACTGAGTACCTGGGCTTGAGAAACCAACAGCAGATTTCATGCCTTCCTTGGAGTTTTTGGCCTGGGTTTATGCAGATAATTTACATATACAGAAAGAATATAGTTTAAAAAAAAATAAACATTAACGAAGAAAAGAAGGTAACTAATTCATTTATAACATTATCAGTTAAATAAATGTTGTTTACTAACAGACTTGTTTAACTGAGAAAGGAGAAGCACTGTTCACAACTTCAAAGCAATCCCCTGATTTTACAGAGTTAATTTAGTCAGTGCTATCTGTGCTTGGGAAGATGTAAGGATAAAAAGTTAGTTGAACCTCTTATCCTAAATGTACAGTGCAGTCAGACTGTTATGTCATGCTCTTCTTCCTGCAGCTTGCAAACTTGATCAGTGGTGGACTTTTCGAGATTCCTTTGCTTCTCACCTCAGGGTTCTTCACAGTGACCAAGAATCATTGTTTTGACTCTAACCTCTTTAGGAGGCCCTGGCAAGGTTGTGGTAGATGCTGTTTCAATGGAGAAAAATGTAGATTATTTTATTGGCCCACAATGCATAACAACATATACTTGAATAGTGTCAAGACTGACTGGGATTTTTCTTTCCTGTAAATGCCCTAAGGAAATGCCTTTGCTATTCCAGGACCTCCTCTGTTTTCACTTTCTCCTTCAGACCCCAGCTTTTGCTTCTCTCCATTATTCCCTGTAACAGCTCCACCTTTTAAACTTTGGCCCCTCAGTGACCAAAACCCCATTTCTTTGTATGATATTGTAATAAAATAAGAAATTTATATTGGATCTTCATCCCTGGTTTCTGGCACACAGCTCCAAAAACCTTTGTGATTGTCTAATGGTAAGAGAAAAGCATTAGGAGCATTTTCATTATCAGATTTGATTATGTCCCCATTTTCTTAAATAGCTCCAGAGCAATCAAGATGAAAGGAGCATCTTTTGTTATTCATAACAAGCCCCTTTCAGCTGTGGCTGAATGTATGATAATTAAGTGACTTTGAGAAAACCCCTAAAGGTGGAACTCTGGTTGCCAAGGGAACCGAGCACTCTCTTAGAGCACTGGAACTTTCAGGTCAACCACCTTCCCCATCTCCAGAGGAGAGCGGAGTTGGAGATTGAGTTCAACCACCAATGGTTAAAGCCTCTATTTTTAGAACTCTAACTGGAAGGGCTTAGAATATGGAGCTTATGACTTCCTGGAAGGTTGGCCTACCCAGAGAGTAGGAAAGCTCTGCAGCCCTTCCCCCACATCTCACCCTGTGCATCTCTTCCACTGGCTGTTCCTGACTCACAGCCTCATAATAAACCAGTAATCTAGTAAGTAAACTGTTTTCCTGGGTTCTGTGAGCCATGCTAGCAAATTATCAAACCTGAGGCGGGAGTCATAGGCACCTCCAATGAATAGCTAGGAGATCAGAAACACAGGTGACCACGTGGACTGGTAATGGACATCTGAAGTGTAGTGAGAGGACAGTTTTATGGACTTGACCTGTAGGTTTCATGCTAATTCAAGGCTCTTAGAGTGAGACCTGAGTGAAACTGTAAGAAACCCAGTGGCTTTTGCCAAGAACTGAAAAAATTGCTAAGGGTAGAAAAACTACACATTTGATGTCAGAAGTGTTAGAGTACGGAAAAAAAAAAAATCATTGTTTTCTTTTACATTACTTACTAATAGAAAATATTAAGTAGGTTATAATTTTCAAAAGGAAATGTTACAGGACAGGGTGAGGGCACCACAGAACCCCCAAACTTGCCCACTCTAAATTGGTTCTGCCACCCACCGCATCAAGACAAAACATATTCTGGTGTGTAAGACCTTTGATGGAAAGGAGCCTAAATATAATTAGTGTGCAACAAAGAAAAGGGAAAGAATATAATTTTCAAATCAAACACCAGAAGTTACCCACCCCCTTGTGGGTGAATGACCAGCCAAACAGGGTTGTCCCAAAACAGGGTCACTGAGGCCTGAAAGCTTGACACAAGTCTAAGGAATGTTAGGGCGGGTACCCATAGAAAAGGGGCAGAAGGAGCCCCAGCACATCTAGGACAAAAGGAGCAAAATCAAGACAAACACTGCCATTGTTAACCTCCCCAAGGTGGTTCTCTCACACACATCTGTTTCAACCAGTCTAGGACCAAGAAGCAAGTGCAGCTTCTTCACATGTCTCTCTGCTCCTTGTGCCTCCTCCAGGTCTCCTCACTCTCCATCCTTCTTCCTTCCTTCTTCAGCCTCTATCCAGCTTCTTCTCTTCCCTGCTCAGCTCCACCCTCCCTTGGGTGAGACAGGGAATCTGGAACTTCCCCTTTCACTGGGACCACCCTGTTACAGAATCAAATTGCCAACAACACAAAGACATGTTTCCAAAGTAAAGCACCAATTTCTTCAGTGAGTCCATATCTTTTCTTCCTAAAATAACATTCAATCCCTGATATAACAAAATAAATTTTTAAAAAATATTTATTTATTTATGCATACAAGAGTTGGGGAACAGGCCAGAGTCCTGGGAGGTGAGAGGATTCACCAGACAGAGTGGGGAGCAGAACAGGCAGACTGACTGAAACACACTGCTGAGGGGAGCAGCAGGCGAGGCAGGAGAGGTCTGCTGCGCCATGTGGGTCCCCTCCCTGGCCAGCAGCAGGGATCGAACTTGTGCTGCAGTGGCTGCAGTTTGCTTCATAGTGCGTTGCTTAACCCACTGCGCCACCAGGGAGGCCCCACAACAAAATAATTTTGCAGACTCCTTTGTCCGGTGTCCTTACCTCCTAGTTCTGGGGATTCCCATAAAGAAAACCCTTCAGTCTTTCTCCCTATCTGGCATCCAAGAAGAAAGCTACCATAATGTCCTTTCCAAAGGCAGAAAAACCAGGGCCTCCCTGGTGGCGCAGCGGGTTAAGCAAACCAAAGTCATTGCAGCACGAGTTGAGTTCAATCCCTGCCCCTGGCCAGGGAGGGGACCCATAAGGCGCAGCAGGCCTCTCCTGCTGTGCCTGCTGCTCCCCTTAGCAGTGTGTTTCGGTCAGTCTGCCTGTTATGCTCCCTGCTCTGTCTCTGGTGAATCCTTTCACCATCCTGGACTCTGGCCTGTACCCCAGATGAATAAATCTTTAAAAAAAAAAAAAAAACAAAGGTAGAAAAATCTCAACAATGTGGGGGTGAGGTCATCAGTGCTTGAGCAACAGAATTTTCTGTGATGATGAAAATGACTCTGGGCTGATCAGTGTGGTAGCCACTAGCCATCTATGGTTACTAAACATATGGGATGTAACTAATATGACTCAGTAACCTTTATTTGATTTTTTAAATTTAAATCTAAATAGCCAGATGTGACTAGTAATTATTACCATGTTGTATAGGACAACTTTAGAGCTATGCCGCTCTGTTCTTAGGTTTAACCTAAGGGTCACAGCTTAGGGTTTAACCTAAGGGTCATAGATCTATCTGCCAGATCTAAACTATCAGTTTATCAGCTCCACTCACTTCTAGAGTATTTAATATTATTCACAGGCACAGGACAAGGGTTTGTCAAAATTAGTTTCTATCCATAAAGATCATATTCATATCTTAATCGTAGATAAAATCACACATGTTGGAGGTACAAGAAGGATGTGTTCTTTCATAATTATATACAGTGTGTCTTGCCTTGATGAGGGGAAAGTACCTTACATTTTCTCCCCAGAGGCCTGCATAGTGTAGCCATTGAGAAATTCTCCACTCTATAATTCAAGCAGATTCAGCCAATCCTGAGATAGTCCAGCTCTGGGGACACCTTAAGAGATCTATTAACCTCATTTATAAAGGGTTTTATCAATCATTTAAGTTGTTTCATACTTCTAAGCAACCTCTACTATAAGGCTCTCTGTGCAAGGAGCAAAGCAGAGAATAAAACAAACAAGATCCCCCATAAAACAGGCTCTAGGGGAAGGAAACAGATAATGAATAAATAAATATGCATGATAATTTCAATTAGTGATATGTTATGAAAAAAATAAAAGAGAATTATGATAGAGTGGGGGGTCTACATAATAATAGGGGGGTCCCTTTTATTTTTTTTTTATCTTTTAAAAGGACAAGTTTATTAGGAAAAGAGAGGCACATTCATAGTCATGGGTAGGCAGGAGAGCTGGGAGCTTGGGAGAGGTTTCTTTGGACCCTGTGGTCAGGAAAATCCTCAAAAGAGGGAAAGTTTAAGCTGAGCTCTGAATACAAAGTTGCCAGCTCTGCAAAGGGACAAATAGCCTAGGGTAGCAGCCATAGAAAATCTTATGTTACCACCAGAGAGGCTATTTCTTTCCCTTTGAGAATGCATTATTTAAAAAGAAAAAAAAAGATTTATTTTATTTATGTATACATATGATGCAGGAGTGAGAGGATTCACCAGAGACAGAGTGGGGAGCAGAACAGGTGGATCCACTGAAACACACTGCTGCAGGGAGCATCAGAGGAGACAGGAGAGGTCTGCTACACGGTATGTGGGTTAGCTCTCTGGCCAGGGATCAAATTCAGGCTGCAGTGGCTGGCAATAGCTTGATAGTGCTGAGACTTTAACCCCTGTACCACCAGGGAAGCCCTGAGAATGTATTCTTAATGCCTAACATAGGGCTTATTTTGAATAGTTAAATAATAATAATAACAATGTTTAAAATGTCAATTATAAGTCTATCATTCTTATAATAATTACTATTATACTCACTATTACTTAATTACTATTATAATTATATACAGTTATATAAGTGTAATTATTAATATATAATTAGTAACATTTTAGCATTAATAGATCTACTAAATGTCTGTTTTAATTATCTTAGTTAATCCTCACACGAAAGAAGACAGAGGAAGAAAATAAGAGATGCTCAATAACTTACCCAAGAGTGTATAGCAGATTAAGTGGTCAGGCCATGATTGACCTTAACTCAGACTTCTGACCCCTAGAAACTATGCTTCTATTTAACCAATGAGTCTCACCTAACTCCAGCATCTGAAGTGCTTCCCAAGTAACTCAGCTGTTAGCTTCAAGTCAAATCAATTGAATTAGAATCTCCAAGGATAGGGACTGGAGACTTGAATTTTTAAAAAGCCCTCTAGATGATTCTCTTGCGCACACTGAAGTTTAAGACCACAGTGCTTTGTTAAAAGAAAAATTGTGTCCACTGAGAAAAACACAATAGTGATTATTTGGCATCTTAGATTTGCAAATCAGGGGAAAAAAACTCAGGTTATTGCCCAAATTGTGTCTCTCTGGTGTCTTTATTTAAGGGGTATAGAACAAAAGAAAGGGGAAAAGATAGGATTATAGAAGCTACCAATCAAGAACAAGTCTTAACTATAGAATTTGAGTCTTCACATTCATTGGTTTTCAGTCAAACTGATCTTGGTTACTAGGTAGAGAGAAGGAAAAAATTATCTTTTCACAGTTTTTGGAGAAGGCTATGTCTAGTTGGAAAGGGTTCTCACCAGTTAGTAAATAGTTTTTCAAAGTTAAAATTTCGATAAGATGGAATTTCAACATAAGATAGAATTGTTTAGTCTACTTGAAACATTCCTTTCCACAAATGAAAGGAAATATTATTTAGTCACCTAAAAAGAGAATATTCTGCCATTAATGACAACATGGGTGGACCTCAAGGGCATTATGCTATGTGAAATAAATCAGACAGAATTAAGACAAATACCATAAGATCTCACTTACATGTAGAACCCAAAAAATAATAACAAAGCCAACCTCATAGACTCAGAGACTAGATTGGTAGTTGCCAGAAGGGGTGTGTGTGTGTGTGTGTGTGGTGTGTAATGGGTGAAGATGGTCAAATGATAGACAAACTTTCAGTTATAAAATAAGCCCTAGAGATACAATGCACAGTCAGTTGTTATAGTTTACAGCACAGTATTGTATATTTGAAAATGCTAAGAAAATAAATCTTAAAAGTTTTCATCATAAGAAAAACATTTGCAACTATGTATGGTGATGGATAGTTTTAACCTAACCAAGGGAATGACCTGGAATCTGACAGCACCAGGGACTGTCAGGCTGTTTACCAGTTTAGGTAAATTCTGGAGCCAGCTTCAAGGTTTCCTTCCACTACTGAGCGTGTCAGAAGTGTGTGCGGGACCCCTGAGCTAAACCAGTTACCATCAACCCGTGCTCCCCCTCCATTCCAGCTACCTAAAGCAGACCCAGCCTTGGATCAGAAAGTTCGTTCTTCAACCTGCTTTCCTAAGAGGAGTGGAGGCAGGGATACTTCAAACTGAGGAAAGGCCTGGGGGTGGTCACATCTTCCCTGGGAACTCGGTGGGGAAATCTCCAGGCAGAGGAGTTGTCACACGGGTTTAGTGTTGTGAGATAAAATACAGGATGCTGGGCCTCCCTGGTGGCGCAGTGGGTTAAGCAACACACTATGAAGCAAACCACAGCCACTGCAGCATGAGTTCGATCCCTGCTGCCAGGGAGGGGACCCACATGGTGCAGCAGACCTCTCCTGCTGTGCCCGCTGCTCCCCTCAGCAGTGTACTTCCATTGATCTGCCTGTTCTGCTCCCTGCTCTCTGTGGTGAATCCTCTCACCCCCACCCCACACCTCTGGCCTGTACCCCAGTGCTTGTATGCATAAATAAATAAATCTTAAAAAAAAAATACAGGATGCCCAGTTATGATTGAATGTTGCAGGAGACATGCTGACTCTTTAAAAGTATTTTTATCTGAAACTCAATTTCAACTAGGTGTCCTGTTTTTTACTTGCGAAACCTGTCTACTTGGGGTCCAAGCCTCCAACCCAGGTCCTTTGTAGGGGCATTTAACCGGTGGTGTGATCTCCTCAAACATCTTAAGCATCTGACTAGAAGCAACTCCAAGGGAGAACTTCACCGGGGAGGGAATTATGACAGAAAAGCCCAAAGGGTGTGTGTCGGGGTGCAGGGGTACTTTCGCCCTTTTTCTTTATGAGAGAGAAGGGGGGACTAGTTCTGGTAAGAGAGTCGGTGGTTCTCACTACTACTCCCTCAGGGTCCCACACATGTGAGACCACGGTCACTGTCCATTCTGCGACACCCCGTTGACAACTGGACATTTGTCAGCAGCTTGTCTCAGGCTCGCCCCCACCATCCAGCCGGGGTCGCGAGCCCTTGAGGGCGTTCCCGCGCCCAGCGCCCCAAGTCTCCGCCGGGCGGCCGCGCTAGCCACGCCCCACTTTGTTATCCGACCCTTTTCTGGGTCAGCTGGTTCTGGCGTCAGGCGGAGGGATGGGCTGGCTCAGCTCGACCCGGCAGGGCTTGTTTACTATGGCTGATGATCTGGAGCAGCAGTGAGTTAATCCCGTCTCTTTCTCTTCTCTCTCTGTCTCTCTGGGCCATGATCCTGGGACTGTCTGTGGCTGAGGAAGTTTTAGACACCTTCCTGCTTTTCCTTTTCCAGGTCGGCTTCAGGGGAGGGTCGAGGGTTGCGCTTGCTTGCTTTGCTTTTGCTCAGACGAGACGGCGGCGCAGCCTGGGGCGCGATAGGCTTGCCGGCAGCCCAGTGCTGATTTTCCACTTCGATCTTGGCGAACGCTCCTGGTTTTCCTGTAGTCACTGTACTCAGGTTAGATTTAGTGGTAATGCCGGCGATCTCCCGAAACAAGCTTGTGGGGCGCGGGCATGGAGTGGGGTGGCGGCCAGGTCTGCTGGTTTAGATTTGCTACAGGACGGTAGTCGGCCTGAGGAAAGCCTCCCTAGTCAGGCCGGGAGAGGCGGCGTGGGGGGAAAACGAGGACTCAGCCGCGCTGGGGTTGGTCTGGGGTAGTGGGGCTTGAGAGTTTCTTTAGCTCCAGCCCACCGAGAAACTAAGACGCTTGGCAAGCACCTACTTGATGACGTTCTTAATCTTCATCGCTGTATCCTTAACGCTGCGGTTACAGAATTAGAACTTTCCTAATTTGTTACCACTGGTCTCAAAGGCTTCAGGTTTGGGATGCCACCTGTAGGTGGTGTGCCTTGTAGTTCGCAGTGTGACAGAAGCAAGGAAAAGTTGCTGGAGAAGAATGACTCAGCTCCCAGACAAGCGTTGGTTTCATCAGAACAGGGCCTTTCCAGGACCCGAGTTACCTCCTTCAGCGCTGCAAAACTAATTATCTTTATGACAAGAATAGCTTCCCGCACTTGAAAGAACTGCCCCTAAGAACGTTACTTTCCAAGATTATTTTTCAAGAGGAAATTTACAATAACTCGAATGACTAGAATATTGGAACTGGTAGAGATTCAGGTAGTTCATGCCTTTTACAAATGAAGAAGTAGTTCCCCTAGAAGTTAGAGAACTGGGCCGAGATTACAGCGGTCCATGCCTCTGACCAGCACAGAATCCTTTCTGGCCCTATTAGGATATAAAAGAAGTGCTCTGCAGGGAAGAGACCACCTTGGCTAGGCTAAGTTAATGGCTAAGTGGTTTTTTGCTTCTCGCCTCAATTTCCTACCCCAGTAGTATTGAACAGTGTGCCAGCCACTGTTCACAGTGCTTTGTCTGCAAGAGCTTGGGTGAAGAGAGGCAAAGTAAAGCTCTCTCTGAGGAGTAACCTCTGGGCAGCCCATGCTGCTATTTCAGGAGCCAGAATTTCTCCTGAGTGTGCTTTGGGCAGCTACAAGGCAATGTGGGGTTCAGATGTCATGGTCTGACGTCCAGTGTCTACAATGTAGAGAGAGTTTGTCTCTTAAAACTAACAAAATGCTGGGCCTCCCCTGGTGGCGCAGTGGGTTAAGCAACGCACTACGAAGCAGATCGCAGCCACTGCAGCACGAGTTCGATCCCTGCGATCCCTGCTGCCGGCCAGGGGGGGGACCCACATGGTGTGGCAGACCTCTCCTGCTGTGCCCGCTGCTCCCCTCAGCAGTGTACTTCTGTTGATCTGCCTGTTCTGCTCCCCGCTCTGTCTGTGGTGAGTCCTCTCACCCCCCACACCTCTGGCCTGTGCCCCAGTGCTTGTGTGCATAAATAAATAAATCTTTAAAAAAAAACCAAAAAAAACTAACAAAATGCTGTTGTCTTAGTGCCCATACTTCAGGGCTCTAAGGAATTCCAGTCGAATATTAAAAGGGTTCAAAGTCTCCAGAGGCTTGAATTAAGTCTGACATCTCTCACCTAGCTAAAGTCATTGCTGTACTGCTCTCAGCTCTAACTTCAGATTTACTTTGAGACTTCAGGCAGCATTGAGAGTTGCCACTTGCAACATCCTGGGACTCTGCTTATAATTTAGCTTATAATTTAGGGACATTTATTGGAAGTTTATCTTATGCTAGGCATAGTTTTATGTGTTTTACATGGATTTGCTCATTAAGTCTTGATAACAGCTATCTATAGATGCTGTTATTAGCTCCCTTTTAAAGATAAGGGAAATGACTCAGAAAGGCTAGGTAATGTACCCAAAGTCACCTTGCTGCTAAGAGGGAGTGCCAGGATTAGAACGCTAACCTTCTGACTTTAGGTCACACCTCCTTTCTGAAAAGGGAGACAAATATGGAAATGTGGCTATATATTATGTATTCATATAGGACCTTGAAAAGCTGAGTTTGGAACATCTAGGAAGAAAGATGAAGAAACCTGGATTTAAGATCCAGGTTCTAGTTCTAGTTCTTTTTTCAACTATCTGTCTGACCTCACTGGGTCAGTTTGCTCCTCTGTAAAATAAAGAGGCTGAACTGGATAATTGCTAAGGAATTACCCTAATTGAAATCCTGTGCTTCAAATGATGTATCAGGATACCCAGTGTGTGCCAAAGGGGTTTGGTCCCCTCATTCATTCACAAATGCCCTGCTTGATCATGCCAGTGTTCACAGTCCCTTCCAGTAAGCACCTTCACCCAGGTAGACTTCAAGAAAAGAGAAATACTATATGGAGTGGGAAAGGAATGAGGAAAAACTCATTCATAGATCTCTTACCAAGTCCTTTACATATCTGGGTGCCTAAAGGCAGGTTATGTAACAGGCCACAGCAATTCAACTCATAAATGATAATACTGTGACTCAGGTTTTGTTTTGCTTTATTCCAGAGCTGGTGCTTTCCAACTCTATTCTGCAATGACTTCCTCTCCTGAATATGAAGGGGAAAGAAAGCAGGATAATTTATCTGTTTTACTGTGACCCCCAGCGGGGAGGACATACATAAGCTTTCTATTCACTTTATAGTCTGGAAAGCAAGACCAGAGAAGCCTCACAGGAGGACTTGAACCCAGATCTCTCCACTCCTGCTCCCTGCCTGTTCTGTTTGAGGCTGAATTCATTGATTTCTTGAGAGTCCATCTAAGCACTGGCATAGCTCTGTATTTCCAGGGACTTGGAACAAACCCCAGAGTCCTGCCAGGAGGGCAGGTAGCATAGGAATGTGTCTGTTTTACCCTAAAAGAACAGCCAGTCCTGGGGATGGCAAAAGATAACTGAAACATTAGTTAAAAGTTAGCTTTCTCCCCTCATGATGTCCTTGAACTTTATGAAAACTAGTAGCAAAGGGGAGTGGGAAAGCTCCAAAGAGATAATAAATGTGAAAGAGCCTTGTGAACTGTAAGGGGGTACCCACGTACCCAAGGTGTTCTGCATATCTGTTGAAACAAAGGGCATTTTGTTGTTAACAGCCAGTACCAGAGAAGAGTAACAGTATCGGGCAGAACGGCAGAGGACTCGCTGACTACTAGGGTCCCTGGCGCACCCTGCTCTGATAATGCTTTTGTAACTGTTAAGACCAAGAGCATCAGCGCTCCCCTTGTTGCCAACAATTGTCTCCTCTCTGTCCCAGGCCTCAAGGCTGGCTGAGTAGCTGGCTGCCAGCTTGGCGCCCCACATCCATGTCTCATCTAAAGAATGTGGAGTCCAGGATCCTCCAGTGTAAGTACAGGGGACAGAGTGTCCTGCCTCCCACAGGAGGCCCAGAGTCTGGTACGCTGAGCCCACCAATTCCTGATCAACAGTGCTCAAGGTGGGCGCTAAGGACGTCAGTGATTTAGGAAAGATACCTGCCCTGAGAACACCGTGTTCTGTGATAGTCCTGACGTCTTCCTCCTTGTGTATCACGTCAGTTCCTTGCAGATCCCATAACTTCACCATAGCCTCTGCGCTGGGAACAGCTATCAACACACAACACACACAAATGTCTGCTCTCTCCTTCCCTCCTTCCTATTCCTCGTCTCTCCTCTCTCCCTCTCACCTCCAGCCACACCCTTGGCCATGTCTCCCTGTGTTTTCCATATGCTCTTCCCCACGCTGCACCTGCTGCCCACACCGTGTAACCCACTCTCTTAGGGACCTGGGTCAGTGTACCTACGAACAGCCACAGCTTTCAAGCCTCTGTCCAGGGTCCAGGCGACTTCCCGCAGGCAGCATCTTCCTTCTTATCCACCATGTCAGTTCCTTCCAGATTGCATAACTTTATGAGACTGCTTTCATGCCCAAAGAGCACTGCCCACCTCACAGCCTCTAAAACATTCCTGAGGGCCCAGAGAGGGCCAAGGATGAGTTTGTGGCTTCAATGGAGATGTGGCAGGAAATCATGGGGATCCAGTGTGAATATGGCTTAGTGCACACCCATCATCCTGCCATCTGGCTTGACGTAAGGCAGAAGCTACCTTCCCAGATACCCTCAGCCAGGAGAATTCTGTCCATCTGTCAAGCACATATAGGTACAAGAGCCATGGACATGGGGACTCTGTGGGGTCACTGCAGCCTGGGATCAGAGGGAGCCCAGAAAATAGTATCAGGAATAAGATGGCCCTTATTACCTCCAATCTAGATGGTCTACAAACTGAATTCTTAGGATGTAGGGCCAGAGGGTTGTGAAAGGGAAGAGGGTGAGGGAGGTCAGGAAGGGTTTGGGAATGAGAGAGAGCTGAAGAATCCAAGCCAAATGATGGTGCTGTCAGAAAGCAGTCTTAATCGATCTGCCATGGTATTCCCCTCTTTCCAGGTCTCCAGAACAAGTTTCTGGCCCGATATGTGTCCCTCCCAAACCAGAACAAGATCTGGACGGTGACTGTGAGCCCCGAGCTAAGGGACCGTACGCCCCTGGTGATGGTGCATGGCTTCGGGGGTGGCGTGGGCCTCTGGATCCTCAACATGGATTCACTGAGTGCCCGCCGCACGCTGCATACCTTCGATCTGCTTGGCTTTGGGCGGAGCTCAAGGCCAACATTCCCGAGGGACCCCGAGGGGGCTGAGGATGAGTTTGTGACCTCGATAGAGACGTGGAGGGAGACCATGGGCATCCCAAGTATGATCCTCCTGGGGCACAGCTTGGGAGGATTCCTGGCTACTTCTTACTCCATCAAGTACCCTGAAAGGTAAGACGGTGTCACCCTCTCGATTTTGCCCTAACTCCTTGTCTTCCTGGGATCATTCCAGTATTTATTTCTGATAGTTCTTTCTAGAGGATTTAAAGGCTATGATCCTCCATGCAAACACAATTTACCTTTTCTTTTTTCCCTCCTTAAGAGTTAAGCACCTCATCTTGGTGGACCCATGGGGCTTCCCACTCCGACCAACTGACCCCAGTGAGATTCGTGCACCCCCAACCTGGGTCAAGGCTGTGGCCTCTGTCCTAGGGCGTTCCAATCCACTGGCTGTTCTTCGAGTAGCTGGACCCTGGGGTGAGTAACCTGCAGGTGAAGAAATGATCTCTTAAGCCAAGGCTGTCCCATTCCAGAAGCACCCTTGCATCTGGACTCCCTCCGTCCCTGGATATTCATGAGAAACAGGAAAGGACCTAGCATTGTTATTTAATCTGGACCAGACTTCCTTGTCTGCTTCTGAAGGTTCTTTGTTTCCTTCATCTGCATGGAGAAAGCTTTCCTATGCAAAGGACAGCTGGAGCAGAACCACTATACTGTGCCTTGGCTAGACCCCCAGAAAGAGAGAAAGGGGCCTTGAGTGATTCTTCCCCTGTGTTGAATTCTTATGCTACATGTGTGAGTTGATGGTGACCTAGTGGTGACTCAGAATGCCACCACCACTAGCTCTCATGGGCAGCTCACCCAGCACCTGCAAGAGAAATGGCAGAACCAGAGCCTCCAGCAGAACCCATTGTGCAAGCAGAGCCATCAGAACGAGGCCTTTTCCAGTCCTTATTTGCACCACATCCTCACCACTTAGTAGCTGTCAGCAAATTCTGTGGGTGCAGGGAGGGAAGAAGGTTGAGGGAAGCCAGCCAGAATAGCAGCAGGTGCCAGCTTTCTGACCTCACACTACCAATACCCTTTCTTTGTCAGGGCTTTTCACTCTAGTGAAGTGAAAAGCAGATCCCCTTTATGGAAAAGATTCGTGACTCACTATCTTGCACTAGTGCTCACTAGCCAATTATTGTAAATTAATTGCTAAATAAGAATTATCTCTACAGGTCCTTAGAGAGAAACAGAATGTCTCTGGATAAAGGAGAAAAATGAGCATTTGAGTAAAAGATAGGAGTTTGGAGAGAAAGGATGGAAGCCCTGCTTTAACCAACCTCCCTTTTTTTTGGTCTTGGCACCTGGCCAGGCCTGTGTATGGGCATCATAGCCAATGTAGTTGGGGCTTGGCTGGCAGCCATGGAGGAGGGGATCTTGGCCTCCTCAGCCATGTCTCGCCTCCCTCACACCCCTTGCTTCTCACATACAGAGATGAGATCAGAAGAGGGAGAGAGACATAGAAGTTGACCTTTAGGCTCAGCTTTCACAGTCTGTTTTGGGCCCTACTGTTTGTGTGTGTGCCATAAAGGAAGGGAAAGAGAACATATTGCTCTGAAACTTCCCTGAGTCTGAGATGCCAGAGTCACACTGCCCTCTGCACCCCTCGTATTCTATGACAGCTCAGAACACGAAAGGGCTCTTGGGAGGTTATCTCATTTCATGCACTGCCATGAAAAGATTAACAGGCCACAAGGAAGTAGAGAGAGAAAACATAGCTCGCACCATGAAAGTAAAGTATCTCAACCATGAACTTTTGTGGGGCTTGTGATCCTTGGAGGAAAAAGATCTTGGGACTTCATTGAGCTGAACATAATCTGATTCCTCAGTGACATCAGACTACCTAAATTCTTTGGTAACCAACTAACCCTCATTTGTAGTCACCCAGAGCTCCCCAGTAGACTCTCTCACTCTTCCTGCCACTCTAATGGTAAATGTACAAGGCAAACAAACCCTTGTTGTGTAGAGAAATAGGAAACCTCTCCTAGTAGGAGAAATAATGTTTGGTTAAAGTTGTTAAAACATACCCAGGGGCCCTCTCTGGTGGCACAGTGGATTAAGCAACACACTATGAAGCAGACGATCCCTGCTGCCAACTGGGGAGGGGACCCACATGGGGCAGCAGACCTCTCCTGCTGTGCCCGCTGCTCCCCTCAGCAGTGAGTTTCAGTTGATCCGCCTGTTCTGTTCCCCGCTCTATCTCTGGTGAATCCTCTCACCTCCCGCGCGTTTGGCCTGTACCCCAGTTCTTGTATGCATAAATAAATAAAATAGTTTAGGGAAAAAAAAGATTTTAAAAAAATAATAAAATTTAAAAAAATAAAACATATCCAGGTGCCCTTCCTCCATCCCAAATGGCTACTCCGTATTTCTGTCCCCTCCCAGGGCCTGGCCTGGTGCAGCGATTCCGGCCAGACTTCAAGCGCAAGTTTGCAGACTTCTTTGAAGATGATACTATATCAGAATATATCTACCACTGCAATGCTCAGAATCCCAGGTGAGTATGGTGCCCAGAGCTAGCTCAGGGTGAATGGGTTGGGAAATAAAACCCCAGTGCTAGAAAGCTCCAGAACAACCCAGAATCACTTTGTGTTGTACTTCTTCTAGCACAAAACTTTCTTTCCATTAGGGAAGGTCGGCCTTAGCAGGCTTAAGCATTTCCAAGGCGTTCCCCCTGGGATAGGAACAAAGGGATAGAGAGATAATAGATTAATTAAACATGCTCAGTCTCTGGAGGAAGACCCTTATTCTTCCCTAGAGATAGGCAGTTAGCCTAACAGGCCAGAGTCTGGAAAACCTTATAAAAGATATAAATGTCATAAGAGATGTTTTTTTTTATTAGCTGAAAAAGTGATAGTATTTTAATAAAAGCAAACAAGGGGAGAAGCTCCTATCTGAGTGTTCACACAGCATATCCCACAAGCCTGCTGATCTGCAGTCTTGGCAGCCAGCAGAGGCAGGGTGGTAATCTTCCTCTGGGGCAGTGCTCTGTGAGTGGCTGATACCGGGAGACCTGAGGCCGCATTGGCAGCAGTAGCACCGCCTCTGTGGAGGCCTTACCCCGAACTGCTATGAGACTTCTCAGGGAGCAAAGGTCTCATTCCAGACCTGTCCAGGTCACCCACTGTAAGTCCAGAGCTGAGACTGAATGTCAGCCTCACCCCATGTGGCTGTGAGGCAGCGTGGGAACTGTCTGCCTAACACGCCGCATGTGCTCAGCTCATTGAAGGCCACCAGACAAGCAGTAGTGTAAATACCCAGCTCAGCAGTCACATCAGGGCGCCCCCTGCTTCCTGTCCGCCACCCCTCCCTCAGCGCCACACTGGGCTCAGTGCCAGTCTCATGCCCATTGAGGCCCCGAGCCTTTTCCTCAGACTCAGACCACATTCTGTGTGTGAGTGGCTGCCCAGGCTGAGCCGCAGAATATGTAATCTTGTAACTCATTTGTGTCCTGGAGGAAGCCAAGATGGCATCAGTGATCCCCAGTTCCCTCCCCTCAACACCATCCTTATTTCAGCTGAGGTAACACTGGCTTGTAACCTTATATAGGTGTCAGGTATACAGCCTTAGAACACAACATCTATGTTAAGTTCTCCACCAAAATTCTGGTTTCCATCAATTGCCACACAGTTGACCTCTTTTACCCAATTTACACACTTCCCTGCCCTCTTCCCTCATCACTTAATTTTACACCATCCTGAATGTTTCTGAGTGGAAATCCTGACAGACTCACAGTAACTCTTAACATTCCCTTGGAAACTGGAAATTTTATCAAAGGAAAAATATTAGGTGGATGGGAGGGTGGAGGGACTCATTTTGTACTTTCATTTCTACAATGACCTATAATCAATCAGGTATAATCCTCTCCCTTTTGTAGGTGAGGAAATTCTGGTTACATGACTTGCTAAGAAAACATAGCCAGGATCTGAGTTCATGTCTTTCTGAAACCAGAATCCATGGTTTTCCACCGTGCTGCAGTGTCTTTAGGAAAAACTATTTCTAGCAGCCTTTGTGGAACCCGGCCTCCTTCACATTACAGTTCAAAGGAAACTGGGGCTGTGACACCTGAGCAAGCTGAGCCTGGTCGGCGGCAGTCTCCCCAACACCCCTACCTCCCACGAAGACTTCAGAGCAGTCCTGAGAGCCAGCATCAGGCCCAGTCTCGCATGACCACCCTGACATGGCCTATTAGTTCCACCTGAGGAATGCCCAGGGACCAAAGCAGATTAGATCAACAGCCACTGCTTCCTACACAGCACAAATTGCTGCTCTTTCTGGGTTCTGGCAAGACCGATGGTTTGTTTCAGAGTTTTCTAAGGAAGCCCCTTTTATTTATTTTTTTTAATTTATTTATTTATGCATAGAAGAGTTGGGGTAGAGGCCAGAGTCCAGGGAGATGAGACAATTCACCAGAGACAGAGCAGGGAGCAGAACAGGCAGATGAACTGAAATACACTGCTGAGGGGAGCAGCAGGCAAGGCAGGAGAGTCTATTGCGCCATGTTCACTGCCCCCCGGCCCCATGGGGGCAGGGATTGAACTCGGTGCTGCAGTGGCTGCAGTTTGCTTCATAGTGTGCTGCTTAACCCACTGTACAACCAGGGAGGCCCCAGGAAGCCCATTTTAACTACTAATGTATTCACTCTTCAGAGCCCACCTCAGATGAACTACCCCGCCCCCCACCCCAGCAGGCTACACCTCTCATAGCATTCCACCACCCTTTCAGAATTCTGGGAAATTTTTAAGTTAAATAATTAACCATATGTTTATTTAATACCAACCTCCCTAAAATGAGATAAATTGTGAGCTCCAGGAGAGGAGGCACTGAACTTGTCTTGTTCATAGGTCACCATGCTTAGCCCAGGGCATGGCACATAAATGAGTCAATAGATAATAACCCATTGCATTCCTGGACAATTCTCAGAGCCATGGGATTTTTCACTAGTGTGCCCCCTCCTATCTTCTGCGACAGGAGAGCTCTGAGATTCAGCTCATCATACCAATGTTTAATGGGCCCAGTGCTGAGATGAGCTCTGACATAACGAGGATGCAGAGGGTACCCCGGCCTCAGAGGAGACCAACAAGTTGACATTCTATGCCGCAGGATATTCCATTAATCGCCTCATCCTGTGTTGCTTCCTCAGTGGAGAGACGGCATTCAAAGCCATGATGGAGTCTTTCGGTTGGGCCCGGCGCCCCATGTTGGAACGAATTCACTTGATTCGAAAAGATGTGCCCATCACCATGATCTATGGGGCCAACACCTGGATAGATACAAGCACGGGGAAAAAGGTGAAGATGCAGCGACCAGATTCCTATGTCCGAGACATGGTACGTTGACCAGCCAAGGTGCAGGGTAAAGTACGGTGCATGCTACCAGCGTGTGTTGATAGACTCTCAATTGTCATGGGCCTTGGGTAGAGAAGGGTCATCAGTAAGTGGGCGAAAAAGGAATGGACAGAGAAGGGACAGTAGATTTGAAAGGGTTGGCTCTGTAATATCCTAATTAGGGGTTTCTTATTTCTGTTAGTGTACTTCAACTACCAGGCAATACCCAGGGATGTCATGCCATGTCTGCAGACCCCCTATCGTTCCCACCCTAAACAGAGGGAAGAACAGTGGAGCAAATAGTACAGGTTTCCATGAAGCCTTGTGCCACACTCCGGCCTTCTCTTTATCTTTCATTCTCCCTTCACCCGTATTTGCTAGCAGCTGTGTTGATTGGGTTGGGGGCCACCCACGACTCCCAGTGCACTGGACCTGTGCGTGAAGTGAGTAGGTCAGTGGTGGGGCAAGCATAGAAGGGAAGACACAGGGAATGGCCCCAGGAGAAGTAGAATGGGATGTCGAGATTCAATGGTTCCCACTGGAAAGTGCCAAGATCCAGGGAGAAAGATGGACCGCTTTTCCCCCAATAGGTACTCTGGGTGACAGGCGAGCAGGCCTAAGGGAAGGGGAAACATTTCCATACCAGGAACAAAGGGCAGCCCGTGGGCCATGTCTCTCTTCACAGGAGATCGAGGGTGCATCGCACCACGTCTATGCAGACCAGCCGCACATCTTCAATGCTGTGGTGGAAGAGATCTGCGACTCGGTTGATTGAGCTGCTCTGTTCAGCGAAAGAGGAGAAAGCCAGAGAGTCACTCTCGCCTTCCTATCTGCTTACTCACCCCTCTGTCCTTTCCTCACCAACTAACATGTGCCAGCCAGGCAGAGTGTCAGGCCACCCCCAGGGCAGGACCACAGCGGAAAAGAGTATTCCTGAACCCATGCTAAGGACAGAGGCAGAAGCCACAAGAAGCCTTGAGTTCCCCACCCTGGGGAAGAACATAAAGGGTTGCATAATGCCACCCCATTCTCTCCATGCCAAGTGTCCCCAGATGGTGGTTGTGAAGGGATTGCACTGAGCCACGTTCCTTCCCTATGCCAGAGGGAGGCCTCGTCCCTTGGGCAGAGGAGAGACTCCCAGCAGCCTTTCCGAACTCTGAAAAGTGCATGGGGTAGGTTCACTGCAAGAACATCTTTCTTCTCCATCACCCTCTGGCCCCCATCCCATCCCAGTTCCATCCAGTGGATGATTGGAACCAATTCCCACTTAACTATAAAGAGCAAACCTGGAGCTTCTTTGACCTGCAGAATCTCCTCCTTGGCCTGAGAGGTTATATCCAAAGCCCTCATTGATGGTTGAGGAACAGACCAGGGCAGGACGTGGCTGGCCCATGGTGACACAGCTGTTCCAGGAGAGTTAAGGCTAAACCAGGTCTGCCAACACCCAGTGCTAGTTGCAGACCCCACTGGCTAAGGCAGGTACCATTGCCTTGGGGCTGGTCCTGGTCACTGGCTGAGGATAAGCCCCCCTGCTCCACATTCCAGTCCCTTTCAGCAGGGGTGCTGCTGTTCTGCCCTGTTATCTCATCCCTAGCTACCTAAGCTTAGGACACCCAAGTGCTTCCTTCCTACTCCTCCTCACTCCCCACTGGGAGTCCTCTGGGCTTCCCTCTGTGCCTTGGGCCCTGAAGCCCCACCTGTAGTATAGAGCAGAGGTGGCCCCTGGTGGAGAGAGAAGGAAAAGGCCTTTAACCACAGGGCTGTGTTTGAAGTCCCTGAGCTCACTAGACTCTGCAAGGTTTTCCACCTGCCCCCAGAACTGAGGCCCATGGTGAGCACCTGCCCATGGTCCTGTGGGCACCTCAAATCAGCAGTTCCCTGTTCTCATCAGCCACAGGATGGTTCTCACTGCCTGGCCTCCACCCAGCACCTGCCCCATGGTCTCCAGCTCATCCCACCCCTGCGCCACCTGTCGGCCTCTCCGGGGCTGGGTCCAGGGTCTGCTCTGAAGTCTGGGTGGTAGGCTGGGCCTGACCCCCAGGACTAGGCAGCTCCTGTATGCTCCACTTTTGTAAAGCCAACCCTTCCACCAGAATAGTATTAACTCCTGGTTCTTTGTACTACTGGTCCAGCTGCCTGGGCTCCTTTTCTATATTAATAAAGAAATGAGTAAAAACCACTGGTGGTGATGTTTTATATTGCTCCAACGAGTGCTGGGGGTGGTGCTGAAGTCACAATAGCCCCTGTGATGTCTGAGTTAGCCAAAGGGTTTCTGAGAGCTACCACTCCCATGGCACTCCCCTCTCATTCAGCATAGCAGTCACCCTCTAGACCTAGCCCATGCTCTGGGTCAGCAGCACAGCCCTGCCCAGCCCCCAGAGGATGGATGTGGAAAGTGCATGGCCATGCCCCTGTAGTAAGTATAATTGAGTGGAGCCAGGTACTCCCTACTGCCCAGCAACTGTTGTCCCAAGTTCACCACAAGTGGGCCTGCACACTGCTCTTCCTACAGCCAGTTTTCCTAACTCGGATTGCCCCTCTGGATTACAATCCTTATTTGGGGAAACCTGCCATAGATCCCTCAGACTAGACTCGGATCCCCTCTTCCATGTCTCCATGGCACACTCAACTGCCCCTTTCATAAAACATAAACTTACAGTCACTTGTTTAGTATGTCTTTCCTCCTCAGACCATAACTACATAAGGATAGATAGCATGTGTAAGAGCTAGTTCATGTTTAATAAAATTTTGCTTTAATTGAGCCAAGAGAAGTGTGAAATGCAAAGTGATCAAGAAGCATGTCGTTACCAGCAGTGCCTGTTTGCTGGCTGACTCCAGCGAGGCCCAGAATTCCAGAGCTCTAAATGGCATGTACTGCTACTCATGTCACAATGAATGGACGAATTAATCAATCAATCAGTGAAACTCCTGGGTATAATTACAAATCTTCTGATTACGATTGCCTGATTGCCACGCAGAGAAGCGGACAGGTACTTCGAGCTTACATGCCAAATGTTGGGGCTACAAACACAAAGACATGGTCCTGCCTTCCTAGGAAGCTGCACTCTACGTGGAGAGACATGCTTAATCAAATCATATAAATTTGCACCTGCAAAGGGCTGTCCCTGAGAGGCTAGAAGTCTCCCTTAGAAGCAAAGACCGCTGAGCGTGAAGAAAGGACAGGCTGGAGAGATGGCAGGAATGTCTGTGGAGAGAACAGAAAGATGAACCCTGTTAGCAGAACTGGTGGCCATGAGATGAGGCTGGGGAGAGGGGTGGGGACCCTTTAGCCAAGACAAGAATGTGCTCATCCTAAAAGTCATGGGAAGAAAATTGGAGGGCCTCCCTGGCGGTGGAAGGGGTTGAGCGCCACACTGTGGAGCTTCTGCAGCCACTGCAGCACAAGTTCGATCCCCAGCCAGGAAGGGGACCCACAGGGGGCAGCAGACCTCTCCTGCTGTGCCCGCTGCTCCCCTCAGCAGTGTACTTCAGTCAGTCTGCATGTTCTGCTTCCCGCTCTGTCTCTGGTGAATCCGCTCACCCCCTGTACCTCTGGCCTGTACCCCAGTTCTTGTATGCGTAAATAAAACCTTTAAAAATATAATTGGAGTAAGGGTCAGAGTGGGGTGGGGAGGGTTACAGAATCGGATCTGACATTCAAAGCAGGTGCTCTGCGGAGTACAGAATGTCGAGTGGAGCTTTGAGGCTACTACAGCGGTTCAGACAGAGATACTGGTGGCTTGTACTTGACCAGTGGCTGGTGGACACAGAGGAGAAAAAGGCACGAATTGTTAGCAAGTCAAAAGGAATTAAAAGGACTTGATGTCAACAGTGAATGATGCTACCACCCCCTTGGAGATGGGGCCAAGTGAGGCACTGGTCGCCAATCCTGCTCACATAATGGAACAACCTGGGGGCACAGAGGTTCCTGGGCCATATGTCCCTGAGTCTGATTCAGTAAATGTGGATGGAGTCTGCCCATGACATCTGCGTGTCATCACATTCCCTAGGAGAGTCCGATGCCCCTGTCTGCAGGCACTGGTCTGCATGCCCCTGTGTTTCTTGACCTTGACCAGAAAGCTATGTGGAGAACTAGGACCCATGGTCTTCAAAGTTCACTCTGTTGTTCCTGAACCAGATCTCTTTGGGAAGCTGCATAACATGCTGATCTGATTTTCCCAAAAACAATACAATGGGAAGACAGCCCCAGGCACAGGCATGAGAAGGTGACCCTGAGTGTTTACACCAGTCCTGCACACACAGATGCATGTGTTCACAGCGCGGAGCATTCCCAGGACCAGGACTAAGAAACGATGATGCATAGATCCTCCATCCGCACCATTCCTGGTGGGTTAGAGGATTTATAGTGACAGTTCAAGCTCTTCAAAGGCCTCTCAGATTCCCAGGAGAGATCCCACAGACAGGCATAAAGGGCTGTGACTAATCCCAGACCTGGGAGGTCCTGCGGGTTCAGTGACTAGCAGGAAATGTGCTCAATTTAACTTTCTCAGGGTGGACACCGAAATATGTGTGCTAAAAATGTCTGGTTTCATTAACAAAGGGGTGGTGGAATCTTGAGGAATGCCTCTTTCCGATCTGACGTACCACACTCTGAGACCACACCTGCAGGTACAGTTCATGATCAGATAGAAAGTAATCCTATTAGCAGATAACAAACACAATGAACTCTGCAAACATCACTCTCCTCCTCATGTCACTTTTAAATTTAAAAGTCCTCTTTTGATGAGGTCTAAAGGGTTCTTCCTCTCTGGTCTCCTTCCTCTACCCTCTACCCCTTCCCCCACCCCACCCCCACTCCCCTCTGCTCTGCCTTGTCCCTGGTTCATCTTTCAGAAGCAAATGAAACACTTGAGATTTTGAGGATTAGTCCCAACCACATCCAGATAAAACATCACAGGACAAACCATCTCTTCACTTGCTGGTGCTGGTTATTTGTCATAGCATTCGTTCAGCTAGAGAAATCTTTGTCTTTATCCAACTCTATATCTGTCTTCGCTAGGGCTGAGGAGCAAAGACCATGATCTCTGCATAATACTTTTGCAAGAATAAGACCTTCCAAGATAAGATTAAGGCAGATTCACTAACAGATGCCAGGCCCTTTTCCAAACCCAGGAAAATGAGACCCCAGTCCCTGGGTGGGTGATCCTCTGTAAAGGGTTGAGAGGAGTCCTCTGCAGACATGGCTTACTAAAGTTAAGTGCTCCTTCCCCAATGTATTCTGAACCCCGATGTGGAGTTTGTTATAATTTGACGTCATTTTAGTGATATCTATGGGGACAAATGGAACAACCAGAAGAAGCTAGTTATTTGCTAGTTACTAAAGAGAATTCGACAGACTTTGGGTTACAGGTAATATTTTTTATCTCCTCAGTTTACAGAGTCTGACTTCGGACAAGAAAGAGCACAAGGCTAAACACCTGACAGCCAATGTGTCAGAGAACAGGATTTGGGGGAGGTTGCAATTCCCAGCAGAAGATTTATGACCTTCTGACATATTATTAGTTAGGTAACTAACACCAAAAAAATGAACATCACATACTTTGGAAAATTTTTAAGGAAAGAGAAAAATGTTCAAATAAAACTGCAAAACCGGGCCTCCCTGGTGGCGCAGTGGGTTAAGCAACGCACTGTGAAGCAAACCGCAACCACTGCAGCACGAGTTCGATCCCTGCTGCCGGCCAGAGAGGGG
>JAGFMF010011946.1:1178769-1188818 GCA_019455555.1 Galemys pyrenaicus | reverse complement strand
CCGCTCTGTCTGTGGTGAATCCTCTCACCCCCCACACCTCTGGCCTGTACCCCAGTGCTTGTATGCATAAATAAATAAATCTTTAAAAAAAAAAAAACTGCAAAACCACATGATTCAGCAGTGCTCTTCTACATGGGTCTGCAGACTAGAGGTAGGCCATGACAGAGTATCTCTGTGCATTACTTTTAAATTCTGAAAGGATATCTTTTCTAAATTTTCAGCTTAATCTGTTGTTCTTTTACAAAAAGATACTGCTATTCTAAGACATCCTGTGGACCCCAATCCTGCCCTGTAGCCCCCAAACTAATTCTGCTTACCTTTCATCCTCTGTTGCCATGAGATCTGGTTGTCTGCTTCTGGAAGGATTGTCCATCAGCTTAAATTTTTAAATGTCTTAAGAACTTTCAATGTTGCAAGAATTGAGAGACTGAGTATACAAATGGGCAATGGCCAGACCATAAGTGACAACAAAACTCTGACCTGCAAACTCTAAAGCAACCAGACAGAGAAGCCAGCTGTACCCACTCAGCAAGTCAGCCCCAAATGGTCAGGACATGCTCAGGACCACCCATGCCCTAATTTCTGCCCCTCTCTCCCCTTAGCTACTTCTTTTCAACTCAGGACTGTTCTAAGAACGCCCATTGTTCTCCCAACCCAATCACAAATGATGCCCCACTTCTAGTTAGTGCACCCCCGGCTCTCCCATGCCCAAAATGTCCAAGCAGAGCACACTGAGTCTCTTCCACTGCAGAGCTTTCCCATTCCCTGTCTGCCTGCGGGTCTCTGCCAAACGTAGGTGATGGTGGCTGCAGCCAGTTCTAATAGAGACTAAATAGCCTCTGTTCTCGTTTGAATGGTCTTTGTTTATTTTCACAGCACTCAATAGTTTCCCTAGGTATGTATGGTGCTTCTGACCAGTTCTATGGTAAGCATCAGGTATTAATTCAGGCAAAATGCACGCAGCAATGTTAGAGGTTAAGGGGACAGGAAGCTCTGGCATCAGACCGTCTGGTGACACTGATGAGTTTGGTGTGCATTGACTTGAACCATGGGTTTATGCGGGGCCAGGCAGAGTCTCAGCATCAAGAATCCAGACTAAGAATTTAATTAAAAATAGATATCCTTTTGGTTCCTTGGAGCAAGAAAAGGAGATACAGCCTTGTAGTCTGGCTGCTTTTTTGCTTGTGAAAAACAAAGACCTTCTCAAGATGCCTTAATGGAAAGGATTTGATTTATGGGAATAGGCAAACCTCCTTAATGCAGGGATAGGAAATAACTCTGCCAGCTGCCTGGTCTGAGAAGTTACTGGAGAGGAGGGCCTTTCTCTGTGTCTCTGCAGCTCAGTGAGCTTTCATAAATCTTGTTGCTGTCTTTCTCTACACCCCAGCTAAGTTCTCTTTGAGGGGCAGATTTGGTTGCCCTAATAGCTCATCACTTTGGACATGGCCTCTAAAATAACCACTCTAGGTACTAAGTCTACTTGAGCTTCCAGAAGAAATGACACCACAGTCTGCTGCAGACTCTGTATCTCATAGTTCAGATTCTCAGACAGATACATGTGTGTACACAGTTTATCTGTTCCTGTCAAGCCACACAGGTCATCGATCGATGGTCAGGCAATGGGTAGCGCCTCCATTTATGGGTCAGTCATTGATGGTGAAGGAGCAGGGCCATGTCTCATGTAAGAATGTGAGCCTGTTGGGTATTATGAACATCTTTTTACAGGAAGCCATATTATTAATAATACAGACACATATATTCACCAAATCATTTGAAATGTCAACTGAGGGAAAACAGTGAACTATAGGATGTAACAGTGGATTGAAGAATAATGAAAGTTATTTCTAAAAAGGCCTAGAGAAGATAGAAGGAAAGAGGGTCCATGTAGATAGGTCTAGGAAGGACTCTGTGCCAAGCTGATATCAGAGCGGTATTTAGGATCCCTGAGGAAAGGGCATCAAGCATGCTAGGACTTTGACTAGGACCCAGGTTGCACACCCTTCAGCAATTCTTAGACTGTTCCATGTGGTTGGGTCTTGGAGATCACCCACCAAACTGTCACACTCCAGATGAGAGTACTGAGCACCTGAGTGGGTAGTGACAAGGTGACTCAGGTGTAACCACAGATCAAGTTAGAAACAAAGCCATTTTCCAGGTCCACATCTCCAAACTCAGCCTTCTCTCCATTACAGAATCTTCAGGAACCCTTACGTACTCACCCTTTTAATAAGGCAAATCCTCTTTCTGTTCCTTGGGATTTGTAAGATGATGGTGAAGAGGTGGGACTAGTCCCTCTTTAGAGGTCTCTGAGAGAGGACAATATGCTCCTCAGAACTGTCCTCATCCTCTTTTCTAAAAATGCTCAAGCCCGATCCACACATCCCTGAGAAACCCCATGTCATTCCTCAGAGAACAAATAAAGAGGGCTCAGCACTGCTCAGCCCTGAAGGGCTCTTGTTGATCTCCAGATACCCTTTATGGAAGGGAATCAAATAAAACCACAATATCACCAGAAATCATGACTATGGTAAGGTGGGAAGCACAGGTATTAAGGTCTCCTTCCTTCCACTTGCAGATGGGATGCATCTATCATCAAGGGATGCACATGGAGAAATAAGCCCACAGGGACCATGTGGCAGAGATGACCACAGATGAAAGCTGAAATCCTCTGTTCCATGGTTATGGTGAATACACAGGTCAGGACCAGTAAGATGCTCATTGTTGCAGAAAAAGAGGCTATTGACATTGGAGCCACAGAAAAGCAGCTGGGAGACAAGGATGGCTGGCAAGAGCAAAGAAAAGAAGTCTCCCAGCCAAGAGAACACAACAGTCCCAATGCAGACAGGATGTCTCATATATGTTAGTGCTGTGCCACAGGGGTAGCAGATGGCAGAGACACGAAGAGCCTGCTAGCAAGATAAACTCTACTGCGCGCCAAAGAAGTAGAAGTATCACTAGGTGATACACCCAGCAAAGAAAATGGCTTCCCCCCAGATGCTAAGTCAGCCAACACTTTCGGAGAAATGCCTAAAGTGAAGAATGTCCAGGATAAAGAGGTTGCTCAGGAAGAAGTACCTGGGAGTGTGGAGGCAGAAGTAAGACAGCACAAGGGAGAGGATGAGCAGGTTGCCCAGAAGTGTCAGCAGGAATGTGGGTGGCAGCAATACAGGAACAGCAGCTCCATCTGCCTGCTGAGGGGAAATCCCATCAAAATAAACTGTATCACTGTGGCAGCCTGATTCCCCATGGGCCTGGGAGGAGGGGAGAAGGCTGGCTCTCCATCCTTCTAAGGGGACAGAAGGATCTAATACTTAGGAAAATGTTCAGTGTGTGAAACCCCATGATTGATCACTTTAAAAATATGAACATAGAATGTGCTCATCCTAATTAGATATATAATCCAAATTCTATTTGGTTTTAAGTCATTTGCCTATCAAATTAAAAAAATAATCACTGAAAAAAAATAATCACTGTTGGCAAGCATGCTCTGAGTGAGACCTACACTATAACAGAGTTCATATGGCCTTTCAAAAAATTTCAGCAATTTGCATTGTTACAAATATGAAATGTAACATATTAAAAAAATTTTAGTTTATTTGGGCAAAAATCAGTTTGAATTGACCAGCACCATACAAGAAGTGGTTGGGAGCTCTCCACTGACAGGAATGCTCAGGCAGAGACTTTTTATAAAGAAAAGACAGAAACAAAGTAAGCAAATTGTTGATTGGCTGTGACTTAAAGTCTAATGGGCTATGACATTTGCCAGGCTTGGATTTTGGTTTGCCTAAAAAGGATGGCACGGTGTGAGAGTCACCGAGGTCTTATGGCTTCTTGCTTAATTAACTTAACAATAATAAAACATTAAAATTTAGCAAATCCTTAGGCTCAGAAATTCTACTTTTATCCTGAGGAATACTCATAGATATATTAAGGTTTGGCTACAAGAACATTCAGGACAGAATTCCTTATGATAATGGCATCCCCTTTATCCTGGCTGCTCTTTACCTCAGTCATTTCTCCAAAAGTATTAGCCAACTTAGCATCTGGAGGAAAGCCATCTCCTTTGCTGGGTGTATCACCCAGTGCTACCTCTACTTCTTCCATGCACAGTAGCAGATAAACTAGCAAGTATTTTTTATCAGTACTCACATTGGCCTACAAGAAGCAGACTGTCCACACAGCACTGCCACATATAGGCTTCTACTGCCGCCAACAGCTGCATTCTCAGGGCTGAAAGGGGTAACACTATGGAAGGATCCCACTTCAGGAGGAGAACCCACCGGGGATGGGAAAAGACTGATTCCAGTGAGAGCTTATACTTTCTGAGAAGGCTCCAATCACAAGGGAATCCTTGGAGGCAAAACTTACAGCGCTGATCCTCAACGCTGAGCCTGAATTTGAGTCCATCCAGCATTACAGCACAGAGAAGTGTCTGAGCCTTGATGTGTTCATACTTGCCTTCCTCACCAGTGTGTGGCGGACTCCTGGTGGCAGAGGAGAGAAGTACACCTGATGGTTGTAGGCTCTGTCCCAGGAAGCATGACTTAATCCAGGGAGTGGCTGGCCCTGCTCCACTGGATTACTTTAAGCTCATCCACTGGAAACTTAATTACCTCCTCCCTTACAGGCCAGGAGGAGTTTTATGTCTTTGCAAGTACTGCCTGTTTCCCAAGTCTTCTCCAAACTAGACATCCATCTTACAAAGGGTCTAAGAGGTTTCAGTGAGTGGTCTTGACTACAGGGAAGAAGGCAAACGGGTGAACCCAGAGTGCCAGTCCTCTTTCTCACCAAATTAATAAGGTGTCATGCTGAAATGCTCTCATCTCAATACATTTTTGTTAGTCCCAATTCCTCTCAAAATACCACCCACTCCCAGACATACCTGTGCTTTCAAGAGGAAGGAACGGATCCCCTTGGTCTTCCTTTGGATGACACCACCATTTTCTTCCTAGATGCTTCGCCATTCTGCTGATTTCTGAAAGATATAAAACATATTTCAAGAAAAATATGTATTGGAGTATTCTCCCGTGCTTGCAACTCAATATTTTTCTAAATATAATGCCTAGAGTCACAATGTCATTTTAAAATTATCAACAATTTTCTGATTCAGTTTTGCGAGTAGTTTGAGTTTGTTAGTTTGTTCATTTTGGGAAAACAGGTCAAAAGTTTTATGGCAGTAAAGTCTTCAGTGGCATAAGACCCTGCTAAGCTACATTGCTCTCCTGCATGACACTGAGATTGCTTGCATTGCAGAAAAGACCCATCTCTACTACAGAGATTTATGCAAAAGTACAGGGGCAAGCTTTTTGGAATGATGGAAATATTCTATACATTGATTATAATGGTGGTTAACAGATGGATACATTTGTCAAAATTTATCAAATCGAATACTTAAAAATGATTGTACCTTATGTAATTACACCTCAGTAAAGTTTGGGTTTTTTAAGATTTATTTATTTATGCATACAAGAGCTGGAGTACAGGCCAGAGACATGGGAGGTGAGAGGATTACCAGAGACAGAGTGGGGAGCAGAACGGGCAGATCTAATGAAATACACCACTGAGGGGAGCAGCCAGCGAGGCAAGAGAGGTCTGCTGCGCCATGTGGGTCCTCTCCCTGGCCAGGGATTGAACTCGTGCTGCTGTGCCACAGATGCTTCATAGTGCGGCGCTCAACCCACTGCGCCACCAGGGAGGCCCTCAATAAAGCTTATTAAGTAGAAAAGAGTATGCATGTTTATATAAACATTGAATATCTCTAGAGTACATTGGTAACTGTGCAAGTCTCCAGAGAGCAGAAGTGGGTGTCTGGGGGACAAGCTTGGGAGGAATATTTATTTTCCATGTTAATCACTTTGGCAGACAAAAAAAAAGGGGGGGAGTCCCTAGTCCAATAAAAAGAAAAAATACCAATTAATAAATGAAAATATACTCATACTAGCAATCTAGGAAATGGATTTTAAAATAGCAGATATGATTTCCCCAATTAGAATGGCAACTTTTAAAAAATTATTTATTTATGCATACAAGAACTAGGGTACAGGCCAGAGGTGTGGGCGGTAAATGGAGTCACCATAGACAGAATGGGGAGCAGAACAGGCAGATCAACTGAAATACACTGCTGAGGGGAGCAGTGGGCAAGGCTGGAGAGGTCTGCTGCACTATTTGGGTCATTTCCCTGTCTGGGGATCAAACTCATGCTGCAGTAGTTGTGGATAGCTTCATAGTGCTGCGCCTTAACCCCTTGTGCCACCAGGGAGGGCCCAGAATGGCAAAATGTTTAATTATACTCCCCCAACAGAGTACATCCAGGGCTCTCAAAGACTGGGTAAAATACTATTTTCATCTTGTTGAGAAATATGAATATGCTGTAGCAGCATCTATCCAATCTGAAATACAATTAGATAATCTTTGAATCAATAATTTAGTTTCTAAGAATTTATATTAGGGACTACTCTGTATATATGTATAAAATGTTCATGTAAAAGGGCAGATTGTTATAGTAAAAGGTTAAACAACTAGAAAAATAATATCTTCAACAAGAAACTGACTAAATATATTATGATATATACATACAGATACAGATCAATGAAATAATACATAGATTTTAAGAGAATGATGTAGATCTTTGTGTATTGATATGAAAGGACCAGTAATATATATATAAAGTAAAAAAAAGAAAGGGCAGAACAACAGGCATAATATGATACTAATGGCATAAAATGCTTGTTTACTATCAGAATATTTCTGAAAGTAATCAAATAAATTGTTCACAGCTATTTCCTGGGCAACAAGTGTCAAGTACAATAAGCACTTTTCACTGCTTCTCTTTTATATTGCTTGGATGTTTTAGTATACAAACATGTCACCTTTAAAAAATGAAAAAAATAAAACGTGTATACCTTTGATTCCATATTCTCACTTCTAGTAAACTTTCTCACAGATATATTTCCACATGGACTCAAATGTAGATGTATCCATATGTGTGCTACAACATAACAGTTAGTGGTTTTTTAAATGGAAATCTGAAGAATGTGGAGAAATTGCTGCAACCACCATGGAAGACAGGATGAAGCTCCTCAGCAAATTAAAAATAGAAATACCATGTGATCCAGCAATTTCAATTCTCGGTATATACACAAAGGAAGCACTATCTCAAAAAGAAGTCTGCATCCCCTTTGTTCACTGCAGCATTAATTACAATAGCCAAGACATGAGAAGAAACAAACTAAATGTGTGTGTGTGAGAGAGAGAGAGAGAGAGAGAGAGAATGAAATGTTATTCAGTTATAAAACAGAAGGGTATTATTCCAGTTGCCACATGGATGGACCTTGAGGGTACTATGTTAGGTAAAACAAATCAGTCAAAAAAAGACAAATACTACATGAGCTTACTTATATGTGGAATCTAAAAACAATCAAAAATCAAATGCTAGGGCCTCCCTGGTGGCAAATCAGGTTGAGCACCATATGGTGAAGCATCCACTGCACAGCAGCACAGGTTCGATCCCAGTCCCAGGAGGGGACCCACATGGCACAGCAGACCTCTCCAGCCTTGCCCACTGCTCCCCTCAGCAGTGTATTTCACTGGATCTGCCTGTTCTACAACCCGTTCTGTCTCTGGTGAATCTTCTCACCTCCCTGGACTCTGGCCTGTACCCCAACTCTTCTATGCATAAATAAATAAATTTTTTTAAAAAAGAAAAAGGTACAGGAATATACAAACACTTAAAATCTGACTACAGTATTGAGGTTACCCAAAGTAAAGATTAGGAGGGGGAGAATAAGGAGATGGTGTTGAATAGAATATGGTATGGTAGAAGATTATCAGTGCTTAGGTAGCAGGCATGGTGTGATAACACACTTTTGTAGAGATATGAACTATACACCTACAACAGTGTGGTAAATCAACATTGAAAAAAATAATTAGATGAATATATGATCACATAGAAATTCTTTTAGTGCCTCAGAATGGAGACAGTAGTCAAGCTAACCTTTGGCTTTATTATTAAGATGAAGGTTTGGGGGCCTCCCTGGTGGCGCAAGGTGTTAAGTCGCAGCACTTTGAAGCTCTACACAACCACTGCAGCATGAGTTTGATCCTAGGCCAGGGAGGGGACCCACATGGCACAGCAGACCTTTCCTGTCTCACCTGCTGCTCCCTTCAGCAGTGTATTTCAGTTAATCCACCTGTTCTGTTCCCCACTCTATCTCTGGTGAATCCTCTTACCGCCCCCCCACCTCTGGCCGGTATCCCAGTTCTTGTATGTGTAAATAAATAAATCTTTAAGAAAAAAAGATGAAGGTCTGCTCACCAGAACAGATACATATATCCTTTATTACATGTAGCAGTTGTTTAATTAAAATAAAAACATTTATGAAGTTTAAAAAGATATATAGACAAATATATAGATGTATACACACATGTATACATATATACCCTACATGTATATGTGAAATATATACAACACTGTTTGAAAATATCAGTTGCCAAATAATGTATCATATGTTCTCATTTATGTTTAAAGAAACTGCATTTTGAAATTAAAAACATGCAAGTCTCCTATGTTAAAAGAACTTCGTCAAGAGAGAAAAAGATCAAGTAAACCTGGTATGATATAAGGAATCTGGGTGAAGGATTTATAGGAATTCTTTGTACTATCCTTGAACTTGTCTGTAAATCTGAAGCCAAATCAAAATAGCAGGCTATAAAAATAACAAAGCTGTCTCATTTCACCAATCTTGATTAAAAACTAAATAATCAGGACACAAGGAAACTGTCTTCTCTACTTCTCTAGAGCCACAAAATCTTTCTTTGTACAAATGAAAATTTATATCTTCCAGGTGGACAGCCAGCTCTGCCATCACCACTTATGAAAAGGATCTTCATTTTCTATTTGACTGAAATATAAATTTCCATTTATATTAAGTTTTCATACATAATGGGATCTATTTGATCCTCCATTCTATTGAACCAATCTACTTGCTATTTTTATGTCCATAAAAATATGGTATGCTATGTACTTTGCATACCTTCTGACCTGTGGGAAAGCAATCAGTTCATTGCTATTTTTAACATCTCTACACATAAAACAATCCCATGAATATTCTGAGCTATACATTCATTTGTTTAAATATTAAGTTAGTTTTGTTCACACACACATGCACACACACACACAAAGAGGTTCTAATTAAAATTGAACTGAATTTACTTTTGAAAGAATCAACTTTTTAAATATTAAACTTCCCAAGATCATGACATGTCTTTCTATTTATTCGGGTTTTGTATAAAATATCTTTCTTCATAAAGATGTTCCCTTCTTGTTAAACATACAAACATTTTATAGTTCTTGCTAGAGTTTTTTATTGTGAATACAACATTTTCCCATTTATTTTTTATTAATTCTAGCAATAATTTGCTGAAAACCTCTTGGGTTTTATAAAATCATATTGCCAGCTTGAGGAAATGTGTTTATCTCTTCTCTTCCAATGTCTTAATCAGCTATTTCATTTTGTGTTAATTTATTTGCTAGAAAGCCTGCAAGACAATATCAAATAATAATGTTGATAGCAAGTATCCTTATCTGGTTCCTAATTTTAATTGAAACTATGTTTCAGTTAGCTTTATGGTGTGTTTAGTAATTGGTTTTTGTTATATTTAAGAAGTCTGCTTCTATCCTGGTTTTCAGAGTCTTAAAGTTAAGAATGGTTGCTAAATTTTAGCAAATGACTTTTCAATATCTATTGACAGGATCACATTTTTCAAATTTAATTTGTTGTCATAGATTGTGTTGCTGGATTTTAGATTTTTATTAGACATAGCTTGTTCCTGGAATAAGCTTTCTAATCTTGATTTATTATCCTTTTGATAAATATTAGGTTTTACTTAATGATAGTTAAGGATTTTTCCTCCTTTATTCTTTTTTTTTTAAATTTTTTTCTTTTTATTTCTTAAAGATTTATTTATTTATGCATACAAGAACTGGGGTACAGGCCAGAGGTGTAGGGGGGTGAGAGGATTCACCACAGAGAGCGGGGAGCAGAACAGGC
>JAGFMF010011946.1:1125520-1161365 GCA_019455555.1 Galemys pyrenaicus | reverse complement strand
TGCATTTCCTCTTTGGAGAATTGCCTTTTTAGCTCTTTTGCCCATTTTTTAACTGGGTTGTTCACTTTGTTTTTGTTTAGTCTGGTTAGTTCTTTGTGGCTCAGTGTTTTTTAACAACTATATGTGAATAAAACCTTGTCTGTTCAGTCACCATTTGTTCACATAATCATAATGAAGTATAATCTTCAACCCAGGCAGCTGAATACAACTCATAACCAAGATTACAAAACATTTTTAAATACTTTCTGGTTGTCTGGATTATCCCTCTAATCCTCCTTATCCTCTCTTCTTTTGAGTTTCCATGCCTTTGCTGTCCAAATTACTAGAGGGGAGAGGAGGAGCAATAAGGAGTCACTGCTGGAGGAAGATCTGGGAGGTGGAGGGTAGTTTCTAACTGAACCTGTTAGTAATGATTCAGGGGCATCCTGGGACCCCCAAATATGCATGCTCCAAAGGGGTCTGACCATCCAAGTGCACAAAGACAAAGAAAACTCTTAACATGAAAGAACTTTAAAACAATTAGTGTGCATTTTCCCAAGTAAAACACCCAAAGTTACCCATCCCCTCATGGGTAAATGCCCAGCCACACAGGGTCAACCCAAAGAGGGGCCAAATCTTGCCACAAGTCTAAGGCACCTCTGGCAGATAAGCATAGGAAAGGAGTTCTGAAGCAGGCCCTGGAAAACTGACAAAAAGAACAAAATTAAAGTACAAGTCAAAATAATAGCTGCCATTATCAGCTTCCCCACTTTTCTCACCCGTGTCTCTCCTCCATGTGTCAACTTTCATGTCTCTTAAGTCTCTGGTGCAAGTCCAAAGCTGAGAAGAGAACTCTTCTTCTCCATGAGTCTCCCCTAACAATGGAGATGCCTTCTTAACAAGACTCCTCAAACAGCTCTGCCCAACACTCAGGCAGTGACACTGTGAACAATTCTATACAGCATTTCCTACAACAGCCCACAATCAATCAACCACCAGTTATTCATTAAGCACCTGCCCTATGCCTAGCATTCTTTCACTCAGTCGGTCAACAACATTTTATATTGTCAAGACCTTGTTAGGTTCTAAAATGTGAAAATGAGCAAGATGTGGTTCTACTCTCAAATAATTCATTTCTATTAGACAATATCACTGATACATATAACTGAAGAATGAATTAAATTATGTACTAGAAGTGAATGTTTATATACAGCAGAGTTCAGAATGCACTGGAATTGTTTTCTAAAAAAAGAAAGAAAAGGAAAGAAAGTTTCTTAAAGGAGTTTGTGCCTAAAACAGACTTTACAAGTAAATAAGTAAGCAAAAGAAAAAAGGATGGGCACCCTAGACTGTGGCAATAGCTTTGGCAAGAGCCAGAGACCAAAAGAAGCCTGAAGTGTCTGGGGAAGTGTAAAGAAATATAAAAGATAAAGGCTCTTCATTAGATCTGCAAAGGAGTTTAAATCTCTTTGGAAAAGAATGGTGAAATTTTGATAAGCTATTGTGTGGGGCTTTTGAATCTTTTAACTGTGGTAGCTTATAATTAAGCCATGTCTCTAGTTATTGTTAAATAGCTACTGAAAAAGCCAGTTACCCCATGCTAATGTATAACTGCTTTGTTTTATGCAAACTAGCTCCAGTCTAAAAAAGAGCATCTTGCCTCTCTATTCAAGTGAAAATGAATACCTCTCTCTGGCTGGAAAATAAAAACCCAGGGCTTTAATGATCACAGGGCCTTTCCTGGATGCACAGAGTCAGTCAGCGCATCATGTCACTTTCTCTCTTTTCCTTCTACCGCATAGAAAAAGGAAGCCAAAGTTCTGCCTCCAGGAGGTCTAAGAATAAGCCAAGGTCTTGCTCTGCTGTGCAAGAAGTTCTCTGCTGTGCAAGAAGTTCATGCAAGCAGAAATATATCCCAAAGGCAGAGAATATCGGGAATGCCTAAAATGAAAAAGGAGAGGAAGAGCCTCCAACTAGAGTCACATTGAAAGGAAAGATGGAATGTGTTTGTCTACTAAGAATCAGAAAGAACAAATAAACTTAACAACAGGTAGGAGAAACCCAGAAATGTACTTTACTCTTGAAAAAAAGTAAATCAAAGATATGACACAAACAGTCGGCCGAAGTTATTCATTTTAGTCAATGCAATAAAGAGGGTGAAGAGAAATCAGTAATGAGTAACAGAGATAAAAGAGGACTGGGATTTTATATTCTCTGTGTGTAATCAAGAGGATTTCTCTGCTACATTAATGAATAATGAAACATCATAAAACCTTTTCTGGAGCTTACACAGGAAAAGGACCCTCCAAAAATGACCCATTTCAACAGAAACATTAGAAGATATGTTTGTAAAATACTCTACAACAGGCTCAAGTATGATAACTGGAACTAACATTAGTGCAAAATGATACAACCACTTTAGAAAATAGTTTAATGATCTCTTACAAAGTTAACATACTCTTACACAACTCAGCAATTTGTTTTAGATTTTATCCAAAGGAAATGAAAACAAATGTTTACTCAAAGACTTGCATATAAATTTCATAACAACTTTATTCAAAATAGCTCTATACTGGAAACAACCCAAGTGTTCATCTACTGGTGAAAAGATCTTTTTAAACTGTGGAAAATCCAGGGGCCTCCCTAGTGGCACAAAGAGTTAAATCTCAGCACTATGAAGCTATCATAGCCACTGCAGCATGAATTCACTCCCTGGCCAGGGAGCTGACCCACATGGCACAGGAGACCTCTCCTGTCTCACCTGCAGCTCCCCTCAGCAGTGTGTTTCAGTAGGTCTGTCTGCTCCACTCCCTGCTCTGTCTCCCTTGACTCCTCTCACCCCTCTCCCCCCTACACATATTATACATAAATAAATTATACATAAATATAATTTATGTATACAAGAGCTGGAGTACAGGACAGAGGCACAGGAGGTGAGAGGATTCATCAGAGACAGAGTGGGCAACAGAACAGACAGATCGACTGAAATATACTGCTGAGGGGAGCAGCGGGCAAGGCAGAAAAGGTCTGCTGCCCCATGTGCTCCCTCCCAGGCCAGGGATAGAATTCACACTGCAGTGGCTGCAGAAGCCCCACAGTGCAGCACTCAACCTTTTGCACCACCAGGGAGGCCCTAAATATTTAAATCATTTTTTTAAAATTGTGGAACATCCATGCCATGGAAAGCTACTCAGCAATAAAAAGGAACAAACTAAGATACACACAACACATGATGAATCTCAAAAGCATATGTTAAGTGAAATCAACCAAACACGGAAGGCCATATACTGCCTGATTCCACTGATGTGACATTCTGAAAAAGGCAAAAGGATCTGAAATCAAATTAGTGGTTACCAGGAGCTGGGGATAGGGAAGGGAACTGACCATAAAGACAAGGGAGAATATTTGAAGGTTTATGAAACTCATCTGTATCCTAATTGTGGTTGTGATAATACAACTATACACATTTGCCAAAACACAACCAGTCATTTATATTTGGGGGGAGGGTTTATAGTAACTTTATTGTCAAAGGAAACCAGGCTGCAATAAATCTCATGGTCAGAGCAGATGGTTATCTTTCTAAAGGACAAAACCTGAGCCCAGCTGGTAGCACAGAGGCCAACCAAATATTTTAAAGGAGTGTGAGAAACAAATTTCTGTTGTTTATAAACTACCAACCTATGTGTTGTTTTTTTTATAGCAGCCCAAATGAACTAAGACATTGTCCCCCAACGATCGCTAGGAAATCATTGGGAAAACTTACCCTGAACAAAGAATTGCCTCTACTCAATCACAGACTACACAGAGGAACAGTGGACAGAATCAAAGATAAACTGTTTTCTCTCCAGGTAGAAAGGTAACAAAGGTCAGAGTGACCGCGCATTGTGGATCATGGACATAGAGGAGGCTGTGGCTGTGAGTGTAGTGGAGGCACCATCCCTGCTGGGCCAGCTGTGGGTGTTGCAGTCACTGAGGGCAACCCCAAAGTGCAGGAACAGTGCATTATAAATTCCCAGAGTTGACTTTTGTTTCTTGTAACACAAATGCTTGACTTATGCTTGATGCCATGGCATCTACTTCAAAGAGTGGCTATCTCAGACAAACACACTGCAGGCCACAGGACTAGATAAATTGCCAGCATTCCTCCCCCACCAAGGCACCGTTGTTTTCCAGATCCTGGTTGATTAGATAACTGGTTGGTTGGGACTAACTTGTCATTTTCCTTTTACCTCCTTTTATCTCTCTTCCCCTGTTTTAAATCCCTGCTCTCATGTTTTTGATTCAATGATAAATATTAAACCTTTTAGGATTTTAATCCCTAAAGCTCTCACCCTCAGACCCATTAAAAGTAGGACCCCAGGCCTTGGTGTGTGTGTGTGTGTATGTCTCTCTCTCTCTCTCTCTTCTGCTACCCAAATACAGTCTCTTATACATTTATACATTCTGGTCCTCATGCCCACCATACAGACACACACATATACACACCCCATCTCTCCCATTTTTATACTAATATACTCATATTTATGCTCATCTCCAACATAAGAGCAAATGGTTAAATAACACTTGCTATTTGCCAGGTATTGCTCTAAACACTTTAAAAGAATTAACATCAGGAGAAAATATAGTATTATCCCACTGGTAAAGAGAAGACTGAGGAACACAAGGGACTGTGGTGATGGTGCACGGGTGAATTGGTGATGGAAATCCTGAGGCGACTACACCAAGAAAAGCAAGCAAACATTGTAAGGAAAACAGATTAATTAATAGATAAAAAAAGAGACAGAGAAGACTGAAGCTCAGAAAGATTTAACCAGTGATGATAGGGCCTAGGGAGGAAGGGAAAGGCACCATACCTAGCGCAGGAATCTGCACACACACACACACACACACACAGCATAGGCCACATGGAAATACTCTGTGATTAATAATCTGTTGGCTTTGAACTGAAACTCTTGTTTTGAACTAAGGTTCCTACCCCAGTGACAACTGAAGAAGTATCCGACATTGACACCATCAGAAAAACAGAAAAATAGGATAGGATATACCTGGGTCAAGATGATCTAGAAAACCACAACAAACTCTGGGGACGTGAAGACCAGGGCCCCAACCATGATGGGCTGTTGCAGTAGGAGGTTCACTTATGGTTAACTGTCTTTATTTAGTTCATTAGAAAAAGGCTGGCTTGGATGTCAGAACAGTCTTTTGGAGTAAAATAGCCCCATTCTCTCAGATCGCCACTTTTCTAATATTAAAGTGCATGTTATAGATCTAATTCTTGTCTCTGTTCAGTTAGCTTCTGGCAGCAACGGGCAGCCCAACTCCAGCATTTTCTGGTTACAGTTAGTAAGTGACAAAGTGGAGTGTAAACCCAGGCAGATAAACTACCAGTCTGAAGGACGGGCGTTGCCACTTTTGGGCCCATAACCAACACATGCCAAACCTTTCCTAAAGCAGACAGGTAAATGGAGCTCTTTGCTAAGGGCCACCGCTCATTCTAGAAAAGAAGATTCCAGGATCCAAGATTGAGAGTACTTTTTCCTCTCTGGATCTCAAGGTGGTCCTCAAATCTTCAAAGATAAAAGCTTCCCCAGCCTATTATTATCCTGTTTAAATGATTCAATACCCAGTATACTGCATTTCCAGATCCTCTTGTCTAATTCCTTAATCATTTTTATGACCTATGTATTCACTACTTAAAAGCTCCAGTTTTAATTTTATAGACCCAATGAGCCCAAGGCATGAAGCAGACCCTGACCAAGTTAAGTAAACAGAATGACTCTTTTAACTCCTACCAGTTATATTCTAACAATGGAATCCATGATCACATTGGCATATTTATCAATATAATACAGGTGAGGCATATTTGAAAAGAAATGCAGCTCTCTGGTGATTATGTATCCCTGGAAAGAGAAAAACTGAGAGCACATGAGATTCAAGAACTGAGCAGGATACAGGCATCAAACTCTTATTCTTTCTAGTTTATTAGATAAAATGTGGAGGAGAATGGATCTGGCAAGGGCTTCTAGGAATCTATTAACAAATGAATAGGGGCGCCTCTCTGGTGGTACAAGGGGTTAAGGCGGGGCACTATGAAGCTATCTATAGCCACTGCAGCACAAGTTCTATCCCCACCACAGAGCTGACCCAACTGGCATAGCAGACCTCTCCTGTCTCCCTTGCTGCTCCCCTCAGCAGTGTATTTCAGTCCATCTGCCTGTTCTACTCCCCACTCTGTCTCTGGTGACTCCTCTCACCCCTCACACCTCTGGCCCTACCCAGTTCTTGTATGCATGAATAAATAAATCTTTGAAAAAAAATGAATAGGGCAGTAGAAGTAGTTGGACTAACTAGAGATGAGGAAAGATCACAGTGTTCCTCTGCCCTCCAGAGGCCATTCTGACCCCAGCCTGAAGTCAAGGACCCAGTTAATTTTAAACTGCCCAAGAGCTCCAGGCTGACCATAGAGCATCCGGGAAGGCTAAGTTGATTCCAAAGTCATTTTTAAATATGCATTCGACTCTAAGGTGGATCTAAAAACCCATCTTCCATCTGCACTCCAGCCCAGTCCTGCAAGCACATTCTCTGGGGCAGAACTACTGGTAAGAACCATTCTTACCAGAAGCAATGCTAAGACTGTGGTTGAGCTCTGTCTACACCCAACTCCAGTGGTGATTTCTTGCCCCTCCCCATATTTTCTTTCCCATCTGCTCCTGCTTCTATTCTTTCTACCATTTTCACTAAACAATGCTTAATCCCACAAATATTAGTCACTTTAAATGGTAAAATAACCCATCATACTAGGATAGCTTGAGGTCAAACTCTCAATGTATATCAATTCCTGAAGGACATTAGATTCTTACTAGGGAACCAGATGAATGAGACATTGGCCTCAAAGTCAAAATATCAAATGGCCCTTCACCTTCCCTCTTCTCTACTCCTTAACCATTCCTTGAAGGTGGCAGTATGGTCACCAAAGAAGCAGTTACAGAAAGGGGGCAAACCAAGGTAGATGCTGGCCAAGGAGATACTCCCAGGAACTAAGAAATTAGCAGAACCAAGAAGAAGGTCAGTAACCAAAGCAGCCTTTGTGGTTGGAGATTGGTTATATACAGAGAGATTAAGAAGTCAGTCTTCACTGAGATGAGATTAAGGTGCTTAATTTGATGAGAGTCAAGTTTACCAGTGCTGAGGAGGGGTTTACACATATGGAATGGGAAAAGACTAGAAAGAAACCATGAGGAACTGGATTGAAACTGGAGGTTGGTTTTTTTTTTTTTTTTTTTTACAAAGGCAGTTTTATACCTTTATTTGTTAATCAGTGATTAGTTCTCATCCACACTGACTGTAGATTTTTGAAAGTTGTGACAGGCACATAGGTAACCAAAGTATACAGCTTGTTTGGTGAATCTTCATCCTCATTACGTTTCCTGGACAACCGCACATGGATACGATAGGGGACATTCCTTATTCCCTTGGCCTAGACAGCTTTGTTGAGCCCGGTATCAATGCGCACATCTGGAGTGCCCATTTCCTTCATTGCAAATTTCCGGATTTCTTTTTTTTTTTAAAGATTTATTTATTTATGCTTACAAGCACTGGGGTACAGGCCAGAGGTGTGGGGGTGGTGAGAGAATCCACCAGACAGAGCAGGATGCAGAACAGGCAGACTGAGTGAAACACACTGCTGAGGGCAGCAGCGGGTGAGGCAGGAGAGGTCTGCTGTGCCATGTGGGTCCCCTCCCTGGCCGGCGGCAGGGATCGAACTCGTGCTGCAGTGGCTGCTGTTTGCTTCACAGTGCGTTGCTTAACCCACTGCACCACCAGGGCGGGCCCAATTTCCGGATTTCTTTTAGTGCTCTGGGGGCACGCTTCTTGAAGCCAACTCCATGGATGCGCTTGTGAATGTTGATGGTGTATTCTCTGGTAACTACCTTGTTGATGGCAGAACGGCCTTCTTCTCGCCACCCTTCTTTGCGGGAGCCATTCTGCTGGGCTCCAACGAGAAACGAAGTGAAACTGGAGGTTTTGGTGTAAACTCAAATGGATGGATAGATATCAATGCATCATGTGTCATCTAGTTACAAAAACTATACTAAACACAACATTTTGGTTTCTAAATATTATCCTCCCCTAAAATGATTCAGGGCCTCCCTGGTGGCGCAGTGGATTAGGCAACACACTCTGAAGCAGCCACTGCAGCAAGAGTTCAATCCCTGCTGCCGGCCAGGGAGGGGACCCACATGGTGTGCCAGACCTCTCCTGCTGTGCCCGCTGCTGCTCTCAGCAGTGTACTTCAGTTGATCTGCCTGTTCTGCTCCCCGCTTTGTCTGTGGTGAATCCTCTCACCACCACCCCCCAACACACACACACACACCTCTGGCCTGTACCACAGTGCTTGTATGCATAAATAAATCTTTAAAAATAAAATAAAATGATTCAGGGGCTCCAAGGAGAAATTATAGAACTGGGGCATAAGATCTGACCTTGGTACATCCTATTATAGCAAAAATAAGGAAATGCTCAATGAATGATGGGTATATATCCAAAGGACACAAAACTCAGCTTAAAAATGTTCTCACTTTTTGTTGTTGTCCAGAACTAGAACAACTGAGCATCATAATGATTATAATGACCAATACTAATGCAGGGACTAACAGGAATCCAGCAGTCCATACTTATATGAATAAGTGAATGAAAGAATGACTGAATAAGGAAGTAGGGAAAGCTCTTTCTACAATAGAATGTCGTCTAACAATGTAGAAGGAATGATGAGCTTTTTAATCACCATATGATGACTATCATATTGGTGGCTGCTCCAAGCAAGACTTCATTAATGGATATTAAGACTAGGGGGTAAAGTTTCATGAGGAACAAGATTAGAATAGTCTTGAATGTTCTTCCCATAAAACAGTGTTCAACTGCAAATGGAAAGAAAAATTACGATTTGCAGACATCTCCTTAATCAGGTGATTAAGGTTAACATCACCAGCAATAAGACAAGAGGACATCAGATATCTTCTATGGGGGTTGGAGGGACCACCTGTCAAGAATGCATGGCCTGGATCTCCCTGGTGGTGCAAGGGGTTAAGCACTGCACTATGAAGTATCCCTAGCCACTGCAGCATGAGTCCGATCCCCAGCCAGGGAGGAAAACCACATGGTGCAGCAGACCTCTCCTGCCTCACCTGTTGCTCCCCTGGGCAGTATCTCAGTGGGTCTGCCTGTTCTGCTCCCCACTCTGTCTCTGGTGACTCCTCTCACACCTGGACCTCTAGCGTACGCCCCAGTTCTTATATGCATAAATAAATAAAATTAAATCTAAAAAAAAAGAAAAACCTCTCAAACAAAGTGAGGCTTTTTTCTTAAATAGAGCAAATGAGTTACACTTAGGGTTGATAATAAATACTTCTAGAACTCTAAAAGATTGGCAAAATCAACATATGCCATTAGCAAACAAAAAGTTAAGTCAGGGGCCCTCCCTGGTGGTGCAGTGGGTTGAGCAATCACTATGAAGCAAACCGCAGCCACTGCAGCACAAGTTCGATTCCTGCCACCTGCGGGAGTAGGTGACCCGCATGGCGCAGGAGACCTCTCCTGCCTCGCCCACTGTTCCCCTCAACAATGTGTTTCGGTTGATCTGCCTGTGCTGTTCCCCACTCTGTCTGGTGGATTCTCTCACACACACACACCCCACCCCACACTTCTGGCCTGTACCCCCGTGCTTGTATGCATAAATAAATAAATCTTTAAAAAAATGTTTAAAAAAAAAAGTTAAGTCAGAAGGGCACATTTGACCATAACCTAAATAATAGGTTATTTGGTAAAGTATATCTATGAGATTAGAAACTGAAAGGCTGAAAATTAGAGAACTAAAAGGAATTGAAATGATAAGATTTGTCAAGGGTTAACCAGCTGGCACTGTTCAGGGAAGAAGTATATAGGGAGCTTTTATAAGCCAATCTCTTATAAGATTGGCTACTTTAACCAACCTCAGACACAATAAAATATCTAGACCTTCCAAGCTGAGGTGCTTTTAACGTCATTAGACATCCACAAAGCCTTTCTGAGCAACAATCATTGGACATCCTACAAAGCCTATCTGAGCAACAATCAGCTTTTGGTGACACCCACTATTTTTCATGCCCGTTTCAAACTGCAATAGATATTTTGGAAATTAAGTTTAGTATATCTAGTCATCCAACTGTTTGGAAAAGGCTGGCACATAAAAGGTGAGAAGAAAATCATATGTTGTACCATGAAAACCAACAGAGGGGAGTTTTAGAGAGAAGGGTAATCATGACTTTCAAATAGCATAGAGAAGTCTAAGAGAATGAGCGCTGAGAAAAGCCCACAGTAGCTCCTGATTAAGAAGCCAGGACTGCCTTTCCACAAGTAATTTGAGTGACAGGGACAGGAGCTGAGGGAACCTCAGGAGTCAAAAGAGCAGAACTAGGAGTGACCACATAGAAAAAAATGGAGTTTCATCTTTAAACATGTTACAATATAAGGATGAGAAAAATAAGCTAAGAGTTGCCTCAAGGTCAAATGAAGGTTTGGGCTGTTTTATTTTTGTTGGTTTTTTTTTTCAATACAGGGAAGAAATAGTATTGTTTACAGACAGAGAAGCAAAGAGGAAATTGAAGGCATTTAAGCTAGACAAAAACAAAGACAAGGGAGGGAAACTTTGGCTCTAGATGTTAGCTCCTAAAAGGGAGAAAATAATGAGGACTGAAAGCACAAGTTTAAACTTTAATAAAGGGAGTTCAATTCATTTGAGATGGCCAGAGAAAAAGAAACAGATTTTGTTTCTGTTTGGAATGGATTAAAAAGTTCATTTCACATGCCTTTACTTTATCTGGAAAGTAAGAGGTAAGAGCCCCTGTCAAAGGAGAAGGTATATCTACTGAGGACATCCAGAGGGGTCTTGAAGGGGAGATCAGACTAAGGATAACCACGTGTGTAAACTACACACAGGACAGACACCTGGTAGAAAGTAGGCACTCAATAGATTTTGAATGAACTAGTAAGACATTAAGAAAATAGCCGTTGAGTAACAGTTCATTGGATAATAAATATTTCTCATAATTTTTGCAACCTTCCGCAGTACTTTACAGAATGTTGGTAGTAGACATGCAGAATCAGAATATGAAAGGGAAGAGGTCACTGCCTTCAATGTGACCTGGGGGCTTTCTCTAAAGGTCTTAGAGGGAAAGTAAGAGCTCAAGGTACCTTAGCCTTTTGTCCATAAGGACAGCCCCAATATCAGGTTAAATGGGAAAATACCAGCAGGACAAGTTAAGTATAATATCTTGATACAACCTTAGTTTATCAAGGCTTCATCTTAACATCACCATCGTATCTTTAAGTTTGTGATTTTTTTATTGTTACTGCTTTTCTTTGTGAGACCCTTCTCAACCATCTGTTCTTGGCTCCCCTACACCGCTCACCCACAGAATTCAAGTCATCTTATACTTTCCATCATCACATCAATGCTGACAGTGACAAAATATTTCAGTTCCCAACTCTCTCACAAACTACAGTGCATATTGTCAAATTCAATTTGACTCTGTCATTGCAAATTCAAGTTATCCAAAACCAAATCCAACACCTTTCCAAAAACCCAGCTCCATTTCTGTACTAGTCAGCATGCAGTCAGACAGAAATCACACCAGTTATTTGGAGAGAGAATTGAACACAAGTAATTGCTAAATAGGTAGAAAATTGTAGAAGGAGAACTCTGAATGATCACAGAAGTAGCATCTGCAGGAAGCAGCTACCACCCCACCTCTCAGGGAACAAAGGGAAGAAGACAGGATTATTAGAAAACTGAAGCCTAGAGAAAGGGCCCATAGAACTGAAAATCAAATCTCTGAAGAGGAAGCACCAGGCAAGAGGAGTTGGTGTGTGTCTGAGAGGTGACATAAGACTGGTTTGCAAGTGATAGAAAATTAAAAACTGGATTTAGCAAGTGCTATGAAAGGAACTGGTGAGATGAGGAAGCACTGCTGAAATCCTGCTCACTGCACATGTATTAGCCAGGAAGCCCACATGTAACAAGCAAAAAGGAGCAAGTGATTTTTCCCTCCTTCAGCCTTCCAGTTCTCCTCTAGTGTCCTTTATTGTTGGAGTGGAATTCCAAGGCACCTGGATTGGAGCCACCTGGGTTGGTGAAGCAGAAATGTAGTTTGTAGGGTACCAGCATCAAGAAGTGGTTGGGTTTGGAGCTGAGATAATTACTTTATAACTGATACAGCTTCTGTGTATAAGCTTCTGTGCTATATTTTTAGGGTACAGTCAGGAAACACAAAATCCTCAAGGATGTCAGAGGAACTTTATTACAAGAAATTGGGATATGGGTAATAGAACTATTCTGCTACAGGGAAATCAAAGAATCATGAAGCAATTCAGAAATTGGTAACAGCAGGCAGTTGCTATCCTGTCCTAGGCTGGAGAAACAGTTGAAGTTAGATGTGTTCCTAGAGCTCAGAATCGCTAACAGCATCCAGAGGGGTCTGGAATTGTAGCGGGGTCTTCACTGAGGGAGTGCATGAGGAGAAAAAGATTATCTGGCCAAGAAGGAGGAGATGCAGCTGCTAAGGATAACACAGGAAGCAGAGAAAGGTGAGGAGAAAGGCCCTACATTCTCTCTCCGCTCTCCATTCTTGGGTCAGTAATTCCCACTACCAGATCGATCCTGAAGCCGGCGTTCAAGGAAATGTCGTTCCACGTAATACAAGACAGAGCGGGAAAAGCAGAGAAGATCTGAGAGCAACTAAGCTGCTGGTCAGTGCACTACTTTTTCCATTTATGTCAGTGCACCACCATTTTCCTGACTTCCCTGCTCAGAATCCCCCATATCTTTAGTTTTCCCAACCTCAAGTGTCACCTCCAAACACCTGATATGCAGTGTTTTTCTCTTAAAGTGTCTCCTCTAGCTGTCTTCTTCATCACATTGGTCTTGCTTAATTCAAGTTCTCCTCACTGCAGATACAGATAACTATAACATTTTTTTCCTAATTAGTCTTGAACCTCCAATTTTTACCCATCTCCCTTTCCCAATTCCATCTAGTTACATACACGTACACTCTTTGCAAACACAGCCAAGCCATATCAACTGCTGTTTTTAAACTCTAATGACCATCAAAGGCATGATTTTCTTAGTTTGTGATCCTTTCTTACTTTGTGATCCAAGGGAAAGCCAGCCAAGCCAGTCATTTTTTAAATCCTAATATCCCTAATATTTAGTGAGAATAAAAAAGCTGTTCAAGTTACATACATTCCCTACCTCTAGAAATGTACAAAGGAAAAAATAGGACCAATTCCCATGAAAAAGTAATAATTAAAACACACAGAAATAAGTGCAAGCTAACGTAAGGATCTATTCAGTTAGCTCTATTAGTAAGGAAATGTTCTGGGTTTTGTTTTTACCAAGTACAAATAACTATTCACATAACAATACATTTCAGTTATTTATTACTCTAAAACTTAGTGACTTGAAACCACAATCTCAATCATCTTATTTCTTTATAGTCTGTAACTTGGGTAGGGCTGGACAAAGTCTGTCTCTGTTCCACATGGAATGAAATGCAGTGACTCCAGTGGGCTGGAGAATCTGCTTCCAAAATATCCCCCAAAGTAAAGGGGGACTGTAAAGTCCCCCACTATACATAGTGGGGACTGCTGGCTGGCAGTTCAACTAGAGTTTTTAGCCAAGGTCTTAGTGCTTCTCCACAGTGTTAAGATGGGTTTTTCACATCATGGGAGTCTGAAATGTCAAACTTCCAACACGGCAGCAGGCACGGTGTCATTTCCAACACATACTATAAATGAATGCAAGTCACCAGGTCAGCCTAAGAGTGAACAATCAAGGGTATAAACTCTGAGAGGCATGGTTCACTGGGGCCAGCAAAGTAAATCTACCATAGAATAATTTTTCCCCCAAGTGGCCTGCAGCTGGATATCTGTCATCACCTCTAACTTCACTGATTTTTTTTTAAGCTTTAAAAATCTTATTTACAATAGCGTTCAATCTATGTGATTGACAGGTCATAGCCCTAATTACAGTCATACATGGTATAGGCTAGGAACATTTTCTAAGGAAACACTTCATTTGGCAATGTCCTCCTTGTGCTAATGCAACACTAGCAGTGGACTCTGAATGCTTAGACACCATGAGGAACATGAGATTAAATGAAGCACAAAGCAAAATGGCAGACACATCAAGAGACAATAAACATAAAATGTTTAAGATGGCTCTAGCATAAATGATTCAGCATTATGACAGCTACAACATCTCTAAACAAGAGAAATATTGGGACCATTGTCTAGTATGTGGTAGTCATTAACCAAAATACTTGTGCAATCCTTAACTCTAGTACTAATCCATTCTGTCAGATGCATTCATAATGATCCCTAACTAGCAATGATTGAAATAATTCCAGGCTATTGTATCTTTATCAAAGTGTACTTTGTTATTCAAAAAGTACTCCATTTGAAAAATTTTGCAATGACTCTGCTATAATTGACACAAACCTTTCTCAGCATTGCTTCTTTTTTTTTTTTGGTTTGGAGGAGAACCACACCTCAAATACTTGTAGGAATTTTTTCCAGTTCAAGAAACAGAACACCCAAGAGATGCAGAGCCCAGATAATAAACCTAATTATCTTACACAATAAAGTCGAGATTGGTGGTTCTAAACATGGTGCTGCCACTCAAAGTATTCAGGGTATTTCTATCTTTACATTCAACCACCTTGCCCATATTAGCTTTCCCTCTTTAGAGCTGTCTCCTCAAGGTCACAACATGCTCCTCACACGACCCAACTTAAGAAAGTAAAACGGCACGACTCTCTTGTCCAGTTGTTTTGTGCACCTTCTCCCTTCCCTTCTTCTAAGAAACCTAATCTTTTTTTATATTTAAAAAATAAAAGGGAAAGGTAGAGTCACCTCGTGAAGTGTTGTCGTTTTAACTCGGAGAAAAATATTTCACAATGATGTTGTTTTGAAGTTGATGGGTTTGGAGATGGTGGTGGCAGTCTTTGGGTTCCCTCCTGGAAAGGTTTCACCAGAGCTCCTGTTTCAGTGGCCAAGGTGAGTTTCCTAGGTGAATTGCTCCCCAAGAAAGAGACATTAGTTATATTTAAAGATCAGGTTTAGCAAGGAAAGGTGACTGAAGAAAAAAGGACGCTTGCATAGACACAAACAGGCAGAAAGAGCTGAGCTTTTGTGGGGGCAGGGTTAGGTTTTATCCCCTTCTTTTGGTAGGGAGGGGCTCCTGCTTGTGCGTGGTTAGAGTCTTACTGATTTTGGACAACTATGCAGAACCAGAAAGAGACTGGAGATTCCACAATGGATGAGCCCGATCTCCCTATCTTTACCCTCAGGTCTGTGCTATGGACACTCCCTACAGCATTTGATGCCTTTGGGGCTTATGCCTTGTGGTAAGACAGTGGCACCTCAGAATCTTGATTTCTATAGCTGGGTTAATAGTCTTATTAATCACCTCTACCCCCACCTCCTTGTGTAAGTCAGGTTTTAGTCTTGGGATGCCTCCTTTAGGTTTTCTATTCTTTCCTCCATCAATAGGAGCTGTCTTCATTCAATTTCTGTCAGACTCCGGCGATTACATCACTGTGCTGGGAAAAGCCACGCCAGAGAATATGAAAAAAAGCCACGTCAAGATAGTATGAAAGTTACTTTTTAGCCCAATAAATCAGAAAAAAGTCATCACAAAATTTAAAGAGGGGGGGGGAAACACTCCAGGTTCATACAGCCATAATGACTGCCAGCGTTCCTCTCATCTCCAAGCTCTGGAAACACGGAAACCTCTCCGCGCGACCTTGTTACTGTGACCCCTGGGTCGTCTTACCCACTTCAAATATGGCCGCCAAGCCCCAGACTCCGTTTACTCGCCGGCGTGGCGACCTCGCTGGCTTCACGCCCGTTTCCAAAAGGGCCTCCCCAGCAGAGCCTGCGGTTCTGAGTGCGCAGGCGCGAACGGCACTCTTTCCGGCAAAATGGCTCTGCGCTTGGTGTACCAGCCCCGGGAGCTTCTGCGCCGGCTACGGCCTGGGCACCGGGTAAGGTTGTCCCACGCTGAGCGCCGGAATGCCGTCCTCTCCTGTGACCCGAGCCTGGGGCAACTCGTGCTGGAGGCAGAGGCTGACCTGACCGGGCCCTGCGTCTCGTGACACCGGGTCGCGGGAGGATATGTGTGGGTCATGGCGGGGACTTTGCGGGCCCAGCAGCCTGGTGCCCTTGTCTCTTCCCGGGAGCAAGCGTCACCACTGCTAGCGAAACCTTAGCCTCGAGCTATGGGCCCCGGTTGCGCCTGAGGTCAAGAGTGACCAGATGCGTGCTTGAGGAGCTGCCACCTGCACGCGGAGAGTAGCAATACCCCGTGGGAGCAGACTACCTGCTACTTGGGGTGTTAGCGAAACGAGCGACTTTTACTCTGAGTAAAAGAGCTCATCTTCCTCTTACCCACTCAGTTCCACAGCGTCGCAGGTCTCTCGCACTGGCCCCGGAAGCCCCCGGCTGCGTGTCTCCTGTTCCCTGGGGGCCAGTGCTCCGGACGCCAACGCTATGCCCTTCTCGTCGCCCCGGTCCCCCGGGGCCTCAGTACTTCAGCCGTTGTGTTTGCCGAAGCCCAGGTAAAAGGCGTTGGTTCCTGTAACATTAGGAGTGGTGCTTCTTGGTTGGTTGTTTTCATTTTGTTTTGACTAAGGGAAAATTTAATGTGGAGCATAGTTCTTGTCCACACTCAAAGCTGCATTCCACAATTGGAGCATCTCTGCTTGGGGAAATGATGACAAGTACAGCAGCAGAGATTTACAAGAGTTGTTTATCAGAGTGGTTTTAGAAAAATCCTAACTTGCATTACAAATACATGATTTCATAGTTACAGTATTCCTGAGGATGTGACCACACAGATATCTTTGGTCTTCAAAACTAAGTTATTTTAAAAATTATAACTGTAATATTTTCAATATGTGCAAGCTCTTCCAGTGATGCTCGGATGACTGAACTTTCAAAACATTGACAGAAGAATGTGAAAGGAAGTCATAAAAATCTTAGTCTAAGCAGCATCTTCATCTCTAGAGCAGAAAACAGAATGTCATTTATAAGCTTTGAAATATGTGGCTACTGTAGGCTAAGTAGGGAGTCAAAGAATAACTCAGTACTAATTATTATAAGGAGACCCTCAATTTCTATATGTCCACCAACTGAATATTACACAAGGCTTCCTTTTGCACAGGTTCAGGCCCCACCAGTCATTCCTGCAACTCCCTCACCTGCAACGGTGACTGAAGTGACTTCCGGAGAGACTGCAGATGTAGTACAAGCTGCTGCAGAACAGAGCTTCGCTGAACTGGGCCTGGCATCATACACTCCAGTGGGGCTGATCCAGAATTTATTGGAATATATGCATGTTAACCTGGGCCTACCTTGGTGGGGGGCCATTGCTGCATGTAAGAGGCATACATCCTGGACAAGGATAGAGGAAATGGGGACTTAGGGACAGAATTTTAAAGATGGCATTCTGTCTTGCCAGACATGAGTGTATGAGGGAAATGGTTGCCTAAATTTCTTAGAACAGCAAATGATTTCAAATGAGGGAAAGAGGCTCATGATTCTTAGATACACTATACTTATATTTCTTAACGGGCTTTATTAAACCATTAGGTCATCTGGAATTCAAGAAGGACAGTAGGTCCTCGAACAAAGTCATTTTGTTGAACATTGTTTCTTTGTAATGTTGATGAGAAAACAATCACAGCCAGCTTTGAACAAAACCACATTGTTGGAGGACCTACTTTCATCTTCTTCCTTCAAGTCTAAGTTTCCAAGAACTGGTGAGGACATAATATTGAGATATTTGAATGTGAGGACAAGAATGGAGTAAGGGGACCTTATTTAGGATGATAAAGTTGTCCTGCTCTACATTAGGTCTGGCCTTTAGACCACAAAATTGGGAAGACACATTGCTCCTTATATAGGCTAAAACTGTGCTTTATTTTTTTTTTTTTTTTTGCTTTAAGTTCTCTTTTCTGCATGTTGTTCCAACTCTCGTCCTTTTCCATGTCTTGCATTTCCCTTCTTGCTGCCCTGCTCTGAAAATATAATCATGTTGAAGCTTACCATGTGTTTTGTGATGGGAGAGTTCCTTCCCTTCATCCTTAGTTCACCAATAACTACACCTCTACCTTTCTCTTTGTCATAGCTATTATTTAAAATGTTCTGTATCCACTGGGCTTGCTTTTTTCTTTGTACTCTTCACAGTCAGCAGTCTGACTCTTTTTTTAATACCGAGTTGTTCTAATTGCCAGTGACATCATTACTAAACCCACTTTTCTCCTCATACTTGACCTTTCCCCACTAGACACTTTAGATATTAACGTCTGTCCCTTGTCACATTCTTTCCTGGTTTTCATCTTGTCTTTCTGACTCCTCCTTCCCATCCCTGTTGCCCAGTACTCTACCTACCCCTCACTGCTATTATTCTGGGTTCCATCCTTAGCTCCCTTCACTTCCCACTCCAGATCATCTATCATAATGTTGCTCTAGCCTAAAGCTATGTCTACCCCCTCCCTATCACCTCTGCTAGTCTCTTCTCAGCCCTTTTTGCTTGTGTACAGATACATAATTAAATAAATATTTGTTGGGATGGTCAGGATATATGAAGTGTACGAAAAATACAGTGTCTAAAATAATAGATTACCTCCTACTCCAAGGATTTCTAAATCTGACTTTCAGACTTCATTCCTAGAGTCCCAGATTTTTTTTAGATTTATTTATGCATACAAGAAGTGGGGTACAGACCAGAGATGTGGGCGGTGAAAGGATTCACCAGAGACAGAGTGGGGAACAGAACAGGAAGATTGACTGAAGTATACTGCTGAGGGGAGCTGCAGGCGAGACAGGAGAGGTCTACTGTGCCATGTGGGTCTCCTCTCTGGCCAGGGACTGAACTTGTGCTGCAGTGGTTGTGGCTGCTTTATAGTACAGTGCTTAACTCCTTGTGCCACCAGGGAGACCCCTAGAGTCCCAGATTTCTAGAACGGTGCCTCTGAGCAAATCAAAGTCTAGAACTTGAACGGCCTTAAAGCTAGACTACCTCCTTATCCAGGGTAGCTAGATTTCATCTGTTTTGTATATTGCAGCCACACTTAGTGTTGAAATTTAAAAAAAAAAATTCCATTGATAATAGAAGTTTGGAAACCACTAATCTAGAAAAGTAGTTTTGCCTTTTTGTGATTTACTTAGAAAACCCTGGACTTTATTGCAATGTGAAAGAACTGAGCTTTCAAGGAACTAAACCATACCCCTACCCCTTTTTGGGGGACCTATTGGGCATGAGTCACATTGTGGGAAAACTGGAATAAAAGGCCCTCTCTATAAGGACCTAAAAACTTCAAACTTTTAGCTGCAGAACTGCTTTAATTTTACTCCAATCCTAGTTTATGTTTTCCAGGTACAGTCCTTGCCCGCCTCCTGGTGTTTCCCCTCATTGTGAAGGGCCAGCGAGAGGCAGCCAAGATCCACAATCACTTGCCAGAGCTCCAGAAGTTTTCCACTCGAATCCGAGAGGCCAAGTTAACAGGAGACCATGCTGAGTGTGAGTCATTTGCAGAATGAGCTGAGCATAGGAGAAGATCACACATGTACCTTTCCTGATATTTGCCAAGGGGAAAGGAATAACCTAAATCAGGAGTTGATATAGTTAGGTTGGGCAAATTCTAAAATTTACCTGCAGCTTGGGCCAAATGGTTCCAGTGACTGACTGGGGTCAGTTGGAAATATGGGCCAGGTGAGGAAGGTGGCCATCTCCACCCAGGTAACTGTTAACCTGCCTGTTAATTTCCCCTCACTTGACAGTTTACAGGGCCTCCTCGGAGATGACATTTTACCAGAAAAAGCATGATGTTAAACTCATGAGACCTCTCATTCTACCTCTGACTCAGGTACGCAGTGACATCTCCCTTCTTTTTTCATCCTGAACCATTCGGAGTGCCTGTTCTGTGTTTCCCATGCTCCAAAAAGCAAGTGGTGGTAATATAGTACATAGTTTCCAATAATAGAATAATGAAAATGTCCCCTCTGCTGAAGGGTCCTGATACTGTTATCTTGTGTAATAGGCCCCAATCTTCATCTCTTTCTTCATTGCCTTGAGAGAAATGGCCAACCTTCCCGTGCCGAGCCTACAGACAGGTGGCCTCTTGTGGTTCCAAGATCTCACGCTATCCGACCCCACCTATCTATTACCATTGGTGGTCACTGCTACAATGTGGGGTGTCCTTGAGGTAAGCCCAGGTTGGCCAATGGAGGGGGAAGTGGTTGTACAAAATGGTCATTCTTCACTCCCTGGTGGAGTTGATGGTTAGGAATTTAGAACCCGATTCACTAAAATTGACATGCATGTGCTGTTCCTCTGCCTTTTTGATATTTTTGCAGTTAGGTGCTGAGACTGGTATGCAAAGTTCTGATATTCAGTGGATGAGAAATTTTATCAGAGTGATGCCCCTGGCTGTCTTGCCCATAACTATCCACTTTCCCACGGTAGGTTGACTTTGGGGCTGCTTCCTGGTCCTTCTACCTATCCTAACTGTCCTCCAGCAGCTGCCCTGGGGGACAGGTCCTCAGTACCTTCTCTCTCTTTCCCTGCAGGCTGTGTTCGTGTACTGGCTCTCCTCCAATGTGTTTTCCCTGGCCCAAGTGGCCTGCCTCCGAATTCCAGCTGTACGCAGTGTACTTAAAATCCCCCAGCGTGTTGTACATGACTCCAGCAAATTACCTCCACGAGAAGGCTTCATAAAGAGCTTCAAGACGGGTACTAGCCTGTCCTCAGCCTAACAGGACCAGGGAAAAGTAGTCTGAAGTGGGTACTGTACTAACCGTCTTGCTCCTCTTTACACAGGCTGGAAGAATGCTGAAGTGGCACATCGACTGCGAGAGCGTGAACAACGCTTGCAGAATCATCTGGAGCTGGCTGCCAGGGGTAAATCACCCTTTCATACTAATTCTGTCCTTTGTTTCTTCCTTACCTCTGTTCATCAAGATTCCTCTTTCCCCAGGTCCCTTAAGACAGACCTTTACCCACAACCCTCTAGTGCAGCCTGAAAAGAATCACCCTCCCAACACCCCTAACAGCAACAACAGCAGCAGCAGCAACAAACCAAAGTCGAAGCAGCCCTGGCGTGACACACTTGGTTGAATTCTGTTCCCTGCTCATACTGGCAGGAATTCTTTCTCTTCAAAGACTCAACCTCAGAATAAGACTTGACATTGGGTCCTTGCTTCAGACCTAGAAACTGGGGGACATGGAGATGTTCATTTTAAAATGGACTTCCACTACAGACCATCCACCTAAGTGCAGAAGAACACTGGGGAGCCAAGTGAGCTTCCCATGCACACACTTCATAAACCTCTGTACTGCGTGCTACTTGTTGATACTCATTAAAAGGGAATGGATTGTATGCGTCAAAAAATACTAGACTGGGTAGTGATGGCTGTGCTCTTAGGAAGTGTTGGAAACTGACATGAAAGCTTGAGCTCCCCATCCCGTAAGTGTGTAGTTCCATCCCCATTTGCATGGTACCCATGGTTGAGGCATATCTAAGCAGAAAACTACATTTATTTGCCCATGATCACCTATAAAATATCCTTCAAGAAAATGTGCTCAAATTTAATTATCACTGAAAAGGTTGATCATAGTTTTAACCCAAGAACATTTTACTATAGCGGTTGAGGTATCCTTTGGTGAGCATCAGTCTTCAGCAACAGTCTTGAGAAGGAAGAAATCCTCAGATACTTTCAAGACATTATGTAAGATGAAGTCAGTCAAAATTTAGGAGCATCACCTGTTTATTGTCCAGCACCTCTGACAGTTTCATGTCTCTCTAAAGGAGACAAAGTTTGGAGCATTGGCCCTTTTAAAGGAAAAGAGTGGGCCAGTACACCCAGGGTGAGTGATGACACATGGGAATGTGCTGTTAGAACCACCAAACCCACACATGACATGCTCCCCACAGTCTGCTTTATTATCCCTTTAAAAAAAAAAGTCTGGAACAATGTGTCGTAAAACAAATAAATTATTTTCCACCTCAGAAAGCAAGTTCAAAGACTGTTAGGCTTCTGGACAAGTGCCTCCAAAGCAGTGAGCTTTCTGACTTCACAGGCTCCAGCCACTAAAAGACAGGAGACCCTGCTCTCCACATCTCAAGATTCTGGATCATATTTAGCTGGACTTTGGATCTTGTTGCTTGACTACATCTGCATCTTCCAAATCCATCTCAGCAGCAACTGACATACTTAGGATCTGGAGATATCGTGTGGTAGATGCTACATAAAGAGAGAAGTCTGAGTCAAAATTAAGAGGTCAATTGGGCTGAGTTTAAGTGTCAGGGTGGTGCCTGAGGGAACAACTGAGGTAAGCCTTAGGGTTGGCAGTGTGGACTATGGCAGAGGTGACTCAGGAGAGTAGATTGGCAGGGGATAAAGCGGCTGTATGACAGCTGAGCCTTCTTGAAGATGCAGCTTACCCACAATCTTTCGGAGGCAAAGAGGTCGTTTGTGTTCTGGCACTCTGATGATGAGGAAGTAAAAGGGCAAGCCTGAGAGGGCGATGCCAATGCCGATGAGGGAGTTGACGGTATCACTGTAAAGTGGAACAGCCACCAGGAAGATGGTGCAGAAGCAGAAGACAATGGGGAAGAAAAGGCTGAGCTAAGAGCACACAGGAAACAGCAGGTTAGAGAGCTCAGGATCAACAGCTCAAATAATCTCCCACGCACACAAAATGAGAGCACCAAGGCTTCTTTCCAACCCCTTTACTCAACACATCACCACCAAGTCCTAGACAAAGATTTCATAGTATCTTTAAGGATCCCCACAGTACCCAGGATGGGACGGAGTGAGTTACCTTGAGGGGCCGAGGCCGATCAGGCTCCTTCCAGCGCAGGTAAAGCTGACCCACAATGGAAAGCCCCACAAAGAACCAGTAGCTGAAGCTGTAGTAGTTAATGAGCTGGAAGATGTCCTCCACACACAAGTAGATCAGTGCCATGAGACCCTGTAGGCACAAGCCTGATGAGTGCCTCTCGTGGCCTTTATTATTCAGGGTAACTTTCAATACTCTACTGCCCACAAATCGCTCTCCTGGTCAAGTCTTCAGTATCCCACCCTCTACCACCCTAGTTTCAATTCTTTGCTCCTTTTCTATTAAGTCAACAGCTTCAGTTGGTTTTTTAGTCCATTATTCAAATACTTGCCAAGTTAATTCTCTATAAAGCACAGCTTTAAAAAATCCCTCAAATCTTTTGCCTGAGAGTATCTCCTAATGGTCCCACTATACACTTCCAGCTTCTTCCTGATAACCAGCTCCACATTGCTTTACCTCAAGACTTTCTGATGCTGTGTCTCAACCTAAAGCCCACTGCTACAGTTTGCAACTGTTACCTTGAAAGTTCACCATAGGATCTCCTCGGTGGCACAGGAATTTAGTCTCCGTGCTATCACCCAGACTCTTGTGGATGGCCTGCATTCTATTCCCAGCCAGGGAGCTAACCCACATGGTGCAGCAGACCCCTCCCATCTCTTCTGTTGCTCCCCTTAACAGTGTATTTCAATATATCTGCCTGTTCTGCCCACTCTGTCTGGTGAATCCTCTCACCACCACCCTCCCCCCAAAAGCTCTGACCTACACCTCAGCTCTTCTACACAAAAATAAGTAAAATCTTTAGGAAAAAAAAATTGGGCCTCCCTGGTGGCACAGTGGGTTAAGTGCCGCACTGTGAAGTATCCCCAGCACAGCAGCGCGAGTTCAATCCCTGGCCAGGGAGGGGACCCACATGGCGCAGCAGACCTCTCCTACCTCACCCGCTGCTCCACTCAGCAGCGTATTTTGGTTGACCTGCCTGTTCTGCTCCCTAATGTGTCTGGTGAATCCTCACCTCCTGCTATTTTGATCTGTACCCCAGCTCTTATAGCATAAATAAATAAATCTTTAAAGAAAAAAAAAATGCTTCAAATGTACTTTATCTGGGACTTTTCTGGACATGATCATCTTCTTGCCTTAAACACTATTACTGCCGTGGCAGCCGTTACAGCGCATTTCATGTACTTTATTCCTTATCCAGGTTCAGAGGAGGTTACCATTCCCTAGAGATTGCTTCTCCCTTAGGACCACTGCAGCAGTTAGCACAGTGACTTGTCACAGCGGGTGTTCCACTGAGAGTTTTTCTATTAGAATCTCTTAGAGCTTCTGGGAAGCTAGAACAATTGCATTGACCGTTTCTGGCTTTCAGCCTCATCCTTCATGTCACTTACATTGAAGAGTAGAGCAGGCACTGGTGTGAATCGATCAACATGAATCATACAGATGGCATCAGGGAGATGACCTTCTCTTGAGCCCACAAAGAAAAGCCTATTTTGGGTAAGGTAGGAGACAAGAAGCTTGTGGAACATTGGTGTGGCATAGGCCCACATGCCACACAGCCCTAACTCTGCTATCCCCTTCAAAAGAGTTTTAGAGAATGAAGTTCAGTGCTGAGATTAGTGAGAACTGGTGGCTGCTGATAGGAACAAAAATCAAAAAGGTGGTGAATATAATTTGGGGTGCACAGTGACTAAAGTCTGGGTCCTATGAGTCCTAACCTCCCCAGCCATGGCTCTTCACAGTGCCCTCCCTCAATAAAAGTGTCACTCATACCTAGAAGCAGCCACAATGGAGGCATTGAGACCACCAAAGCAGGATAATGCAACTGCCAATGGAATTGTCCAGTTGAATATTCCAAAAACCTGGTCTGCAAAAGTCTAAGGGAAGGAATAGGTGAGAGTCATTAGCAGGACCGATGAGGGATGTAGGCATGGACAAGCCTGCCTCTAGAACCCCGTTACTAGATACCCAGCCCTTCCACAACAGAGAAATTAGACCTTCCTGCAAGCCCAGTACCTAAGCACACTCCTTTCAAGAACTACCCCATTTCTGGGATTTTAAAAAGCTGCTATGTACCCAGAAGCCCACAAACACACCCTCAACCTCCTGTTAGTGAAAATCCTCACCACAGCAACAGCATCACTGGACAGGATGTCCTTCATGTCTAGCACGGTATAATAGGCCACATTGGTCAAGATGTAGATGATGGTGACGATGGGCATGGAAATACCAATGGAGAGAGGCAGATTCCTATAGTCAAACAGAATGATGGATACAGTCCCACAGTCAGATCCCCCCATCTCTCCTTTATTTTTTTATGATTTATTTTATTTATGCATACAAGAGCTGGGGTATAGGCCAGAGGTGGGGCCGGGGGAGGGAGTGTTAGATTCACCAGAGACAGTGTGGGGAACAGAACATGAGAGGTCTTCTGTGCCATGTGGGTCAGCTCCCTGGCCAGGGAGGGAACTTGTGCTGCAGTGGCTGCTGATAGCTTTATAGTGCTGAGACTTAATCCACTGCAGCACCAAGGAGGACCCCATCTCTCCTTTAATCCTTAGACTACCACAACAATCCATGGACTGGTCCTCCTGTAGCATTTCCTTTGAAATTCAATAAACTATTTGAAGTTGCCTAGGGTAGTGGCTTAAGCTCTTAAAAACTAAAGAGCATCAAGGGAATGGGGATAACAAAGAAAAGGCTAAACAAAAAAAATTAAAAGGACTATGTCACAGCATAAAAGTACAGGAAGATGGGAGGTTTCTTGGGTTCTTTTTATTTTTTTCATCCAGTGACCTTGTTGGAATCAGGATTCCTTCTCTAATTGTCAAAATTGGAAAATTTATTTTAAAGTTGAAAAATAAAAAGACATTATGAAGGCAAATTCTGAACTCTTAACATTTCCGGAGAATAAGACACATCAGTAGGAAGAACAATGTGTCCATCTGAACAAGCAGGCTGGAAGTTACGTCCACCACCCACCCCATTACGCAGCATGGGAGATTCAGGTTCCATCCTCACTGGTGGCAAGAGAAATATGCTCAAAGGTTAAGGTCCCTCTAGCCCCATGAAGCCATAATCTTTATAAACATTTTTTAGAGTGAGATTACAGAAACAAATGTGGGGGCAGCGCAGAGGGAGGCACACTCAAGTAGTTCAGCTTCTGTCCAGTAGGTGGAAGCACCACCCAAGCCTCCATTCTTCGGCCTTGATATGCTCTCAGGGTTGCAACACTAAATGTGTTGACCAAAAGTATCTTCTGTTTCCAAAGCCAGATAGAGTTTATTATTCTTTTGACTTACAAGTTTACCAAGACTTCATTCCCTGGGAAATCTTAATCCCCAGAATCACTGAATTTCAGAGCCAGGAAAGGCTCTAGAGATCATATAATTCACCCCCATCAATTACAAAGAAATCCCTCAGGTCATCCAACAATTCAATGGAAAAAGACAGGCCAGTAGACTTCCTACCAAGTACTCTTTTCATTCTGGATGACTACGGAGTCATTTAGAGTAATTATGGTGTGTTAAGACCACTGAATGACTAAAACATACTTCTGTATCCATATGAATCTGAGAAACAAGGACAGGATCAAAAAGAAAACTACAGGGGACTCACTGGTGGCACAAGGGGTTAAGTTAAGGCACCATGAAGCTCTGGGCAGCCACCATAGCACGAGTTCGATCCCCGGTCAGGGAGCTGACCTACATGGTGCAGCAGACCTCTCCTGTCTCACCTGTTGCTCCCCTCAGCAGTGTATTTCAGTCAATCCACCTTTTCTGTTCCCACTCTGTCTCTAGTGAATCCTCTCATCCCCACACCTCTGGCCTACACCCTAGTTCTTGTATGCAGAAATAAATCTTTTTCAAAAATACATTAGAAAAGTTACATCTCAACTATTATCATGGTCATAAACAAGTTGCTTCTCTGGCCAGGGACTGACAAAATTGACTATGGCGATTGTGGTATGTGCCCTAGCACACAGTAGGAGCTCCGTAAATAACAGCTGTTAGGTCAATAATCCTATATTGGCCAGAGAAAGTTGAAGGAGAAATACCTACCTCTCGGGATTCTTGAGCTCTTCAGTGACATAGTTGAGGGTGTCCCAACCAGAGTAGGAGAAGAGAGCTGAGTACAGAGCCAGGGCAATATCGCCCATGGCAAATGATGAGCCCTCAAAGGAATTCTCGAAGTGAGACGAGGCTCCTAGAACCCAAAAACGTGGAAACACAAAAGATTAGTGGCCTTCCCCCAACTCCAAGTGATCCAGTAAAGGAGTGGAAAATTTAACAGTTGGCGAGTGGCTTAGAACACCTTTGGCAGCATGGATACCAATGAAGGCACAGAAGTGAAGCATCTGCAATACAGGGAGACCATGGAGATCTGACAGGAAGGACACGGGGTAACTTTCTAGGATGAGAAGCAACCACAGAACAGAAGATCTGGAGAACAGGAGTTAAGCAGTTCTGTCCCGTCCCGCAAGCTGCTAGGGGCAGTCCACTTCGTAACCCCGGAAAACTGATTCAGGGTGGAGGCCTCAGTGTGCCAAGCAGCTGTAGGGGAGGTGTGTTCATACTGGAAACTGGAGTGGGCTGCACGAGGAGTTCATGGATGTCCTTTCCCATTCCCAAGGGGAGAACAATCAGCCGCAGCACTGAGCTCAACAATCTGCAAAGACCAGCTCCCAGACTTGGCTGTCAGCGCTTTTGCCAGGTTCAGCTTCCTCTGGGAGGCAGCATGTAGAGAAGTTGAAAGACAGACTTTGGGCTCAGTCTATCCGGGAACAAATTTTAGCTCCACTACTTATTAGCTAAGTATCCTGGTCAAGATATTTAATCCTGCAGCTTCAGCTCATTTATAAAACAGGGATGGTGACAGTACCTACAAAATAAGGTAGTGTGCAAAGGGCACTTAGAGGGCTGTGGCTCATAGAACATGCTTAACAAACGTTACTAAGAATATTCTTTCTTACCCTGGCCAAGTTTCACAATGCCTGTAATGATGACTGCAATCAACGCCAACACTTTAGCATAGGTGAAGGCATCTTGTACAAAGGTTCCCCACTTGACATAGGCACAGTTAATGAAGGTTAAGAGACCTGAAAGAAAAATAACACTAATTGGTAACTGACTCTATCATCCAGGGGCCCTTAGACTCCCAAGATGCCTTTCTAGTAGCAATCACCAAAACAGACCCTTTAGCCAAAGAAATGTTTGGGTTCTGACTTGCTCTGCTTTGAAACCTCTGCCCAGAATGCCCTTACCATTATTGTTCGGAGACCCCTGCTAAGCACCTGTGTCCATACAACGCCCCCAGCAACACACACACACACCTACACACACACACACACACACACTCAGCACTCATGGAGAGCACAAAAAGAAGTGACTGCAGATTTGCTTACGTACAACGTGCTCACAGGAGTGGTCACTGTACAGGATTTTGATATGCTCCAGCTATTAGCTCTGAAAAGTCACGGTGCCCCCCCGCCAACCCTGTACCCCCCAATATGGACTCCAAGAATACAGCACTGTGACTCTGCAGTATTACTGTCAACCTTGACAAGCTGTGTTGTGACTTAGTCATGTCTGGGATGGCAGGTCAATATTAGGAGGGAAGCCAGACTTCTTGCTCTGCCTGCCAGCTCAGCTGCTTGTTTTTGCGCTGGAAAGATTCTTGGAACCGAGGCTGCTTTGGAATGGGAAAAGGGCATTGTTCCTGACTGGACAGTGAGAAAGTAAGAGCCACAAACATTCCTCAAGTCCTTCTACTCTGAGCTAGAGGCAGTCCCTTTACCTGGGTGAGCACCTACGAAGTTCATGGATTCCCCTTCAAGTGGAACTCCTTAACCTAAGGCTTCCACAAGACCTGAAACTAGCTGTCAAGAGTCATGTATGTATGTCCACAGCATAGGCATTTTTCTAAGGAAAGCACCCATAGCTTTCATCAGAATCTCAGAGAAATCCTTTACCCTCAAATCACAATCTGCTACTTCAGAAAAAGAAATTCAAGAAGAAAAGCCATACAAGCTGTGAGGTTGACCAAAGCCCCAGGATGTGGCCAGGAAGAAAGTCAAAAGAAACAATTCTGAGACTCAGCAAAATGTTCTTCAGTCCCTCCAGCCTCTGAAGCAGGCAGGCACAAACGCACACCTTCCCAAGACTGCAGAGGGAATCCATCATCACTCCCTCCTTCCCAGCTCGGCAACTGGCGCAACTGGCGTGCCAGAAGGCCCTTCTCCCTGGGGCTCCAAGGACAAGGTCAGAGTCAGCCTGCCATGCCAAAGAAAGCAGAGAAACGAGGCCCCATGCTGAGCTGGCCCGCTTCAGGCCACCAGCACTAGGGAAGACATTCACTGTCAGTTCTGACTGGCGACCCTCAGCATCCGTGTCGCTAGTCCTCCTGTTTCGTTGTGTCCTGGCCTCATTACCCACTGGCCCAGATGTTACGCCATCCTGAGAACTAGGAAAGAGAAGTCTCTCAGAACAGCTGTCCATTGACTGTCTCTCCCTGTCCCATTCTACTGTACTCGCTGCCCAAGTTCTTGTCTGCATTTTCTGGAAAGGGGGCTTCTCTGTCCTGTACACATTTGCCTTGTTTTCTGCAAATTTCTAATAAACAAGACAATAAATAACCAAATCTTATCACAGGGCTAGGCAAAAATGCACCCATAACTGCAGGCCACCCCAGTGCTGAGTTAATAATTAAAGACACAGGTATACACACTCCACAAGCACCCCACAAAATGACCAAAGTACCTGTGTATCTTGCCCTCCACAAACCTTTCAGATCTGTGGATCCTCCTCAGCCAGTCACCCATCCTCTCCTCCCAATTGGACTTCAGCCTCTGCCAATCAGCGGCCCTCCAGCCCCTCTCCATCCTGTAACCTCTAATCCTTCCCCTCAGGCTCTGCTGCTGATTTACCCAAGTTTGCTATTAGAAACCCAAAGCCAACTCTGATACTGTCAAATTCACAACAGGACCCCCTAATTTAAATGCATGTTTAGCCCTCAGGGTAACCACCCGCCAAACCTCAAATGGTGATGAGCTCAAAGGGTCTAGCTCTGACTGAGTCAGCCTGTAGCACGAGCCACAAGCTCAGTTCTCACTCCATCCAGGGCTGTGGGCAGGGAAAAGCCAACTCATCATCCTTTACTACAACAAATTCTGAGAGGAAAATGCATGGGTTGCTTACATTTTTATCCCTACTGCTTCTCTACTTCCACATCCACCATTTATAGTCCTCCTCTTAACCACCAGAATGTTACTTCCCCACTCCAGAGCCTTATTTCTAAGCTACTGACCCGTTATCTTTTCCTGATCTGCTCTCTGTATTGCAGTCATGTATTCCTGTATTGAGCACAGAAGACTCAGTGTGAATTAAGGGAGTCCTATGGAAAGAAACCAGGGAGAGCCTCCCTGGTGGTGCAAGTGGTTAAGTCTCAGCACAATGAAGCTGTCAGCAGCCACCTCAGGCTGCTGCAGTGGGAGTTCAATTGCAGGCCAGGGAGCTGACCCACATAGTGCAGCAGACCTCTCCTGTCTGGCCCATTGCTCTCATCAGCAGGATAACCATAACTGAGCTCCACTCAGTATTTCAGTGGATCTGCCTATTTTGCTCCCCACTCTGTCTCTGATGAACCCTTTTTCCCCCGCACCTCTGACCTACACCTCAGTACTTATATGCATAAATAAATCAATCTTAAAAAAAAGAAAGAAACCAGGGAGCAGAGGAGCTGTCTAAAGAGAGCTGACCCTCACCTTCCCCACGGCCCAGCTTCCTCGCAGGCGTCCTGGCTGTGGGAGCAGGGAACAGGAAATGGGCATGGCAAGCAGCAGTGCGGACTGGGCTCTTTATCTCACCCCCCACGGATACAGCTGACCAGAGGCTTCAGAGCCCAGCCAAGTGCACAGTTCTCGAAGCCCAACCTTGGAGGCGTGGAAGAGGGGACTGTGAGGTTAGGTACTACAGAGGCAACTGCAAGTTGCCTCAAGGACAAAGATGCCCTACCTGCAGACCTGTAGGTACAATTTAGTCTCCACCCAATGCTGGGCCAAGTCCACTAAAAGATGACCGAAATCACCTTGGATCTTTGACCCAGGTAAAGCTTCATTTCTCCCTTGAGCCCTGCTCTAGAGTTTGCAAAGAAGCTGAGAAGCTGCTCCTATAAACCTCTGTAGAGTTGCTTCTGAATGGATCGAACCCAGCCTACATGGGCTCGCCTGGGGTAGGAGGCCTGTAGGTCAAGCACCAGCACCCAGCTCTGGAACAAAAAGCCAGGAAAACATCCAGCAAGGTGGACTCAGATTTCTAGATTTGGTTTAAATGCCCAAACTAAATAGTCCCTGAAAAAGAATATTAAACCTACAATTGTCCCAGCACCGTTGGTTTTTAACACATACACACAAAATTTAGGTCCCCTTTTAATGCATTTTCTCCTTCAAATTCCCAGGAATGATAAACCTCAACACTTTATTAGGCAACTCATTCCATTTTTAGAGCTCAGTAGCTTTTCTTTCCACTAAGGCAAAACGTTCTTTTCTCCGCTTCTTCCCCGTAGTCCTAGACCTGTCCTCAGAAACCACGTATCCCCAAATGTAATGGTCCGTCTTATTAACAGTAACTGCTCCATCCTTGATTCTTCTCTTTCAGGCTAAAATGTCCATTCTTCCAGCCCCACAAACAACAAATATGGCTCCCAGACCACCCACCATCAGTTCTCTCTGCTGCATTCACTCCCCTTAGTCCTATCTCCCTGGAAACATGACACCCACACAAAACTCCCCAAATCTTGCTGCAGACAATGGGATCTCCATTTGAACTCACTGTTGACTACAACCTTTTGTTCCTACTTCAAACTGATGAGCTTTCTCCCTTTTTGGATCTACAAAAGTAATTTCTTTTAAATCCCAGAAATGGGATCTTACATTTGTTTCTAAGAACTTTCTTCTAAATTTTTAGACCTCATTCCTGCTTATTAAAAACAAATTTCCTCCTTCATTTTATTAGTTTAGGTGCCTCTGAGTTTGTGAAATCTGCAAATTTGATTAGCAGACCTTCTGGGTCTTGGCTGAAGTCATTGAGAAACATGTTGGCTAGAATAGGCAGAGTTCTCTAAGCATCACTTCAGACCTCTCTCTATGGTGTCATTTATTTTATAATATCAACCAAGAATTCAAACTAGGGCCTCCCTGTTGACCCAGTGGATTAAGCAACGCACTATGAAGCAAACCGCAGCCACTGCAGTGCGAGTTCGATCCCTGCCGCTGGCCAGGGAGGGGACCCACATGGCGCAGCAGACCTCTCCTGCCTCGCCCGCTGCTCCCCTCAGCAGTGCGTTTCAGTCAGTCTGCCTGTTCTGCTCCCCACTCTGTCTCTAGTGGATCTTCTCACCTCCCTGGACTCTGGCCTGTACCCCAGCTCTTGTGTGCATAAATAAATAAATCTTCAAAAAAAGAATTCAAACTATTTTTATGTAGTTGACTTTCCTACATGTTGTCAACAAGAGTATCAAGCGAGTCTGCAGAGCCTCTGAAGTCTATGCACACGTCTCTGCTCTAACAATGTATGATGCTATCAAACAATTCAGATGAAATTAGTGTGTATTCATGCTGCAATGTTCATAGCTATACCATTGTAATAGACAAAAACTAGAAACATCCCAAATGCCCGTAACAGTAGAGAGCCTAAATTGTGCAAAGTTGACATCTGTGAAGCCATTTTTTTAAATGGAGCCAGAGAGTCATTAGAGAGGAATGTTTTACCTATCTCCTTGATCTGAGTCAAAGATCTTTGGACTGGGCCAAAAACAATTTTTTAAGAACTGATAATTGGCAGGCTTTTATCTGAAGGATGGACTCAGGCAAATTCACTTTTCAGCTCTACTAGAGAATCAGTAACCATTATGTAGAGCCGAAACTAATCAACTCTTTTTCCTAACCATTATCTCATTTTCCTCTTCCCATAAAAAAAAACCTGACTTTGTATGTGTTTGTATGAGGACAGAAGAGCAGGGCACATTTTACGTTTTCTACCTGCATCTGTGTAACTGAATTATCCCTGGAGTATAATTCTTTGATCCCAAATAAACACTCCTTGACTTTTGAATTGCCTCCTAAATTTTTAAGTTGACAAATACAATGGAGTTCTAGCAGCAGTGAGAATAAACCATCTACAACTATGGACAAAAATATGAACTTTACAAACATTAAGAAGATGAGTCAGGGCCCGCCCTGGTGGCGCAGTGGGTTAAGCAACACACTAGGAAGCAGACCGCAGCCAACTGCAGCACAAGTTTGATCCCTGCCTCCGGCCAGGGAGGAAACCCACATGGTGTGGCAGACCTCTCCTGCCTCCCCCGCTGCTCCCCTCAGCAGTGTGTTTCAGTTAGTCTGCCTGTTCTGCATCCTGCTCTGTCTGGTGGATTCTCTCACCACCCCCGTGCCTCTGGCCTGTACTCCAGTGCTGTGTGCATAAATCAATCTTTTTTTTTTAATTTTAAAGATTTATTTATTTATGCATACAAGAGCTGGGGTACAGGCCAGAGTCGCCGGAGGTGAGAGGACTCACCAAAGACAAAGCGGGGAGCAGAACAGGCAGACTGACCGAAACACATTGCTGAGGGGAGAGCGGGCGAGGCAGGAGCGGTCTGCCATGCCATGTGGGTCTCCTCTCTGGCCGGAGGCAGGGATCGAACTCATGCTGCAGTGGCTGTGGTTTGCTTCCTAGTGCGTTGCTCAACCCACTGCGCCACCAGGGAGGCCCCAATAAATAAATCTAAAAAAAAAAAAAGATGAGTCAGGGACAAAACCGTGCATACCCTCTACATCTACCTACTTAGATATGAACAAGAAAAACAAATTATGCTATGTCAGAACAGTGATTTCCCTTTGTGTACACAGCTGGGAGGCACACAAATGAGGGATGATTTCTTGATGTGGACGCTGGGAAGACATATATTCAATTTGTGAAATTCATTAGCTGTGTATTTGAGATGTGCAGTGTTCCTTTGGTAAACTATAGTTGAATACAAAATTTAAATGAACCCCTAAATGAAGTTAGCTCCATAGGGCTTGCTTTTAGTGAGTCCATGCAGGTGACTGGAGCTCCTCCTTTCTTCTGCACACACTTTGCTATCGAGTTGTAACAGATAAACCTAGAATTTCAGCAGAAATCAGTCTCAGTTAGTGCAGAATGCCAAGAATTCACCTTTCTCTTTCCTGGGAAGCCATGTTATCACATTGTGTCTCACCAGAATAACAACCCCAGGAGGTAGGTAGATAATATGTTGTTTTTAGCCATTAAGTTGGTGGTGATTTGTGACAGAAACAATGGGAAATTAATACACCACTCAGCAGCTTCGTTTTATCTCCTTCCTGTCCTTCAAGATCCTGGAGCTGTCTGATGGTGAATCTTTCATCTCAACTAATCATATATTCATTCCATTTGTATGCAAGAAGATAATAACATTTAAAGCAATGATGTACTTTAGTACTAATTCCTCAACGCTCTTGGTCTTGTTTTTTTTTATTGGGCTACAGCTGTTGGCCTGTTGGTTTCTAGTGAGATCCTTCGGAGTTAGAAATCCATCTGCTAAAGTTAGAAGAAAAATGGGATTGTGACCTCATTCTCTCTCTTCAGCCAGTATCATCAAAGAAATCCCCCAGTGCACCCAGCCTTGCCTTGACTATTCTCTCTGAACATTCCTCCCAGAGGCTTTTATTAGCCTCAGTTGCTTTCTCAGATCTTAGTTGATGCTTGACATTAACCCTAAGGACACTCTTCTTGCATTTCTGGGCCAATCCTGGTTTAAGCCTTAGTTATGTCACCTCGCACCCTTGCTCATATGCCTTACTTCTAAAACCCTAACCCCAAAAAGCAATGCATTCAATCACATTGGTGTTTTTTTAAATAATCTTTAAAAGTTATTTATTTCTGCATACAGGAACTGGGGTGTAGGCCAGAGATGGGGGGGTGGGTGAGAGGACTCACCAGAGACAGAGTGGGGAGCAGAACAAGAGGATCTACTGAAACACACTGCTGAGGGGAGCAGCCGGTGAGACAAGGGAGGTCTGCTGTGTCATGGGTGTTAGCTCGCTAGTCAAGGATTGAACTCATGCCGCAGTGGCTGGTGATAACTTGATAGCGCTGAGACTAACTCCTGCACCAGGGAGGCCAACATCGGTTTCTTTAGATCATTCTCCTTTTCTTCTTAAATAAGGTCTTTTTCAACTACTTTTCAGAATTTTGCTTTTGAAGAAGCTCCTGCTCTCTCTCTTTTTTTTAATCCCTGACTACAAGATTATAATTCTTTTCAATCGTTCCAATTTTCTAAACCCTCTTTGCCTAAAATCGAGAATTCATTTTAGAAGAAACCCAGCATTTCTTTTTCTGGAAGGTACAAACTCAGAGAAGGCTTAGACACTTTCTCATAAGGACTCCACATTTCCCCTAGTTATGTTAAACAACAGTAGCAACAACTAAATCCTTCTCTTTCAGAGATTCCTACTGAAGCCTTTATGGGTTAAGTGGTAAAATGTCTTAGATTAGCTTTAAAATAATCTAGAGAATGGAGTACAGATAAAACAAGAAGGACAGTCATCCATGCTGGTGCCCACATCCTGGAGGTTCATCATATTATTCATTCTCGTTGGTATATACTTCAAATTTCCATAGTAGGGCCTCCTGGGTGGTGTAAGAGGTTAAGTCTCAGAACTATGAAACCATCTACAACCACTGCAGTGCTAGTGTGATCCCTGGCCAGGGAACTGATCCACATAGCACAGCAGACCTCTTCTGTCTTGCCCACTGCTCCCCTCAGCAGTGTATTTCAGTCAGTTTGCCTGTTCTGCTCCCCGCTCTGTATCTGGTGAATCCTCTCACCATCACCACCACCACCACCACCACCACCACCACCACCACCACCACC
>JAGFMF010011946.1:1094377-1125470 GCA_019455555.1 Galemys pyrenaicus | reverse complement strand
CCACCACCACCACCACCACCACCACCACCACCACCACCACCACCATCACCACCACCACCACCACCACCATCACCACCATCACCACCATCACCACCACCACCACCATCACCCCCACACCTCTGGCCTGCACCCCAGCTCTTGTATGCATAAATAAATCTTTTTTTTAATTATGCAGATACAGTTTCTAATAATGGAAATGACACATGTTTAACAAAAGATATTGAGGGGATTTAGGCTTCCATCACATTTTACCTTTTGTAAGATTTTTTAAAAATTTGTTTTTATTTATTTATGCACACAAGAGCTGGGGTGCAGGCCAGAGATGTGGGGAGTGAGAGGATTCACCAGAGACAGAGTGGGGAGCAGAACAGGCAGATCTACTGAAATACACTGAGGGGAGCAGCAGGCGAGACAGGAGAGGTCTGCTGCACCATGTGGGTCACCTCCCTGGCCGGGGATCGAACTCATGCTGCAGTGGCTGGCAATAACTTGATAATGTTGAGACTTAACCCCTTTGCGCCACCAGGGAGGCATCTGTTTTGTACACTTAAAATCTTTGTGAGGAAAGATATATTCATTCCTAACTCTTTTCTGCTTTTACCTGCACCATGCTTCTTCCCTTAGGATAGGGATTTATTCCCATGCACTGTAATAATGGAAGACCTTCAGGAAAATTCTCTGAATAAAATCCAAAAGCCTCAGACAGTACCACATAATGATTCTTCTTACCAAGGTAAGCAGATAGATCAACAGAAACTGGAGCCTTTCTAAGTGATGGGTCACCTTTCTGCAGTTAGAGGAAACGTTTCTCCTGTCTAGCTGTCTGAGAAAACCTGCCTGCAAGCAGAGAGCTGGAGCGGTACTGATAATATTATTTATGACAATTGTGAAGAAGGTGAAACTGGAGAAGTAAAATCCTTTGACAGGGCTCTGAATCTTGGTGCACTGGAATTGTCCTTGCACTGCAATCAAAGAATCAAAATGTGACCTTGCTCAAAGGGAGCAGACACCCCTCATTATAGCAAATCCACCAACAAGAATGTCTCTCTTCGCTAGATGACATCAATCTCTCCTCTTCCAGCAAATCCATCACTTTCGAACAAGGTATATTTTGTCATATTCTAATCAAATATGAAAGTCTCTCCTTGCAATAAAACAAAAGCAACTATTTATTAGCCTTGTTTAATGTTTATAGCTGTGTCTAAAACATCATTCCCAAGTGGCACAACATCATTCTTGTGCCACTCCCTGGTGGCACAAGAGGTTAAGACCCAGTACTATGAAGCTATCCACAGCCACTGCAGTACAAGTATCCACTCTCCTGACTCATCAGCTGCTCCCCTCAGCAGTGTATTTCAGTCGATCTGCCTGTTCTGCTCCCCACTCTGTCTCTGGTGAATCCTCTCACCCCCCACACCTCTGGCCTATACCCCAGTTCTTGTATGCATAGATAGATACATACATACATACATACATAGATTTTTTTTTAAAAAAATAGTAAAACATTTCCAATCTTCCATCCTATTTTCTGCAAATGCACTAATGAGGAACTTTTCTACATTTCTTCTTTCTATATAATACTTCATGCCTCAAAAATAGCCAGATTTACACTTTTTTCTGTGGTTTTTCTTTTCTCTAAAATTTTTTTTTCTCTAAAATTTAAGTCATATTAAACATATCTCCCTCCCAATCTCTATGAAATCTGCTCCACCCCATGCCAGAGATTATCCTTTGGGTCCCTTAGCACTTAAAGTCAGGTACCCTGTTCTGTGTTCCCTTTTTTCTTTCACATATACAGCCTTCAACTGGCAGAGATTAAAATTCTACCTGTGTTCGGTTCACAATCTGAAACCTCAGCGTCACCAGTGACAGATCCCAGGTACCCGCCGACCGGCAACGTCATTCATCCCCCGGCAACGTCATTCATCCCCCGGCAACGTCATTCATCCCCCGGCAACTGGCAGACACAGGCAGCAGTCCACAGGCTTAGCCTTTCGCCATATGCTGCTCAGGAAAAGAGCACGTCTCTGTTTCCTCAGTCTACAAATAACCAGTCATCCCGCTTACTGGTATGCTCAGGCCTGCTAATACCAGCTGTCTCCAGAACATTCTATGGCTGCTATTTCCTCAGAAGGACTAGGTTTAAGCTCTATAAATAGCCTCAGATCTTCAGCCTGAAGCCAGACATGACAAGTTTTTTCTCCTTTTTTCTAATGTGTTGTTAGTGTTAGCTAATGCTGGCTTAAGGTACTCTCTACACTTTCAAACTCACTTTTTCTCCCTAGTTCCCTCCTTGTATTATTTCTTCCATCCGTCCTGAGTGCTGTTATGCCTTTTGGTAGCAAACAGTCCTCAAACTCTATTTTTTTTTTTTTTATACATTTTCAGGCTACAGAAACATTTCGCTTAGTCAGGCATCACAGGCGAGAGCATCGAGCAAGAAGATGCCACAAGCAGAATCCCTGGGTCACTGAATCAGATTCCACCCCCTCTGCTCCTGGAATGCAGTCAGCACTTCAGTCCCTGTGGCTCTGCCCCACTCGGCAGGAGCAGGCAGGTGGCTCACACCAGCAGGCTCTCCTGTTAAGCCACTCCATCAGCTCCCTGCTCAGACTCAGCTAGTCATTGCTCATCAGTCCATAAAGGATGAGCAAGATTATAGGTCCAGTTAAGGTCCTCCAAAACAGGACCCCAGGGCATCCCTGGTGGTGCAGGTGGTTGAGCGCCGCACTGTGGAGTTTCCACAGCCACCGCAGTACGAGCTGGATCCCGAGCAGGGAGGGGACCCACATGGCATAGCAGACCACTCCTGTCTTGCCCACTGCTCCCTTCAGCAGTGTATTTCTATCAGTCTGCCTGTTCTGCTCCCCACTCTGTCTCTGGTGAATCCTCTCACCCTCCTCCCCCACACACACCTCTGGCCGGTACCCCAGCTCTCATATGTATAAATAAATGAAATATTAAAAAAACAAAAAACAGGACCCCAGACCTCAGCAAGGCTCAGAATCTCCTGCAGAAGGTTAAGCTACAGCTTCAGAGCTCCACCCCAGAAGTCCTGATTGAGGAGGCCTGAGAAAGTATTTCCCAGCGAGTCTGATGACCTGCCCTCTGTGGACATTCTACCTTAGGTAATCATCAAACAAAATCCTCACATCCGGGTTAACCATGGTCAGAATAAGCCTAAACCCTCCACCTCACTCAGGGCTGTTCAGTCTAGTGCACACTGGCATCATTTGACAAGCTTTAACCAAGTGAAGCATTCAGGCCCCAAGACCCTGGTGTGGAGCCCACATGTCTGTCAAGTTTTTCAAGCTCCCTGGAGCCAACAGAGAACCTCTTCCCAAGGTGCCCATTCATTCTCCTCAGCAGCAACTTTCTGCCTCCTCAATTCTTATTCTCCAAGCCAATTCCACTCTTCTGCCCAATGATTCAGATGTATCTGGTTGCAGGGACAGGGAAAAGAGGACGGAGGCAGAGTACACCCACCCCCAGCTGCGCAGATAATTCCGATGGACAGGCAGGGGTGGAGCCCACTGTCTCTAGCTCTTCCCTAGCCTTCTCTAGGCTTCTTCTGAGGGAAAAGAACAGAGAGAGGAAGTGCCCTAGGATGAACTCCTGAGCACTCTGAGGATCAATCAGCACAGAGCTCTACTCCTCATTGCTGACCCCACATCAGAAAGCACCCCGAGTCCTGGCTCCAGTCTGTTCATTGCTGTGAATGTGGGACGTGAAGTTTCCTGACCTCCAACTTTCAAATGGCACTTGGGAAAACCCTGTGGGTAATGTGACTGACTTCCAAGTAGAAAGTTCAAAGGGTGAAAATCAGCATCTGGCTGTTCCACCTCATTAGCCACAAGTACATGAAGTCAATTGTTCTGGCACCAGGAGAAGCTACACATGGACATGGGGCCAAACCTCCGAGACAGACACATAAGGATCTGAAGTCCTGGAGAGTCGGCAAGCAGTTTTAACTACTCGGAACGAGCTGTCTGCCTCCTCTCTGCTCAGTTCCCCCAGATGTCCTCAGTCCCCCCACCACTATCTTAAGCACCAAAAGCACAAAATGCCTTTCTCAGCCAAGTTGAATCCAGAACCACTCATCCAGCCAACATTTACTGAAACATCTACTATATGCAAGTCACTAGGGTCAAGCATCAGGAACACAAAGACACTGCCTGAACCATAGGAACAGTCATTTGTTCACTGGGGGCCTAGATATGTGTTGCTGGATGAGGGCTAACCTAGACCAAAAAATCCAGGTCACAGGGAGGGCAAGTGCAGGCATGCTAAGGCAGACGCAGACATGCCCAACACTGCCGACAATGGGTCAAAACATGTTGGCCCCGGAGAAAGGGCAGTTGGGTAGAACTGGGTGTCTAGCCCTGAACTCTTCCAAGAGAAAAGCTGTATCCAGGGCCTCCCTGGTGGCACAAGTGGTTAAAGCACCACACTATGAAGCATCTGCAGCCACTGCAGCCTGAGTTCGAGCCCCAGCAGGGAGATGACCCACATGGCACAGCAGACCACTCCTGCCTCGCCCGCTGTTCCCCTCAGCAGTGTACTTCAGCAATCTGTCTATTCTGAGCCCCACTCTGTCGTTGGTGAATCCTCTCAGCCCCCACACCTCTGGCCTGTACCCCAGTTCTTATATGAATAAGTAAATCAGTCTTTAAAAAAAAATAAAAGTCATATCCCTCCTACAAAAGACTAAGAGGAGCCTCAGCTCTCCTTTCTGTTCTCCGAGCTGCTGTCAAATTTAAACTGCTTTTAAGTCACCCAAAGATAGAATGTAGAAAATTTTTAGAAATGTATTAAGCTACATCTAATTGTGAATATAATTTACAGTAGTTGATACCATTTTTGACTGATGATTGTTTTAGGTCATTTACTTTCTTGCATGTGTCATCAAACTTAATCTGCTAGAACAGGTTTATTATCTTTATTTTACAACTAGAAAACTAAGGCCATTCAGCCATTGATCTGTTTCAAAGCTTGTAGACTTTCCACCACACCACATGCCTCCCATTTACATATAAAGATGTGGGCCTTGTGTGAGATTATCTCCCCCTGGGCTACTGTGGCTTCTGGTTTCAGAGAACTGGAGCCATCCTCAAAGAGCACTGGAGAGCCAGAATCATGAGCATCAGGAGGCTGTCTGCATACCTCTTTGGTTGGGGCAAGCCACCACTGATAGTACCCTGGACAGGACAGTGAGTTTCCTTTGGAACTCAAGAAGTCGGAATTCATTCACCCCTCCATCCATCAGCCATACGTCCATAACAAGCATGTACTGAGCACCTACTATGCTCCAAGCCCCTGACAGCCTCCACAAAGTAAACATGGACAATTACAAGAAGTAGGTGCTATGAAAGTCAGATGCATCCCGTCCAGTCGGGGGCAGAGCTGGGGGGTAAGTGGACACCAGAACTATTTATTGGTCCCTGAACTGAGTATAGGGACGTTAGTGCTCGAGTTGAGAGAAGAGAGATAGAATTCCTGGCAGAGATGGCAACATGTGATTGCCCTGACAATGAAATAAGCAGGAAGTCACACACATAGAAAAAGCTTTCACAGCAATAATCAGTAAATGATGTCAAGGTCTACTTGTAACACTAGCATATCTAGGGGTATAGTTCATCAAGGGTTCTAAAGAAAGACTCTGCCTATAAAGGGATAGTAAACCACTCTGATAGGAGCACAGGAGCACAAACAATTTGCTCTTTTGAAATTGTCCCTGTTTGAATAGAAAACAATGAAAGTAAAGTAGAAATATGCATCAAGTCTCTAGAGAGTCTCTGTAGAGATCCCATCTACAGATGAGAAAACTGAGGGCAATAAACCTGCCCTGATTTGACCTGCTTCCATGCTCTTATCCTACATGCTTTGCCGCTTCCCAAGAGATGAAGGTATGCCCTCACACTGTTCAAGAAAGAAAAATGCCGACTCGTGCACTCAGGCATTCCAACCACACAGACCTTATCACAGGGCAAGGATCTTCAAACCTACTTTTCCAGAAATAGACCCTCAAATCACCCTAAGGCAGGGGATAATTCTTTCCCATAAACCCCTCCCTCCGGCCTCTCTGATAGTGCAGGGTTTTAAGTCTCAACACTATCAAGCTATTGGCAGCCAACTGCATGAGTTCAATCCCCAGTCAGGAAGGGGACACACACGGCACAGCAGACCTCTCCTGCCTCACCCACTGCTCCCCTCAGCAGGGTATTTCAGTAGATTTGCCTGTTCTGCTCCCCACTCTGTCTCTGGTGAATCCACTCACCCTCCACCCCTCCCAACCCTCGCACCTCTGGCCTACAGCCCAGTTCTTGTATGCAGAAATAAATAAAAATCTTAAAAAATAAACTCCTTGGGCCTCCCTGGTGGCGCAGTGGGTTAAGCAACACACTAGGAAGCAAACAGCAGCCACTGCAGCACGAGTTCGATCCCTGCCGCCGGCCAGGGAGGGGACCCACATGGTGCGGCAGACCTCTCCTGCCTCACCCGCTGCTCCCCTCAGCAGTGTACTTCCGTTGATCTGCCTGTTCTGCTCCCGGCTCTCTGTGGTGAATCCTCTCACCACCCCCCACACACCTCTGGCCTGTACCCCAGTGCTTGTATGCATAAATAAATCTTTAAAAAAAAATAAAAATAAAAATAAAAAAAATAAACTCCTCACTCAACCTTGGCCCCTCCCTCTATTCACAACCTTCCTGTCTTTGACGTCAATCTTGTGGAAAACATACCTCCATTCCCTCTCCTTCCCAAGCCTGGCATCCACTCCACTGAGAAGACTGCCAGAGCTCCTTTTGTCTTCCCAGTTGCCAATTCCAAATGGCGTTCCACTTATCTTACATAAAGGTCCCTTCAGAAAGACTACTTTTGAAAATAAATTCACCACCCTTGGATACACCACCCTTCTCTGAACTCCCACATCCCCAAACAAACCACATTAGAATGGTTTACACATCTGTCTCCCACCATCTGTGAGTTGCATGAGAGTAGAGAGAGTAACCGTCATCCTCACCTCCCCAGGGCCTGGACACAGCGTAGACACTCAGTTTCATCAGGTGAATAAAAAACAATCTGAGGGCCCCCCTGGTGGCACAGTGGGTTAAGCAACACACTATGAAGCAAACCATAGCCACTGCAGCACGAGTTCGATCCCTGCTGCCGGCCAGGGAGGGGACCCACATGGTGAAGCAGACCTCTCCTGCCTCACCCGCTGCTCCCCTCAGCAGTGTACTTCAGTTGATCTGCCTGTTCTGCTCCCCGCTCTCTGTGGTGACTCCTCTCACCGCCCCCACACCTCTGGCCTGTACCCCAGCTCTTCTATGCATAAATAAAAATAAATCTTTAAAAAAAAAAATCTGAAATCCAACTCTTCCCTCACTGCCTGCAAGCCTGCTCTCCGTAAGTCATCAGTTAATAAATCCAAGGGACTCCACTCAGTCCTTATCTAGCGTGGCCTCTTAGCAGACTGGACACTGTTAGCCACTAACTCTTCATGTTGCTCTCTTCCACTCACCCGCTCCCAGTGTCCCTCCCATCTCTCTGGATGTTTCTCTGCCTTTTTGTAGAATACCCTCAAAATCGATATTCCTCAGAACGCTGCCTTAAGCTCTTTCCCCTCATTTTCTACATCCTGCCCCAAGATCATCTCATCTGCTACTGTGATTTCAATTAACATCTACACGCTGATGATTCACAAAGCAAATCACTAGCCCACTGCTATGATATCACCTACATATGCGTATGCAACCACATGCTGGGCGTTGCCAGGCACATCAAACTCAACCAAAACTTTTCACATCAACTTCTCTCAAATCTACTGCTCCTGAGCCTCCCTGGTGGTGCAAGGGGTTAAGCACTGCACTATGAAGCATCTGCAGCCACTGCAGCAAGAGTTCGATCCCCAGCCAGGGAGGTGACCCACATGGTACAGCAGACCTCTCCTGCCTCACCCACTGCTCCCCTCAGAAGTGTATTTCAGTCAATCCGCCTGTTCTCCTCCCTGCTGTGTGTCTGGTGAACCCTCTCACGCCCCACATCTCTGGCCTGTACCCCAGTTCTTGTGTGCATAAATAAATTAAAAAAACAGGAGCCTCCCTGGTGGCGCAATGGGTTAAACAACACACTATGACGCAGACCGCAGCCCCTGCAGCACAGTTCGAATCCCTGCCTTCTGGGGTGGTGACCCAAATGGCACAGCAGACCACTCCTGTCTCACCTGCTGCTCCCTTCAGCAGTGTCTCTCAGACAATCTGCCTGTTCTGTTCCCCACTCTGTCTCTGGTGAATTCTCTCACCTCCCTGGACTCTGACCTGTACCCCAGTGCTTGTATGCATAAATAAATAAATCTTTTTAAAAATCTTTTTTTTTTTAAAGATTTATTTATTTTATGCATACAAGCACTGGGGTACAGGCCAGAGGTGTGGGGGGGTGAGAGGACTCACCACAGACAGAGCAGGGAGCAGAACAGGCAGATCGACGGAAGCACACTGCTGAGGGGAGCAGCGGGCACAGCAGGAGAGGTCTGCTGCACCATGTGGGTCCCCGCCCTGGCCGGCAGCAGGGATCGAACCCGTGCTGCAGTGGCTGTGGTCCGCTTCACAGTGCGTTGCTTAACCCACTGCGCCACCAGGGAGGCCCTTTTTTAAAAATCTTAAAAAAATAAAATATATTAAAAAAAGAGACCTGGGGCCTCCCTGGTGGCACAGTGGATTAAGCAACGCACTATGAAGCAAACCACAGCCACTGCAGCACGAGTTCGATCCCTGCTGCCGGCCAGGGAGGGGACCCACATGGCGCAGCGGACCTCTCCTGCCTCGCCCGCTGCTGCTCCCCTCAGCAGTGTGTTTCAGTCAGTCTGCCTGTTCTGCTCCCCACCCTGTCTCAGGTGGATCCTCTCACCACCCTGGACTCCGGCCTGTACCCCAGCTCTTGTGTGTATAAATAAATAAATCTTTAAAAAAAAAAAAAAAAGAGACCTAGTTTTGAAAAAAAATCTCCTGCTCCTTCATGGTTCCCTCTGTAAACAACTGCATCACACCCACCCAAAACAGAAACCTGGGCATCATCAACCATCTCTACCTATATCTAGTCAAGTGTCTGCCCAAGTATTAACCAGTTTCCTCATCCCTAAAACACGACACTAGTCCAAAGCCAAGCCCCACTCCTCTTACTAGAACCAGAGCAGCAGCTTCCTGACCGGACCTTGTCCTTCAGACCCGAAGCCAGTGGACTCTTTCTCAATATCATAACTTTTAAAATCTAAGTCACAAATGTCTCTCTCCCATTTAAGAGCCTAAAAAGGTTTTTTTATTGCTTTAGGGGAAAACACACCAAACTCCTTAATATGGTTGGTGTGATGTTTTCCAGAATGTTTTCTACAATAGCTCCCATCCCACACAGCTTTCATACAATGTGACTTTGACACTCTACCCATGAAGAGGCAGGGTTTGTGCACCTTGACAATGGATGTGCTTCTGTGAGTGTTTCTACCACAGAGTACAGAGCAGCGACATCAAGTAACCTCAGTGGTCACAAAGGTGATGCAGCTTCCACTTTGTTGCTGGGATACTCAGTCTGGAAGCCTCAGCCACCAGGTAGACAGTCTGACTGTCCTGAAGGTGCCATTCTGTGAGGAAGTCCAACGGAGAGACTATATGCAAAGGCCGTGACACAACTTGAAGAGAGAAAGATGCCCATTTCATCCCCATCTTCCTCCACGTCCCACTGTTGCAGCTCCTGACACCCTCTGACTACAACCACAGAACCCTGAGCCAGAACAGCCCGACTCAGCTCTTCCAAATTCCTGAATCACAGAAACCATGAAAGCTGAAAATAAAGTGACTACTATTTTAAGCCGTTAAGTTTTTGTGACTTGTAACACAGCAGTAATTACTAAATTAGCTTTAAAGTCCTGAACAACCTACCCTCTGACCTCCACTACCTCTACAGGCCAACTCTCAAACTTCCTACGTGCAACTCAGCACTGTCACATGCCACCTGAACTCCTCTCAATGTGTCAAAGAAGGTTGTGAATTTTTGTGTCCAACTTTTCAGTGTTCAGCTACCTGAGATGCTCCTCTTCTCTCTCCTAATTCTTCATCATTCAGTGTCAAAGAGGGTATCTAAACTCTTAGGTAGTTCAGGTCTCTTGTGACTCCCCATAGCTTTTCTCGCCTTTCCTTTACATGCCTTTCCTGGCTCCTAGAATGCCCTTGCCCCCTTCTTCACCCAATAAACATTTACTGAGTACCTAACACACTCCGGGCACTGTTCGCAGTGTCAGAGATGCAGCAGGTAGGAAAGCAACATCCTTGATCTCATCATGTTTACATTCTAGAGGGAAAGATAAATAAACAGCAAATAAATAATGTCAAAAGGTGGTAAGTGCTTTATTTTTTTTTTTTTTTTGGTAAGTGCTTTATATAAAGAAAAACAAAACAGGACGGACACTGAGAGAGACCATTTGAGATAGACTAGGTCTCTGGTAAGGATGAAGACAAGAAACGCTGTGAGGGAATAAGCTCTAAAGACATCTGGGGCAAGAGTCTTCCAGGCAAAAAGGACAGTTTAAGGAGCAAGCTGAATCAGGAGCATGCCAGGCATGTGGGAGAAAACGCTGGAAGGCTCATAGGCTAGCACTCAGAGTGCTGACTCCTGTCTGTTGCCATGAATGTGGGACATGAAGTTTCTTGGCCTCCAACTTTAAAATGACTCTTCAGAAAACCCAGCGAAGCAGGGAGAATAAGGTGAGAGAGAGGTCTGAGATGAATCTGAGAAGACAGATGGTACAGGCCTGCAAGGTGGAGATATGTGAACTTCACCCAGTCCTCTTCCCCTTCAGGTTGGGTACAGAATCATCTCCTGAGTAAGCCACATGGCACTTACCACTAATTCCTGTCTTCTCCACCACACTCTCCCTTTCAGCACTATATTTTTTAAAAAGATTTATTTATTTATGCATACAAGAACTGGGGTATAGGCCAGAGGTGTGGGGGTGGGGTGGTGGTGAGAGGACCCACCAGAGACAGAGCGGGGAGCAGAACAGGCAGATCAACGGAAGTACACTGCTGAGGGGAGCAGCAGGCAAGTCAGGAGAGGTCTGCTGCATCAGGAGAGGTCCCTGCTGGCTGGAGGCAGGGACCAAACTCGTGCTGCAATGGCTGCGTTTTGCTTCACAGTGCATTACTTAACCCACCACGCCACCAGAGAGGCCCCTCAGCACCATATTTTACAGAACCCATCACATTCAGTGCATTTTTCTCAAATAATCAAAGTGTTCTTCCTTTGTTCTGATTCCATGCTGGACAAACCAGTCAGATTACTAGATGGCTTTCGCAGTGCCTATGGCACTAGGAAGCGGCTGAGCTGAAAGGGACACTTGCCTTCTGGCCAGTGAACAGCACAATGCACTCTCCGCGCTGTACACTCAGAGACCGGCAGGTCTTTCACGCATCAGTGTTTTCGGGGTTTGTTTTTTTTTTAAGTCAGTGTGACTCACTGGTGAGAAAATGACTGACCCTGGGTCATGAAGATCTGCTCTGCTCTAGCCACCCAGCAGAAGCCCAAGGCGCCCCTCTGCCTCACCATGCAGCCCACCTTCCCTGTTTGAGACAGCAGCCCCCACTCCATCTGCCCAAGCTCTGAATCCTTAGCATTAGCTGAGAGCCCCCACACCCGTCCACAAGTCCTACAAACTCTACCCTGTAATTATCTTTTTTTTAAAGATTTTATTTACTTATGCATATAAAAACTGGGGTGTAGGCCAGAGGTGCAGGGGGTAAGAGGGCTCATCAGACAGAGTGGGGAGCAGAACAGCCTCATCTACTAATACGCTGCGGAGTAGAGCAGCAGACAAGACAGGAGAGGTCCGCTGGGCCATGTGCGTTTATCTCCCCGGCTGGGGATCAAACCTGATAGCTTGATAACACTGAGACTTTAACCCCTGCACCACCAGGGCGGCCCTATAACTATTTCTTTATCTACCTCCTGGTCTCCAATTCAAAAGCCCGTCCACTTCACGTGGACCTTGTTGTACTTCCTGAAACCTGTCTTTCAACCTTGTCTCTCATTCTTTCCAAAAAACAGCCCCCACGTGACCACCAGAGTTCTTCCTCCAAGCATATCAGAGTTCACTGCCCCACTTGAGATCAATAACTCCCCCCAACTTTCAAGGTAAAGTCTAACCTGCTATTAGCCAGATAAAACCTTCCTGGATCTGATCTTATGCTGTATTTCCAGTCTCTGTCTCACCTCCTCACCTGTCTCTTACCCTACATTCCAGCCATACCAACCATCTGGAATTCGCTGAACATTCTGTGCCATGTTGCATTTCCACACCTTTCACCTACAGTCCCCTCAGTGGAAAATATCCTAGGAATCTTTTCAAAACTGAATTGAGATACTGTGCTCTCTATCACAATTTCATAAGCTCTCCTCCCCACAAGAAGAAAATTGTCCTGCTTGTTCCTAAAATGCCTCTAGCACCACAGGGAAGACACAGCATGACAATTATGTGTGTTAACATGTCTGTCTCCCTGCTGGACTGTGAGCTTTTAGGTGCCAGGAATATACTTTATTCTTCCTTGTCTCTCAGTGCTGAGACTACCTAGCACATAGCATGCCCTCATTCCTGAATGAAAGCTCTATGCTCAAGCTCTTCACTTGCTAATCTGAAGATTTAGCCTAAGTCCTCAGGCTAAACAGAATGTCCTCACAGGGCTCAGCATCTGACTTTGTACTGCAGGCTCATAAAACAAGTGACTGGAGAAAGAAACACATGAGTCATATGTCCCAAAATCCTTACAATCATGTTTGCCCTTCTGAACCTTCTTCCAGATCTCTATGTCTCTCTGAAGTTATTAAAGATAGAACAAAGTCCAGAAACAACTTATGCATTAACAAGTCATTTAGCTAACCTTGACCATTCAGGAGAAAAACAAGAAGTAGGGAAGGGAAATACCTAGAAGCAGTGAAGAAACAGTCATTTTAAACACAGTCATCACCAATATGTTCTAAATCATGACTAAGTGTGATTTTCACTCAATCCCATTTCATTCCCACAGTAGCCTGGAAGTAAACAGCCGCTGCACCTTGCCTAAGCCCAGCCTCAAATACCAGGCTGGTGGACTTTCACTGAGCTGTCAGCAATAGATGCACATCAAGCCAAGTGCACAGCTCCGTGCCCTTTATTCCAGGGAGCCCTGCAGAGTGATCACATGGGCCTATTATTCCTCTATGCCTGTAGGCATGGATTCCTACAAGGGTGTACACGTGCATGCGTGAATGTGGGTGTAAAGGGTTTGAGTACGTCTCTATTCCCAAATTAGAAGCAGCAAATTAAAAATGGGTGACTGATGGAAGTAGGCACAAAGCCAGAAGCAAAGAATGACAGCTGTCAGAGATGCCACAGATGAAAATCATAAAATAATAAAACCGGAAGAGCTGAAATCAGATCAGTGGTCTGAGTCCATGGAGGAAGCACATGTTCTTCCCCATCCCAGTGTTCTGGAAGGTCCCAGAGTCATAGAAGAAGAAGTGAGATGTGCAGTGAGGATCCTGAGTCACCCAAAGAATGTCACATTATAAAGGCAAGCAAACAATTGCCGGTTTGACAGATTTCAATGAAGATGGTTGAGGTAATAGAATGCTGGTGCTCAAAAGGATGTCGTCATCTTGAAAATTTTAGGTAGAGGGAATAACCCTTCCTCTACACAAAACATGCAGCTACATACCCGCACTGGAGGAAGTACCAAGACTGAGGGATGCCAAAATTAGTTTCACCAGTACTAGGACATCAGTAAATGACGCAAAAGAAATTACAGATCACATTTACGATCTCGGGGGAAAGCCTTCCTCTTGCAACACAAGGAAGTGCTCTCCACCCCACCCTGAAGGTTGTCATGCATGACAAAATCACACACACACACAGAGAAACAGTACATTCTTAAAATTAATAAGGAATAACATGAAGCATTAAAAAATGGTGGTCTGTAACTAGAAAAGAATGTCACTGATAAATCTAGGGATAAAGCAAACTATAAAATTATATGTATACTGGAAGCTGTCCTTCTGCCCACCTAAGTAGGTGCCCACACACAAAGCACGGGAGGACCCTATACAGGACAGCCTGTTCCCTGTACAACAGTAAAATCTGGGAGGCGGAGAGGAAGCCGAGGCATAAGACAGGGCAGTGAAAAACTGAAAGAGAACACGGGGGGAGCCTCCCTGGTGGTGCAATGGGTTAAGCACTATGAAGCAAACCACAGCCACTGTAGCACGAGTTCGATCCCTGACCCACATGGTGTGGCAGACCTCTCCTGCCTCGCCTGCTTCTCCCCTCAGCAGTGTGTTTCAGCAGATCTGCCTATTCTGTTCCCCACTCTGTCTCTGGTGAATTCTCTTACCACCTGCACCTCAGCTCTTCTATGCATAAATAAATAAATCTTTTAAAAAAAAAAAAGAGGACACAAGGCTTATTGGAAAGGGTTGATCCAGGGAGTAATTGCACCTGGTACAAAATTCCACCACCCCACCCTGCTAAGTGCTGCAGCTGCTGCTGCTAGGGCAGCTGCCCTTTAAACTGATAAATTTCTGAGCGTCTCCATAATTGGGGGGTGAGAGGAGTCTCCAGGGCCCCAGGATTTCCCAAGCTGGAGAACAGAGGTAACCAGGAGATGGAACTAAAAGGAATCAGCTTCTCAGTACCACCAACATGCCTTTGCTAAATGAACAGATTTACATATTTTATTTATGAGATGTAGAAAAAGTCAAGATGAAGTGCAATGACAGTTTTAAGAGTCTAGCCCAAGGAAAAACTCATGCAAGTGCCAAAGGATATTCACTACAGCAATACCTGTAAGAGAAAAGCTGGAACCAACTTAAATGGCCATGAACAGAGGAATGATTAGCGAAACAGTACATTCTTAAAATTAATAAGGAATAACATGAAGCATTAAAAAATGGTGGTCTGTAACTAGAAAAGAATGTCACTGATAAATCTAGGGATAAAGCAAACTATAAAATTATATGTATACTGGAAGCTGTCCTTCCGCCCACCTAAGTAGGTGCCCACTAAGTAGGTGCTTCTCTGCACCAACTCTCTCCTCTGCAGGGCAGCAGCCTCCTGCCTGCCCATGACCTGCACCTTGCTGGGGCTTCTCTTCACTGACCTTCCTCAGCGGAGGCAGCTCTCCTCAAGGCCGCCCGCCTGCAACCATGCCGGCCTCTCTCAGCAAACCTGTCCGCTTCAGGGCAGCTCTTCCTGCCCACTTGTGTCTATGCAAGTATCTTTTACTTTCCTGTCCCTTTTACTAATAAACCTAGTCTTTAAAATAAAAATTTTTTAAAAATTATATGTATACTAAGATTCCATTTTTGCAAAACAGAGAAAATCTGTATCTCTTGAAGGAGCAAGAAGAAAAATCAGGAAGGGCATGCAAACTGCCAACAGTGCTTACCACCGGAGATTAGTGGAGAGGTAAATTGTTTTTTCTCCTTTAAAACTGACACAAAGGATAGATTAATTTAACCAAAAAAAATATTTTTTAAAGATATATTTATTATGCATATAAGCACTGGGGTACAGGCCAGAGGTGAGGGAGGTGAGAGGATCCACCAGAGACAGATTGAGAAACAGAACAAGCAGATCGACTGAAACACACTGCTGAGGGGAGCAGCGGGCAAAGCAGCAGAGGTCTGCTGCACCATGTGGGTCCCTCCCTAGCCGGTGCCAGGGATTGAACTTGTGCTGCTGTGGCTGTGATTTGCTTCTTATTGTGTTGTTTAACCCACTGCGCCACCAGGGAGGCCCACAAAAAAATACTTCCAAGTTTCTCAGAGACATTCCTTTCTACCTCCTCCTTCCTTGCTGGCCGGACTAACATATCCACTCACATCCCAACCTCCTACCGGCCCACACTTCCCTGCCCTCCCCTCTTGCCCAAGCCCAACTTACAGACACAGGCAGCAGCTATTAGGCGGCCAGCAGCATAGGGAGCAAAGCAGCTCGGGAAGAAGGGCTGCACCAGGTAGTTGGCAAAGGTGATGGCGATGATGGCCTGGCTGGTGGGCTCGATGATCAGGAGGGAGGTCCAGAGCCGGATGAAGGCCAGGAATCCCCCAAAGGCCTCAAGGATATAGGCATAGCTGGCCCCAGATTTCTTAATGGTGGTGCCCAGTTCTGCATAACAAAGGGCCCCAAAGACGGAGAAGAGGCCCCCAACAGCCCAGATGACCAGGGAGAAGCCAAAGGAGGCGCTGTACATGAGCACCCCCTTGGGGGAGACAAAGATGCCGGAGCCGATCATGTTCCCCACTATCAGGGACACACCGTTGAGCAGCGAGATCTCCTTCTTCAGCTGCACCTGCTCCGGCCCAGAACCGGCCTCAGGGGCCGAAGGGGAGGCAGTCGCCTCTTGCTGGGGCGCCACTTCGTATTTAACGCCGTCAGCCATGGCGGAGGAGGACAAGAAAGGCTTCACCAGCTTCCTGGCATTGCCCTGTAAGGAAGAAAAACAGTATATATTGGGTAGTTGGCAATGAGGTTGAGGTCCCACACAGAGGCGACCTGCCCCCCTCCCCCCAGCCATTCAGAGGCCGCTCTCTACCTCCCTCCTCCCATTTACCTCTTCTCCAGCTGGCTCATCAAAACCCCAACTCAAATGTTCAAGGGCAACACTCGTTCTCCAAAGAGAAAGCATCTGTTCCTCATCACTAGTTTGGTGCTACCCACTTGATTTACAAGACAGAAAGTTAAATCCTGCTTCCATCTGAACCTGCTCCAATACAAGACTGGAGTAAGGTCAGTCTGGGCATTCTCAGATATAAGCATAGTGTTTTGAGTCGGTGTTTTTCAGCCTCACCCAAAAATAAGTCTGTCTTCCCATCAATTTCCATCTCACCTGTGGCTAGTACTGAGATGTAACACGAGGAGCCAGGCTTGCAAGAGCTAACCTGTGGGTTCTCCTCACAAACTGCTCTTTTTTCCCAAGGACCCCAGCTCTGACAAACCTAAGGGCCTCAGCAATGTCTTGCTGGAAACTCCCAACCACCCCCTACTCAGAAAATGCCCCTGAATAGCCCTTAGCAGAAGCCTTCAGTCCTCCAAAGCCCACACAACCCCAGCCCACCCTAAAAAGAGACATGCTCTCCTCTTCTTGTTGCTTTGCCTTTCACAGCAACCTTCCCAGTTTCTAGGAATTTAAATTCCTCACAAGGAATGTACATGGGTACATTCCCCAGAAACGGTATGAACGAAAAAAGGGCAATCCACATGAACAGCCCAACCTAGACATGACTGGAAGCAGCTGAGGAGCGCGCCCACCCAGGAGATGCTGGAGACAGCACCCAGAGGCAGGTCAAGGAAACAACTGAAGCAGGGCACAGAGGCAGCAGGCAGCTGAGAGGGAGGTGGGAGAGGCTGGCCAAGCAGGTGCAGGATGCTAGGGCTGGAGGCAGTAAGGACAGAGAGGGACTGGACACTACAGAGCGGCAAAGGTCGGGGTGGCAAGGTGAGTGGGGCTAAGGGCAGGGGCTCACTCACTCCGTGGCCCTGGGGATAAGCTGGTTCCCGAGGCAGCAACCAGTGGCAGTCACGGAGCAGAAGCCAGGAAACCCAGGAAACGTGGTCTGACGGCTCCTCCTTTTCAGCCAGCAGTAACAGGAAAGGACAGGAAAAGGCTTAAGGATTTAAGTCAAATCAAGACTTAAGAAGGGCAAAGGGGTGGGGAGAGGAAAGTAGTGTTAAGCAACTCTGTGTCCAAGGTTCATCTGCAAAAGGGGCAACCAGGAGCTCTTGGCTCAGCACTTTCTGTGATAAGAAGGCACTCTCTCAGGAATCTCCTTTGTCAGCTCTGCTTCAGGGCTGGGGACGCAGGAGAAAGAACAAACGTGGGCTGGGTGCAGTGTCTGCATCCCTGGGAAGGCAGTGCTGAGCAGATTTGCTGAGGACAGGGCAGTGAGTGAGAAGGAATACACGGACCTGGCAGACCTCATGCCTCACTGCAGCCCTCCTCTCTCACCCTAACAAGAAAGGCAGGAAGGTTGCACAGTGAGACACAAAGGCCTATTCACTGACTGAGATTAGAGGAAGTGTAAATGCTGCTCCGTGCACCTCGTGATCATGATCGAGACTGTGATGGAGAACTCTGCTGACTTCCCCACAAAGAGGAAGAGATGGTTGCCCCTAAATTCAGCCCTTACCCCAAGGCTAAGCCTCAGCCTACTTCAAAGGGACACAGGTCAAGATGTGACTCTGGCCTCTGGCTGCCACCTAACCTACACACATTCCCTTTTTCCCTTTCATTTTTTTTTTTTTAAGATTTATTTATACATGCAGGAACTGGGGTGTGAGGTGGGGGGAGGACTCACCAGAGACAGAGTGGGTAGTAGAACAAGCTGAGCTACTGAAATACACTGCTGAGGGGAGCAACAGGTGAGACAGAGAAGTCTGCTGTGGTCTGCTGCACCATGTGGGGGATCACACTCATGCAGCAGTGGCTGGCCTTAGCTTGATAGTGCTGAGACTTAACCCCTGCACCACCAGGAAGGCCCTCCCTTTCATAATTTAAAGAACATAGCAGGATCCTGAGATTAAGGATAAATTCCTATATACACCTCCCCCAAATACAAGTTTATTACATATTCTTTAAACAGGGGGAAATAAGATTTCACCAAGTTATCCTGGAAAGACAGGCCCAGAACAGAGGAAGTTGAACATTTTGGGGAAATCACATAGTTTATTATATCTGCATAGTCTTCTTTAAACATAGTATCATGTGGCACCTCCCTGGTGGTGCAGGTCTTAGCACTATCAAGCTATCACCAGCCACTGCAGCCTGAGTTCTATCCCTGACCAAGGAGCTAACCCGAGCTGACCCACATGGCACAGCAGACCTCTCCTGTCTCACCCACTGCTCCCCTCAGCACTGTAGATCAGAACAGTAGATCCACCTGTTCTGCTCCCCACTCTGTCTCTGATAAATCCTCTCACACATATACACACACCGCCTCATTCCTCCCACATACACCTCTGGCCTACACCCCAGTTCTCGTATACATAAATAAATAAAAATAAATCTTAAGAAAGAAGTCATAAACCTAGCATTATAGGTCTCTTTTACCTCTTCTCATTCTGAAACCCAATTGTCTGTCCCTTCCTACACCCTTTCTAATTTTTTTTAAAGATTTATTTATTTATGCACACAAGAGCTGGGGTACAGGCCAGAGGTGAGGGGAGGTGAGAGAATCCACCAGACAGAGCAGGGGGAAGAACAGGTAGATGGACTAAAACACAATGCTAAGGGAGCAGCGGGCCAGGCAGGAGAGGTCTGCTGCGCCATGTGGGTCCCCTCCCTGGCAGGCAGCAGGGATCGACCCATGCTGCAGTGTCTGCGGTTTGCTTCATAGTGTGTTGCTTAACCCACTGCACCACCAGGGAGGGCCCCCCTTTCTAATTTTTTGTTGGTTATTTTACAACAGAATGTGAAAATCCGAAAGCCCCTAGGGGGCCTCACCTCTAACCTACATTCTCCCATTCTAATCCATTAAACTTTTGTTTTCAACCAGGAAGGGCACCCCTGGTGTTATCCTCACCAGAGCTCAATGCTTCTCCCAAGCCACCCTCACAAACATCTGAAATTCATCTTTTTCTCTCAGTTCCCTTCAAATGTGCCTTATAATAACAACAACTAACACTTATTGAGCACTTATCCCGTGAGACACACCGCTAAGCACCGAAACGCCTTACCTCACTTACTCTCCCTCTCAGGCAGGCACTGAGTCACATGCCAGGGTCCCAAACTAGACAGGGAGGGAAGGCACAGGGGCCAGGCAACAGAGCCCAGGTTCTTAACTGGGCACCCCATGTTATGTCCCCAACCTCCCCAAGCCCCTGGGTCTCTAGGCCTTCCTCTTGGGCAGAAAAGCACTTCAGATGGCTCCCTAATGAGTTACCTGGGAGATAGTGTGATTAGATTAAAAGAGAAAGCCTCTGCCACCTGAGCCTGAAGCCCAGGCTAAAGTTTGTTCATCTCCTTCCTGGCTGCTCCTCCCCTTTCTCACCCCTTTGCAGAGATGAGAAGCAATTACAAGTCCTCTTGGCAAAGTTGCTATTGCTAAGGGTTCCCACTTTTAAAGTAAAGAAAAACAGCAAAACATCATCACGCCTCTCCTTTTAAGATCAACTGCACTGGAAGGAAAGAGGAGTCCTAGTGAATATAAAGAAAAGGAATGATGGAGAGGTGAAAGATGGGGAAACCCTAAGGGGCAACAGGAAGAGGAGTGTGTAGGATCTGGTTCCTGGCTGATGCCATCTGCAAATGCAGGTCTTTGCAGGGAATCTTGCAACTGAAACCCACTGGAGGGGAAATCCACACTCCAGCAAACAGCACACCCTAGCGGTCCCACCAAGTGCTGTGAGTGGAATTCCTAACCACTCCAGTCAACCCAACTACCTGGGCAGGGGAAGCTGTCCTTCCTAGAAAAGATGCTCCCTCCTATCTCAACCACTGCCTACCACCACCATCAGGGCAGGAAAGCACCATCTCTGACAACTCACATTCTCCACTGAGACTCTGGCTCTGGGGGCATAATGCTTCTACCAGCAGAAAGTTTCCTGAAGGTCTCTCACGCCAGACTTTACAGGAGGAAAACCTTGCGGAGTCTGAAAGCCCACGACAGCATTCCTGATCCACAGAACCCCCTGTTTTGGTCCCCTGTCTGAGGTGCATTCGTCTCCAAAGGCCTAGTGGAGATGACAGGATAGCACTCTCATCCTGCAGCTAGTGGGGAAAGTTTCAGATTTGGGGGTTCAGGGAAGACAGCAGCAGTCCTAGCACAGTAGCCAGTGGAGTCATGGCCCTGACCCCACCATGAATGGCAACACCAAACCACACTGCCTCCAGAAACCAGAGCACGGGTCAGCAGCATGGCTCTCAGCGAGATAAACATGAGAAGACACGTTTTCTCCCACAGAGACCCCATGCCCTGTCTTCCTAGCTCTAACTGGTCTGTGCTGCCTCCCCTAACAACAGAAACAGAAAACAGATACACTCTGGTACAGCTAGATTTCCCCCATCACTCCAAGCTGGAAGCTCAGCTCCTCCCTCTACAGTCCCTTTAAAAAAAAAAGAAGAAGAAGAAGAAAGAAAGAAATTGTTTACTCCTGGGGCTAGGGCTGCCATTAACTTAGGACTCAAGTCCCTGGGTGGAGGGTTCTACCCAGGGAAAGTCTGAGCCTCTGGGGTCTCCGGGTGAAACAATTTTCAAAACTCATTCCATCCTCCTCCTGCACTTCCCCTCTCACCCATTGTCCCTCCTCTCCCACCTCTTACCTGTCCAGCGACCTTTGGGCAGGTGCTGAAAGGAGCGGTCCCTGGGGGAGGGGAAGGTACTAGACCGGGGGTGGGGGGTAGTGTTCAAGCTGCAGCAGCTGTTGACTCTGAGGAGCAGAAAAGGCAGAGGGTGACGGGACCGAAATGGAAAACAGGAAAACACATGTGTGACTCTGGCCGGCAGCGGGGAGGGGCCAGGGGACGGGCTGGAGCTGGGACTGCCAGATCAGACCCAGAAAACCACAAAGCCTGATCGCCTCCGGGCATCTTCTCCAGCGAGTCTCAGTTCCTCCTCCTCCTCCTTACTTCAGCCCCAGCACTTCCTTATAGCCCTACCTTTACAGAGCACGTGGGCTCTCCCCGGGACTTACAGAGCCCTCTTGAGCATGCTCTTCACAACTCCCCTCACCCTCATTTCATTTCCAACTCACCACCCACTCACAAACTATCCTCAGTCTTGCAGATGGGCAGGATCCCTGGTTAGGACACTGGAACTCTGAGATCCCATCTCAAGATCTGGGTTTCAGTCCAAAAGAAAGCCAATAGGCACCAAGGAAGACCACTTGTGGGGTACAGTTAAGCACATAGGCAGAACACTAAGGAAGCCCCTTCATAGCTCAGATCCCCAGCTGGTTCAGGGCATGCTTGTGTAGCCAAGTAAGAGCCAGCCAATGGGGCCAGAGCAAACCCTGGCACCCTTGGCTGGTTAATGAGTTGGCACCCCTTCCAACCAGGATTATTTAAGTGTCTGTTGAATGCTTACTTAGCAGAGATGGGGGGCTACCATTTTTCTCAGAATAAAAACTGTAAACTCATTCTTTCTGTTCAAAATTAGCTTATTACATGAATCTATCACATGGAATTTTCTGAAGCAGACAACCGTGCCTATTAAGCTATGTAAAATGTAGTCAAATAGCATAAATCTCTCACAGTGACTTATCACAGAGCAAGGTGCATTTTCAGAATTCCAGCTGTGACCGCTGCCTTGCAGCAGTTATCAGCTGGATGGTCTCAGGGTTACACTCTGCACCTTATTCTAAAGATAGAAGAGTTCAAGGAAGGAGTTGCCAAGGACTCCATCAATGGATCAGCCCCAATTTACATTTCACCAGGAGACATGGTGAGAAATCAGTGCTCATTGGCATCAAATGTCTTCATTACTCCCAGAATGACTTGGTGCCCTCTCAGACCTAGGCTGCAGCCCAATGGCCTGTCCCTTAATCCCACTCTGGGGTCAGGTCCAAGTTATAAATGAGGGAAGTCCTAGGAAAACAGCCCTAAAACTGACTGCACTCCAGTTTCCCTGACTGCACTCCAGTCACACTGGCTCCCTTGCTGCTTACTGCCTGCCACACTGCCAGGATGCCCCCACCTCAGCACTTGTGGGATTACCAGTTTCCTGTTCCCTCTGCCTAGCACATGGTGGTGTCCAGGTCTGTGCTTAAACACCACCCTGGCCAGAGGCCTTCCTGGAGGGGTCTCAGAAAGAACAACTCCTTCCCTCTGTCAATCCCTACCCCTTCAGGACGCTGGACTTTTCTTCAAGGGCACTAACTGCCACCAGTCTCTTTGCTGTCACCTCCCCGCCACCAAGGAAGCATCACCAAAGCTTTATTCACTTGCTTTCCCTAGTGCAGGGCACTTGCATGTAGTCCACCGAGAATGTCTGTTACACCAATAGATGAATAAATGAACAACGCTGTTCCTCCTGGACTGATCCCCACAGGGCTGGGCTCTGGAAATGTCTTCGCATTTGCCGGCTAGGAAACCTATGCTCTACCGCGCTAATTCCTAAGCAAGGCGTACTGGCAGGTATTTATTATTTCTAATAGAGGGTTGAAGGTGGAGGAAGTGGTGAAGGGGATATTTTTCAGCTTTCCCGGGAGATCTAGAATGGTTTGAGATGAACTTTTTACTTAATTCATTGGTAAACAAAACGGGACCCCTGGCTAACGCGCTTTTCCCGGATTCGGGAAGTTCTCGGTTCCTAAGTCCCACCTGAGAGACCGGTCTGGGCGGCGAGAGCAAGGTGAGTGCTCGAGAAAAGGGGAAAGGGCAGCGGAGACCGCGTAGAGAGTTGAGCACGCACGTCCAGCCAAGTGGGTGGGTTGCAGAGTGGACCAGCAAACCCTCAAGCCTGAACGCTTCCCTGACACCCCTCCCCAAATACCCCCTCCGCCCCCGCCGCTCCCACGCTCACCTTTGCTCCAGTTTCCCACCCACCCTCCCCCGCCGGCCCCAGCCCGGCCCTTTCACTCAGTACTGCAATTCCCCTTATTTCCCTCTTTCGGCCCGGCTTCGAGTCTGCGGGCCTAAGATCTCGCCTTCCCAAATCCCACCGAGCCACCACCTGCCCTCCATGCCCTCTGGAGAGCTCGGTCGTCCAGGTCAGTCCGCGGACTGCCTCAGAGGCCAGGGCCCCACCCCATCCGGCGTCCCTTTCATTCCAGCTGCGAGCAGCCCCCTCCCCCCCCACCCCGGCTGCCTGGAAGCACGAGAAAAGCGGGTTGTACTGGTGTAGGCGAAAGGCCTAAAGGCCCGCTGCCCGTCCTCACTTGGGCACAGCTGCGCGGCCCCTGGGAAATGAAAATAACCGTGGATTCCGCGTTCTCCGCGCCAGGAGAGCTCAGCTTCCTCTTCCCTCCCTCCAATCCATCGCAACCAGGCGGCCCGACGGGGGTCTGGGCGATTACTCCAAAGCCAGACCATCCCGCCTCCAGCCCCAAGCTGAAACTCTGGAGGAACTCTGGACTGCAAACGCTCGGGGAAGGCGGGGGCGAATGAGCAGCCCCCGCACGAAGCCTGGGAGGGGTCTCCCGGAAGGGCGTCTTCTCCACCCGGGGTTCTCGATTCCCCGCCCCCTGGGGTAGCTGTTGCATCAGCTTGAGCTCCCAAATCAGAGTGGTCTCCACCAAAGTGCGACGGTTAGTTGGGGGTAGACCCGCCGGCAGGGGGCAGCACTTAACCAAAGATGTCCGAGCTGATGATGTCCGATGTCCGGGATAGTTGCAGACTCTAAAGCACTTTCATCTGAAGAGTCTTGGTGGTAACATGGACCCAACAAAAGGGAGTTCCTGAGCTAGTTCAAGGAAAGAGATCTGGAATGCTACATACGTTTTAAAAGCTAAAAAAATTACTTGTAAATAATAGTTTTCTTTTGCGCACCTTTTGGACAGCCCAGTTTTGTCGTTTTTTTAAAGCAAACATTGCCACTTTGCACAGATTCACAACCACCCACCTTCAAGAGCAATCTGGTACAGAGGAACCCACCCTAAGAGACGGAACTTTGTCTTCTTCCCAAAGACCTTTCCCTTCCCAGATTTCCTAGTCAGACATATCCTGCCTCCAGAGTCCTCCAGCTCTGGCTCAGCGATTCTTACAGAGAGTGGGGAACAGAACAGGCAGATCAACAGAAGCACACTGCTGAGGGGAGCAGCGGACAATGCAGGAGAGGTCTGCTGCACCATGTGGGTCCCCCGTTTGGCTGGCAGCAGGGATTGAACTCGTGCTGCAGTGGCTGCAGTTTGCTTCATAGTGCATTGCTTAACCCACATCTTCTTGATCCAGTCATCTATTTTTGGACATTTTGATTGTTTCCAGGTCTTACCTATTGTAAAGAGTACTGCTATAAACATAGGGGTGCAGGTATTCTTTTGAATCAGTCTTTTTGTGTCTTTTGGGTATATTCTTAGGAGTGGGATTGCTGGATCATATGGGAGTTCCATTTTTAGTAGTTTGAGGAACCACCACACTGCTTTCCATAGTGGTTGGACCAGTTTGCATTCCCACCAGCAGTGTAAGAGAGTTCCTTTTTCTCCACATCCTCGCCAACATTTATTGTTGCTAATTTTTTGATATGTGCCATTCTCACTGGTGTGAGGTGGTATCTCATAGTGGTTTTGATTTGCATTTCTCTGATTACAAGAAATGTTGAGCATTTTTTAAAAAGATTTAGTTATTTATGCATACAAACAATGGGGTACAGGCCAGAGGTGTGGGTGGTAAGAGGATCCACCAGAGACAGAGTGGGGAACAGAACAGGCAGATTGACTGAAATACACTGCTGAGTGGAGCAGTGGGTGAGGCAGGAGCGGTCTGCTGTGCCATGTGGGTCACCTCCCCAGCCAGCGGCAGAGATGGAACTCATGCTGCAGTGTCTGTGGTTTGCTTCATAGTGCGTTGGTTGCTTAACCCATTGGACCACCAGGGAGACCCCAATGTTGAGCATTTTTTCGTATGCCTGTTGGCCATTTGCATTTCCTCTTTGGAGGAATGTCTTTTTAGCTCTGCTGACCATTTTTTGACTGGATTGTTTAGTTTTTGTTAATCTGGTCAGTTCTTTGTAGATCTTTATGATAAGTCCCTTGTCAATAGTGTTGTGTGCAAAGATTTTCTCCCAGTTGGTGGGGTGTCACTTTGTTTTGGTTAGCGTGTCTTTTGCTGTAAAAAAACTTTTAAGGTTGATGTAGTCCCAGCTGTTTATCTTTTCCTTCACTCTCTTTACTTTGGGTGCTGTGTCTTTAAAGATGTTACTGAGGTATATGTCATGTAGAGTTTTGCCTACTTTTTCTTCTATATATTTTATGGTTTCAGGTCTTATGTCTAGTTCCTTAATCCATTTTGAGTTGGATTTTTTGCATGGTGAAAGGCAGTATTCTAGTTTCATTCTTTTGCGTGTAGCAGTTCAGTTTGCCCAGCACCTTTATTGAACAAGCTGTCTTTATTCCATTGCATATCCTTTGCTCCTTTGTCAAAGATTAGTTGTTCATAAGTTTATGGGTTTATTTCTGGGCTTTCTATTCTATTCCATTGCTCTGTGTATCTGTTTTTGTTCCAATAACATGCAGTTTTTATTATTGTGGCTTTGTAGTATAGTTTGAAGTCTGGAAGTGTGATACCTCCATTCCCTTTCTTTTTAGTCAGAGAGCTTTGGCTATTCGAGGTTTTTTGTGTTTCCATATGAATTTCATCAATATTTGTTCTATTTCTTTGAAGAATGTCACTAAAATTTTTATTGGAATAGCATTGAATCTGTAGATTGCTTTTGATAGGATGGCCATTTTGATTATGTTAATTCTTCCAATCCATGAGTAAGGGATGTCTCTCCATTTCTTTGTGTCTTCTATTTCTTTTAGCAATGTTTTATAATTTTCTTTGTAGAGCTCCTTCACCTCTTTTGTTAGGTTTATTCCCAAATATTTGGGTTTTTTTATTTCAATTATAAAAGGGATGGTTTTCCTGATTTCTTCTTCTTCAGATTGGTTGTTGTTTACAGGAAGGCTACCAATTTTTGTGTGTTGATTTTGTATCCTGCTACTTTGCTAAACTGGCTGATTGATTTGATTAGAGTTTTTGGGATTCTCTATGTATATTATCATATCGTCTGCAAATAGTGATAGTTTTACTTCTTCTTTCCCTATTTTGATTCCTTGTATGGAAAGGCATCATTTTTAAAGAAGAAAGACGAAGCTGAGAACCCTGATATTTCTCCTTGCTCTTCATGCCACCATTTACCAAGTGACATCCAAAGGTTGAAAGACCTCTACTTTGGGATGATAAAGTTGCTTTCCTGAGGCGTGTGAATCTGATGATGTCCTTGAAAAGGTCTGTCCAGGGCCTCCCTGGTGGCACAGTGGGTTAAGCAACGCACTATAAGGCAAACTGCAGTCACTGCAGCACTAGTTTGCCAGGGAGGGGACCCACATGGCGCAGCAGACCTCTCCTGCTGCGCCCACTGCTCCCCTCAGCAGTGTGTTTCAGTCAGTCTGCCTGTTCTGCTCCCCACCCTGTCTCTGGTGAATCCTTTCACCTCCCTGGACTCTGGCCTGTATCCCAGCTCTTGTATGCATAAATTAAAAAATCTTAAAAAAAAAAAAGGTCTGTCCAAGTTCCTCCTGTGTGATAGTGGTTCCAATAAGGTCCCTGAGAACTCCGATGATGTTAACTGTCAGTGCTAATGTTCTCTTTCTCTTCTCAAATCCTAAACCATGTTTCCTGCTATTTACAACCCATGAATTGTCTCTCTGCTACATCACACTAACCATGTCAAAAACGGAACTTTGTCTTCTTCCCAAAGACCTTTCCCTTCCCAGATTTCCTAGTCAGACTTCATATCCTGCCTCCAGAGCCCTCCAGCTCTGGCTCAGTGATTCTTACAACTTTTAAATTACTGTATGTGTTCACTTCTGCATGTGGAATTCATATTGTCCACATTATTTGTTCACCTTAATGCATGTGCCCATTTTTATAACTTGCAGATCAATGGTGCCCCTGTAATTTATGAGCTACTAGATGACAGAAGTGTTGCTGGGTCAACTCCTTGTATAGTATTGGTGGTAGTGCCAGTCTGTTATATTTCCTGTCAATTCTGAATGTTAGCATTGCAGTTATTTTTTTCAGCTCATAACTTCTACTATTTATTCTCCAACTATAAACTATGTAATTCTATGCTATCTATGAAACTCTAATGCTGTCTAAATCAGCTATCTATTTAGCACCATAAGTCAAAGGCATATGGAGCATAGGAAAGATGTCACTCAGTCATTATTGCAACTAACTGTAAAACAGTAAATCCACAGCCACATTTTGGTTCATTTTCCTGATCTCTGTAAAGGACAAGTAATCTGTACAATGATTGCTTCCTGCACTATCTTATCTACTTTACAGGTTGTGGCCATTTTATAAAATCATTAATGTCAAAGAGACTTGATAAGTAAAAATGAAGTGTATGAATGTAGAATGGTAATGGTGTTAGGGGGAAAGGTGGTCCTAAATAAATTATGGGTGTGTGGACTCCAACCCCCACTCCAAATCATTAATGTTCCAAAACCACAAATCCGATAAAATAATTATCAAAAAATAAATTACTAAAACCTAAGGGTAAAGTTAAGCAGTCAGGCTAGCTGTAAAACCGAGGTGAGCCTTAAACACACTTTCTCTCTTACAAAAAAGCCAAACCCCCTTCCTTCGGAGCCATTCATTCAACTCAGAGCTAGCCTCTCAACACGCCATTGCTTAAATCTAGTAAAATATTTGTAAATTTGTATCCCTTTCTTTTTCCTTTAGTGTTATTACTATTTTATTCCCCTTTCTTTCATAAAATAAAACGTGCTAATAACTCTTAACACGTGTACCTAAAGTTAAAACTTTTAAATTTTCTAACCGCGGGTGGAAAACCCAATGTAAAAAACCCATTTTATATTAAAGTTACCCTGTAACAATGGGACTCTATTTTCTTATTCCCCTAGCTTAGTTTCTGGGGGGTCCATCAGTTGGCTTACAGCCAAGGTACTTTTGTTCCCATCCCTTCTGGTTCAACTTTAGTCTATACCATTCTTATTGTTATCTAAGTAGCTGCTTTTACTTCTTAAACCAGGATCCACCCTTCCCCCCTTTCAAAGCACAGCTCAGAGCCACCTCCTGTGGAAAAACTTGCTGAAGGAAATGAAAAACTTCCAGATAAGACATTGTACCACTCCCTCTGGTTCCCCCAATCAGCAGTGTTTGGTGTCTAGCTTAGCACTCAGTAATGTAGAATCTTTCCTAGGCCTCACCATATAAAAAGTACTTTCACTCACATTGTCATTTTTAAAATGTTCTCACAAATGTGATATAGTGAGCTTTTTTTTAATGAAAAAATTAAGTGTGATTTCCCCAAGTGATCATAAAAAGGAAAGAGTCACAGATCTGGGCTTACCCCATATTAGCACTTACCTCCCAAGGTTGTTACAGATATTAGACACTGGTGGTAGCTCTTACAGAAATAGAATCAGATCTTAGCTCCCATACCTCTTCTTCAAGAAAGCCTTCTTTGACAAGACTGCTCTAGACCAAGTTCCCTTATAGGCTCGCAAACAACCGGTACTTCCCTTCCCACCACCCCTCTCAGCTGTAATATCACAGTAATGTTGACCACATTCTCCTCTTCTTTCTCTTGAGAGCTCCATCACTGATGTCTGCTTTCCTCTCCATAAAATTATCTGAGCCTATTAGAGTGCTCATCACATGTAAGTTATTCAATTTTGTTAGACGGAGAACTGAAACCCACTTTTTGATTCATTCTAAATTGAATCACTGCTCTTAGTCTGGGGAAAATATGTTAAGATGATGCAGGAGAGGAACAGAATGAGGTGAATGGTATTTCTCCATGATACAAGTTATAAAATTCAAAGGATTTGCGCTCATAGGAACAGTACAGATCAGTTCAGTCTGGGAGGCCATCATTTCCACTAAAGATGTGTCCACCACTGAGGAGGCACACACAAAACTACGTTCTCGCCCAAAAAGCCGGGGTCTCAATTCGGTCGTCCAGTTCCGTACAATGACCCAAGATGGCGGGCTCCGTATTTGGAAAGCAGTTCAAGATGGCGGCGTCCAGCTACCCCCTCTGCGTCGCTCGTGTCACTGAGGCCACGCCCACTTCCTGTTCTTCCGGCTCGGCATGGCTGCGTTAGGTACTCTTTTCTGGAGTAAGTGGGAGCAGAGTGGGTGGGCTTAGGCGTCCGAGCGCGCGGTTCCGGGACCCCTAAACTAGCCTTTCTCCCAATTCTGCCCTGTTTTCCCAGCTGGTGTCCGGAGGCTGCACTGCTGCGCGGCGGCTCGGGCGGGCAGCCCGTGGCGACTCCAGTGAGTGTGGGTCTGGAGGGACCTGGGGGACCTAAAGCTGAGCTGGGTTCTCACCCAATTGTTTTTCTCCACCTAGACAGGGCCTGGCTCCCAACCCTTCCGGCTACGGGCCTCTTACGGAGCTGCCAGATTGGTCTTACGCAGGTGAGCGCTGATCTGACAGTTAACACCCCTGGACAGATGGGAGCTGGGGCTTACAAGGTGGGGGTGTGTCTGAGTGGAAACTGTATTGGACTTTATTTTGAGTTGGGTGAAGAAATTTTGTTGTTTAGTTTGTAAGTTAAACTGTCTGTAGAAAGTAAAGACAGGGTCATTCATCTTGGCTTGTAGGGAATAACCAGATTATTCTGACAAGGGGCATCCTGGAGAGGGAATGACGAGACATTCATGTTTCTCAAAGGGGGTCGTGATTTTTTTTTTATAGTTAGGAAAAATCTCCCTTCTGTGTGGTGAGCTCATTGTAGAGAATTTAGTACCAGATGCAGGGAGAGCTCTTTGAAAGGCTGCCTAACGGGCCTCCCTGGTGGCGCAGTGGGTTAAGCAACGCACTATGAAGCAAACTGCAGCCACTGCAGCATGAGTTTGATCCCTGCTGCCGGCTAGGAAGGGGACCCACATGGCGTAGCAGACCTCTCCCGCCTCGCCCGCTGCTCCCCTCAGCAGTGTATTTCAGCCCATCTGCCTGTTCTGTTCCCCTCTGTGTCTCTGGTGAATCCTCTCTCTCTCTCTCTCTCACACACACACACACACACACACACCCCGCACCTCTAGACTGTACCTTAGCTCTTGTATGCGTAAATAAATAAATCTTTTTCTTTTTAAAGATGTATTTATTTATGCATACAAGCACTGGGGTACAGGCCAGAGGTGGGGGGTGTGTGAGAGAATCCACCAGACAGAGTGGGGAACAGCACAGGCAGATCTACTGAAAGACACTGCTGATGGGAGCAGCGGGCCAGGCAGGAGAGGTCTGCTGCGCCATATGGATCACCTCCCGGTGGCAGCAGGGATCGAACTCGTGCTGCAGTGGCTGTGGTTTGCTTCATAGTGCGTTGCCTAACCCACTGCACCACCAGGGAGGGCCAAATAAATAAATCTTAAAAAAAAAAAAAAAAGAGGGGCCTCCTTGG
>JAGFMF010011946.1:966622-1094136 GCA_019455555.1 Galemys pyrenaicus | reverse complement strand
AAAAAAAAAAAAAAAAAAAAAAAAAAAAAAAAAAAAAAAAAGAAAGAAAGAAAGGCTGCCCAAGTAAGCTTCTCAGAGAAAGGGGTGGAAGGAAAGGTGAGTATTAAGATCATTTCAGAAATCTCTTCCCTTTACTTTAAAAAATAGTGGGGATAAGGAGATGGACAGAGGATACATTGAAGGAAGAGAGACAGTACATATTACACTATGGTGTAGGCCAGAGGTGTATGTGTGCATGTGTGTGTAAGAGGAGTCACTAAAAATAGAGTGGGGAGCAGAACAAATAGATCTACTGAAATGCACTACTGAGGGAAGCAGTGGGTGAGACAAGAGAGGTCTGCTGCACCACGTGGGTTAGCTCCCTTGCTGGGGATTGAACTCAGGCAGTGGTGGTACTGAGACATAATGTAACCCCTATACCACCAGGGAGGTACCTGCAGAGTTTTTATTATGTGCTTAAGTGCCTTCTCTATACTATAGTGACAACTAATGATATAGTCCCTGACCACAAGGAACAAGTCTAGCTGAGGAAAGAAAACATGGACATTTTAAAAATTAAATACTAATTTAAAAAAATTAAATACTGGTGCTTTGCCCCAGTCAGAGGATTCAAGATGGCTAATGCTAAGAACAACAATATAATAAATGACCCAAAGCAAATAGGTGTATATTAAATTGATGTGTACTTCTTTCAGAAGTGAGAGCTGCGAGAGGTGAAGAGGATAGAGGAAGGTTTCTGAGACAGACAGGACTTGAGATGGGTCTAAGGATGAGAATATCCCTGGACAGAAAGGAAAAGAAACTCATTTCCTTATGGAGTGAGACAGAATTTAGCAAAGACAGAGCAGAAGAGTTATGAGATTGCTTTGAGTGGAGGGTTTCTGAAGATAAAACAGGACATTCAGCATTGCAAAGGACTTTGAATTCCAGCTTAATAAAGGGTAAGTAGACACATGCTTAGGACATTGTTCTTGGTTGGTCTAGCACACCTTGCCTTTTGAGGTAAAAGACATGTTTCAGGTGAATTAAGCTGCAGCAGGTGTGAAATCAAAGAGAGGAACTAAAAGTTGGTTTTTACCTCATTCTTGTCACAGTGCTGTACAGTGCTGCAGGCCATCTCTGACACTTGCCTTTCTCTCCCTTTTCTTCTACAGATGGCCGCCCTGCCCCTCCAATGAAAGGGCAACTTCGAAGAAAAGCACAAAGGGAAAAGTTTGCTGTGAGTGGCCAGAGTAGCCTGTGTATAATAGGAGGGCAGAAGTTAAGAGTGTAATTTGTCTTGAACTTTGTTGGCACCTAAGCTAATACGCTGAAGTTTGAACAGCCAAAGGGAAGAACAGAGTGAGGCACTCCTAGGGCGGGAACCAGTAGTAGATTCTGCCATGCATTTCACTGTCTTGCTGCTGCTTCCTAACCCAGGAGCACATCACACCCTTTCCCCAGTGTCATTTTCTAACTGAAGCTTCTGGCTTTGATCTGTGAGTGAAAGGATGTGTGGCACAGAGCTCAAGCCGCAGATGTTATCCACACTGTTTTCCGGTCTATTTCAGAGACGAGTTGTATTGCTGTCACAGGAAATGGATGCTGGATTACAGGCATGGCAGCTCAAACAGCAGGAGAAGTTACAGGAAGAAGAAAGGAAGCGGAAAAATGCCCTTAAACCCAAGGGGGCTCAGCTACAGAGTCCACTACCAAGTCAATAAAAAGCAATTCCTGTCTCCCTTTCCCAGTCTTTCTCTGACTTCCTTTTCTGTCACCCAGATGCCTCATCCAGACAGACAAGAGCCTTTATGTTCCCTATCTGTCTTCAGAGAAAAAAAGGTTGGACACAGGAAGAATAGACTGTAAGATCACTGAAGGGTTGGCTCAGTGCCCTCACCCCCAGCTTCACTCCAGTCCCGCAGAACCTTGCTCTGGGAGAATTTTCCTCACTTTTACACACCATAGCGACTGGCCCAGGTCTGACCAATAGTGCCCTGCAAACATAGTCATTTTCCTGATTTTTGTCAGGCATTTAAACTGTTAACATCACATTACAGCTCAGGCCACATGCAGTCAGGCATTTAATAAATGTTGTGATGAAAAAGCCTTTCCAGCCGAGGCCCATTTCTTGGCAAGCAACTTGTGTCAGTTTTCCTAAACTTTAGATATGTAGTCCAAGAGGGTACCCCCATTGAGAAGGCTGATATGGGAAGAAAGAGACTTGGGTGTTACATATTCTGCTAAGAGTTGGATCCAAAGATCTCCGTTTCTAACTGAATTCCAGAGGTCAACTGGATAAAGGCCTGTACTCCCACACCCCAGTTTGTATAGGGGAGGCCCGGAGGTGCTCAGCAGTCAATAACTGGGATTGGTATCTAATATCCACCATATATCACCCCCCCAAATCTGACAGCTGCCCAAGACCCTTACATTACATCGTACATGAATTTGGGAGGGAAAGGACAAATCCAGAGCAATGGACTTTTTTCCTATTCTTCTGTACAAAATGTTACAATTCCTGAGTCTCTAGGATTTCTGGAGCTTCCTACCTGACCTTTTTGTCCAGCATCCTACTCCTTCCCTTGCTTGCTTCTCTCCCTTCTCCCTACTGCCTCCTTCCTCTCCCCGCTGACCATTGCCAATTCTTGGATCTTATATTTCGCTGATTGTCAGATTTTCTGTCTCCCACACTTTTCCTGTGTCTGCTATGCTGCTTTACCAGATCCAGTCTCAACCTCTTATCTGTCTCCCATCTCCAGCTTCTCTGTCCCACCCTCAGCTTTAGCTGTCCTCCTTCCCTGAATTCTCCACCTTTTGTTCTCAGAGCCTAGGTTCTCCTTGATAGAGGTTTTCCTCTTTAAGGAATTACCTCCTTTCCCAGTGTAGAGGGACCCCCAAATCCAGTGTAGTTGTGGGTAGTTGGGTTTTGTTATTGTTGGGGAGGATAGGGGGGTTGGACAGGGGAAGAACAATGGTGTAGTTTAAGGACAGGGAGGTTAAGGACAAAAGTTTCAATTTGATTGGGCCACAGGTCCCAGCAGAGAACCCCTAACCCAGGTCTCAAAGACATGGAAAACCTCCCCCAGCCCCATCCCAGACTGAATGCTGGCTCCAGCCACTGAGCGTCTCAGGGCTTCCCGCTCTGAGGTGAGACAAACGCTGAATACCAGAGGAATCCAGCCACCCAAAATATGCTTAGGGAGAGAAAGTCTCCCACATCCCGTCTCCTGGGTCCCCCCTCACAGCCCCCAGCTCTCGCTGCGGCCTCAGCCCCTGCAGATGGCAGCCTCCACCACAGAAAGGCAACTTAAGTTTTTTTTTACCCGGCCCTTGGCTGTAATTGGATTCAGACAGAATCCAACCACGTCCGCACCGGGAAAGGAGGGCATTGGGGCGGGGGCAAAGAGGCCGTGGGAGAAGGGAGGGACCAGAGGAAGGGAGAGAGGACTCGGGATCCAGTTCGCCGACTAAGCAGAGAACGATTAAAAGAACGGGAAAGAGGCTACGAGCAAACGGGCGCTTTCAAGAAACAATCCTCATCTCCCGGCGGACAGCGCTCGAGGAATCCAAAGTCAGTGCCGACCGAAGACAAAGGCGCCCCGAGGGAGTGGCGGCGCGACCCCTGGGCTTGGGCCCGCCGCGGAGCCCGGTTGGTCCCGCTGCCCGCACGGTCGCGGACCATGTCTCCTGTCCCACCACCCGCCCGCGGTCTGCTGCTCCCCCTGCTCACGCTCGCCACCGCGCTCGCCTCCCTCAGCTCGGCCCAAAGCAGCTTCAGCCCCGAAGTAAGTGAGCTCCTCCGGCGCGGCCCCGAGTCGCGCTCGCCGAGGAGGCGAACCCGGGGGTCTCCACCGGGACAGCCCCCATGGAGGGCTCTCGGGGTCTCGGCTGCTCGGGCCTGCAGGATCACTGACGCCCCTCTCCCCGCGCGCTCCTTTTCCATTCCCAACTTCAAGTCGATCCAACTTTCGCCTCCTCCAACTAACTCTCCTCCACCCCACCCCGCGCCCGCCGCCAACTTTTTTCCCCTTTCCTTTCCTTGCAAGAACGCTACGGCTGGGGCCCGCTGTCCCCTCCCTCCCCAGTTCCTCTGGGCTCTGAGCTCAGTTCTGGAACCAGTTGGGAGCCTGATAACTATCTGGACTCCGCTCAGCTCCCGCACTATCCCGATTTCTTGTCAAGTGCGAGAGTTTGTTGTTTCCACTTTCCACCTCTCCCGCGCGCGCCGGCGCTGAGGCGCCCAGGGAGGGCTCGGGTAGACTGCGCCCCAGGCTCCGGCCCCCCACTCTGCGTCCGCCGCTTCCCGCCTCTGGGGCGGTCCCGGCCCTCCACCAAAGCGTGGGCGGCCAGGTGGGGTGCAGGGTGGACGACGTCTCCCAACCGACGCCTGCCCCCAGAAGCCCCGAATCCCGGCCGCAGCCCTGGCTGGGGTCACGGCGCTAGCGCCCTGGACGCGTTTCTGAGGCACAAAGCTCTTCCTGAGAGCCCAGGACTCAACCCAGCCGCGGTGCCACCCCCTGCCGCCTCCCGGTCGGCGGCTCCCTAGGGCCCTTTATGTTGTTTTTGTTAATTGTTTTTTGTGCTAATCGCAGGGAAGCTGGGGGCTTCGCACGGGGGAGCGGGGAGAGGGCCTGGTCCGGGGTGCCCATACATGCCTGGACTGACTCGGGGCGGCCCCAGCCCATCCCCCGATGCTTGCCCACTGGGCCGGGGAGGAAGCTGCTGCGTGGGAGTTGTCTGAAGAGGTTTTTCCTCTTTCTCACTTTTTTATTTTGGGGTGAAGGTGGGAGACAGATTTGATCAGCTTCTTATTTTGGGCCTTCCCTACCCACTCAGCCAGCAAGGGCCTGGGTGCGGTCGGGAGGGGCCGGGAAGGGCTAGGACTAGGACGGGGGAGGGGATCTGGACTTGGCTTCCTTCTGTCCTGGTCCCACCAGAGAAGATACCTTCTCTCGGTCCTGAAAAGATCTGAGGCTGAAAGAAAGTGTGGCCTTAGGAAAGGGGGTAACCCGGGAGAGTGAAAAATCTGCCCAAAGGCTAAGCTGAGAAGGACAAGGAGGAGGAGACATCCTTTTACCAGGCCTGGAGACTTATCTGAGGCCTGAAAGGGAGAGCTTCTAACAAAAGGAGCCTGGGCATCTGGGGGCTGCCCGCTGCCAACTCTGCCTGCCCTGCCTCCCTTCTCTCCTTGCCCCACTAGCCTCCCTAGGAGAGAGGCAGCCACCCAGGCTCTGTCTTAAGTGGGTGTCCGGAGGTCCCAATGCCAGAACCACCATTTGCTTCCAGAACATGAGGAGGGAGGCAAGGGGCCTGCTGGAGAGGCAGAGATGCCCTCTACCCTCTCCAGGACGCCTAGGCCAGAGTTGGGAGAGTCTTCGACTTTCCCCTAGGGGAATACCTTGTACCATTCCGTTTTCAAGACAAAGCCTGACTGAGTTCTTTGGCTCCCCAACATAGTTTCTCCCTCTCCAGGCAGATCTGTAGGGAGAGCTGAGGTGGCCCAGGCCTCAGGCGGCCTGGCCTCTCCCACCAGGCCTTCATAGTCCTGCACCAGGACAGCCCTCTCTTCCCCCTTGGCCTGTCTGGCACTGGGCCCTTTCCCCACCCAGCCGCAGACACTAGAGTCCTCTCTTCTGTGGTTCCGACCTCATAGTCTCCTCTGTGGTTCATGCTTTACTCAGAGCCTGCCCCTGTGACATGGAAAACCTAGGCCTGGGAGGAGGAGAGGGGCACTTCCTTTCCAGGCCCTGAGGCTCTATTGACTCCAAGGAAGTCCCCGTTTCTTGACTAAGTCTCTGTTTTTCTCTGGGGTATCCGTCCAGTGGGGGTTGTGGGTGTGACTATTTAGACAGCCTACCTTCTTGAAGGACTCCTCAGGGAGGATTTACCCCAGAACTCCTGGATATGGATTCTCCCCAACTCTCTGCCACCCTCCCTTCTGCCATCCTGCCCTAAGAGAATTTCCCACCTCAATCCTCTTAACTACTAGCTCTAGGAGTAGGCCTCTCCCATCTTTCTCCAAAGCTCAGGGGTCGTAAGCCTGAGATGTGTCTGCCCTGCAGGTGAGGCTAGGGGTAAAGGGAGTTTCCTGCATACTTGGGCACAGGCCGCAGCAGGCCTCCCTTGGGCACTAGCTGTGACTTCAGCTGGCACAGGTCAGGGCAAGCCTACAACTCCCAGAGAGCAGCCTGGGACAGGAGTACCCTGCCCTGCTCTGGTATGCCAGAGGTTAACTTGAGGAGGGGCTCTCAGAACCTCGTGGTGCTGAGATTTTTTTTGGCCAAGCTTGTTGGCTGGGGAAAGGCTGAGTTTACATCTCAGGCCCTAACTCCCCTTCAGCCGCGGGGGATCACTTCCCAGAAACGTGTTGCAATTCTTGCCCCTATGAGCTCAGGTCCCTGTCAGCTGCTCCTGAATCACGAATAACCCCAAGGGGAGAGTACTACACCAAACCAGAGCCTGGGCCCAGAGGGGAAGAGGGAAGAGGGAGCTCCCACCTGGAGATCCATTGCAATGCCCTGGGATAAGGAACACAGCATCAACTGCAGCCTCTAGCCCCCTGTACTATAAGCTCCAACTCAGGCAAGCTGCAGCCGCCTCTGGAATCCTTAAGAAAGCAAAGCTGGAGCAGGGACCAGAGCATAAAAACCTGGCTCATTTCACCTTTTAAACATTTGGAAAATATTCCATTACCCTTATAGTAAAGACTGTCTTTTTCCTCACAGGTCTTTGCAGTGTCTTTACCTTTCAGTCAAATACCAAAAGCCTTTATATCGCAAATAAGTCATAGCATACCTAAAATAAAATACAGTCACCAAGTCACCACTGCTCCATCTTCCCCTCCCTCTACTGAGGACTTTAAATGGACCTTTAGGAACCAAGCTCTAGGTCAGATGCCGCTTGTTTGGAACTACCAGGATCCTGGCTCTGTGCGGGGTTACAACCTTCACCGCCTCCAAAACCCACTTTCTCTGTCAGCAACCAACCACAGCCCTGGCTGTTTTTCTGCCCTCCTTTCTAGAAAGATAATCAGCAGTGAGAGTCCTGGAGATTCGGTGTCCCTGCCTCAGAAGGCCCCCATACCAGACCCAAAAGTAAATAAAACCCCTCCACTCTCCCAGCCTCCACCCGTCATGGGCACAACCCAGTCTCAGGGAGACATGCTGTATTTACAATAGAACTCAAACCACCAGGCCATCCATTCTCAAGAGAGCTGTAACCCAAGTCTGTTCCCACCTGTTTGAGTCCAGAGCTCCAGGATGACAAACAAGCCATACTGGGGCCTGGCCAGAGTTTGGGTGCAGCCTGAGAACTCCTCCAGACCCACTGCCAGAACCAGGCGGGGCACTCCTGCTCTTTCCTTACCAAGCCGAGGGTGCATGCCAGATGACATGGAGGAGGCGCGGCTTCCTTTGGATGAGGTGGGGACGCTAAGCCACATCACTTTCCCTACAGGCCTGGCTGCAGCAGTATGGCTACCTGCCCCCTGGGGATCTGCGTACCCACACACAGCGCTCACCCCAGTCACTGTCAGCTGCCATCGCTGCCATGCAGAGGTTCTACGGTCTGCGAGTGACGGGCAAGGCTGACACAGACACCATGAAGTAAGTGCTAGACTAGGCTCCAGAGGAATTCTGCCCCGCACCCACTGATGTGACCTAGAGCCCCAGAGAGGTTGCTACCTGAAGGCTTGGTTCCAACCTCCATACCTCATCACTACACCCCGGTCCTGACCCTTCTGATCACCCTGACCTCAACCTTGGCCCTTCCCCACATTGACCCTGGAGCCAGACACTTCCCCGCTCTGAAGACCTTTGCTTCAGTGTGCACCTACACCATACTGATCCAAATCCTCACCCTCCCAACCGCCCCAGAGCCATGCGGCGCCCCCGCTGTGGAGTTCCAGACAAGTTCGGAGCCGAGATTAAGGCCAACGTTCGAAGGAAGCGCTATGCCATCCAGGGCCTCAAATGGCAGCACAACGAGATCACTTTCTGGTGAGTCCAGCAGACAAGTGGCCTTTCTCACATCGGGTTACCTTTCCCTATCAGCCGACAGAGACTCAGACCTCCTGCCCTACTCACCTCTGTTTCTGGGAAGCATCCTTGGGAGTTGGGAAGAAAATGGCTATAACCCTGGAAAGAGGTGCAGCCTGCAGAGGGTACACCCCAGGGCCAGAAAGCCAAAGCCTGAGGGTCCCCCGAACCCTCAGTTCTTGGGACAGAGGCCTTGTGAGGCTGCAGGAAGTGCTGGGTCAGGCAAAGGTGGCTGGGCAGTTCAGTCGACCCGGGAGAATGCAGGGAAGGAAAATGGTGCCCCTTGTTAGCCTAACACACTCCCATCCTCTCCCCACACGACTGGACCTCAGCATCCAGAATTACACCCCCAAGGTGGGCGAGTATGCCACATTCGAGGCCATCCGCAAGGCTTTCCGTGTGTGGGAGAGTGCCACACCCCTGCGCTTCCGAGAGGTACCCTATGCCTACATCCGCGAGGGCCATGAGAAGGAGGCCGACATCATGATCTTCTTCGCGGAGGGCTTCCATGGTGACAGCACACCCTTTGATGGCGAGGGCGGCTTCCTGGCCCACGCCTACTTCCCAGGTCCCAACATTGGAGGGGACACCCACTTTGACTCTGCTGAACCCTGGACTGTCCGGAATGAGGATCTGAATGGTGAGCGAGGTAGCCCTAGGACTCTTACTCCCGGGAGAGTCCGTGATCATTTGCACAGGGGTTCTCCTAGCTCCTCCCAAAAGCTCAAACCCCAACATCTCAGGCTACAAGGGACCACAAAGATCTCTTGGTCTCTCTTCTAAAGAAAGCAGGAATCCTGTGTTGAGCTATGTACACCCGGTCCCTTCTCTCACCCAATAATTGACTTGCCAAAGACTTAAGAACTTGCAATCACCCACCTTTCCAGAAAAATGTCACCTCCAGCTCCTGGGAGAAACTGAGATCCAGATAGGGCCTCAGTTTCCCTTAATACAAGTCTTCCTGGGATTGGGATTGACCCCAGAGTACTCTCTTCCCTCTACCCCAAGGAGGTTGCCAGTTACGAGGGTGGATCTCAGAATTCAGTTTGGGTGCAAAGCATGGCAGGCAGGATTGGGTGTGCAACTGATGTGTCTGGTGGGGAAGCCCAGAATCTGAGGGCAGGGACCCAGGCTGTCACCATAACCACCCCCGTCCCTCCAGGGAACGACATCTTTCTGGTGGCTGTGCACGAGTTGGGCCATGCCCTGGGCCTCGAGCATTCCAGTGACCCCTCAGCCATCATGGCGCCCTTTTACCAGTGGATGGACACGGACAACTTCGTGTTGCCTGATGATGACCGCCGGGGTATCCAGCAACTTTATGGTGAGTGATCGACGCCCACGTCTGCTCCCTGTCCTCTCCTGGTCTAGCTGAATGTGCCTTCTCCCCCCACGCCCCCATCTGACCCTGCCTCTGTTCGCTCCCACTCATCTGCTGGCCTTTCCTAGCTAGTGGCTTCAGCTGCCCCTAAAGTTCCTCACCTTTCCAAGGGTGTTTCTGCTCAGATGTCTGACTCTTTCTCCTCCGCCGCCTGATCTGAAGCTCCCCCACTTCTTCTCATCCAGGGAGTGAGTCAGGATCCCCCACCAAGATGCCCCCGCAACCCAGGACCACCTCCAGACCCTCTGTCCCTGATAGGCCCAAAAATCCCACCTATGGACCCAAGATCTGTGATGGGAACTTTGACACTGTGGCCATGCTCCGTGGAGAGATGTTCGTCTTCAAGGTGAGAGCAAGAAGTGAGCTGGTTTGGGTTCTCTGACCAGAAGGGTAGGTGGAAACTGCAGCAGGAGGGCCAGGAACTAAGACTGAACCAGTGGGGAACTTTGGGGACTGAGTCAGAGGACCAAGCCACGAGATCTGAAGTGCTGTTCCCACCTGACTGCCTTCCAGGAGCGCTGGTTCTGGCGAGTGCGAAATAACCAAGTGATGGACGGATACCCAATGCCCATCGGCCAGTTCTGGCGGGGGCTGCCCGCTTCCATCAACACTGCCTACGAGAGGAAGGATGGCAAGTTTGTCTTCTTCAAAGGTAACCAGGCATTCTGCAGTCGGCTTCAGTGTAGGGAGTGTCTGGAAGGGCTGATGCCCCGTGACTCCTCCGGAGACCCTTGAGCTCAGTGGAACCCCAGTCCTGCCCTTCTCTCTCCTCCCCAGGAGACAAGCACTGGGTGTTTGACGAAGCCAGCCTGGAGCCTGGCTACCCCAAGCACATTAAGGAGCTGGGCAGAGGGCTGCCTACCGACAGGATCGACGCTGCTCTCTTCTGGATGCCCAATGGAAAGACCTACTTCTTCCGGGGAAACAAGTAAGACTTCACCACACTTTGTCCTTGAGATGTTTCCTTGGACAAGGGCTGGCTGGGCTCTGCTATGGCCCAGCAGTGGCCGCCTCCTCTGCTTGCCAAGTGAGTGGGATGTGACCGGGTCACCGTTTCAGACCTGGTCATTTGATGCCTCCGCCCCAGCACCGTGCCTCCGCCCCAGCAGCCAGGCACTGTCATTAAGGGCTGCTGGTGGCTCCTTGCAGCCTGGGCCTCCTTCCACCCCCACCTTCCGCTACACTCAGCTGCAGGCCCTCATTACTCAAAACCTGTCCCCCACCCTTTGCTCGCTGGTGGGTTCAGTCCCAGGTCCTGCTCCCCGGTGACATTCCCTAGTGTCCAATCACCACCCTCCACTCCCCCACCCAGGTACTATCGTTTCAATGAGGAGCTCAGGGCAGTGGACAGCGAGTACCCTAAAAACATCAAGGTCTGGGAAGGAATCCCTGAGTCTCCCAGAGGGTCATTCATGGGCAGCGATGAAGGTAAGAGGGGCAGAGAAGGTGGAGAAGGGGGGATGGGAACAAGGAGTTAACGAAGAGCGGGACGGGATTGTATGGGAGATAATGGTGACCACTGTCCTCGCATGCATCACACCCCCATGGTAGCATCACCCCAATTCCAGCTGAGGAGACTGACACTCAGAAGGGTTAGGAGAGGAACCCGCCCGGCTTGCACACTGACAGATTTCCCTTCTGTTCTTCTTTCTTCGGTCTCCTCCTGGATGCTGCCACCTTCTTGCTGCCCCCATCCCAGTCTTCACCTACTTCTACAAGGGGAATAAATACTGGAAATTCAACAATCAGAAGCTGAAAGTCGAGCCAGGCTACCCCAAGTCAGCCTTGCGGGACTGGATGGGCTGCCCGTCCGGGGGCAGACCGGACGAGGGGACTGAGGAGGAGACGGAGGTGATCATCATCGAGGTGGACGAGGAGGGCAGCGGGGCCGTGAGCGCGGCTGCCGTGGTGCTGCCCGTGCTGCTGCTGCTCCTGGTGCTGGCAGTCGGGCTTGCGGTCTTTTTTTTCAGACGTCATGGGACCCCCAAGCGACTGCTCTATTGCCAGCGTTCCCTGCTGGACAAAGTCTGACCCCCGCCGCTGGCCCGCCCACTCCCACCACAAGGACTTCGCCTCTGAAGGCCAGAGGCAGCAGGTGGTGGTGGGTGGGCTCCTCCCACCCCTCCCCGAGTCCCCTTTTGCCCTCACTCCCTGCCCCCCTTCTCTGTCCCATGACTGGCCTCCCCCACTCGCCACCGTGGCATCGCTTCTCCCCTAGATGGGTCTCCTGGGGTTCAAGAGGGTCCGCCCCTTCCAGCCTCTGCCCCTCGGGGGAACCCTGTAGCTTGGTGTGTGTCTACCCCAATCTGAATGTCTTGGCTCTGCACTTGAAGGCAGGACCCTCAGACCTCGCTGGTAAAGGTCAAATGGGGTCATCTGCTCCTTTTCCATTCCGTGACATACCTTTAACCTCTGAACTCTGACCTCAGGAGGCTCTGGGCACTCCAACGCCCTCTAGCCCCCAAGTGTAGCCAGTGCACAATCTCCCACCACTCTGTGGCTGAAAGAAATCTAGCCTTATTGGGGGGGGGTCACCCCGAGAGAGTATGAGTGGGTGGGGGCTGTGCAGCCACCCTAAGAGCTTGGGAGGAAGGCTCAGAGGGTCCGTCCTCTGCTCAGACCTGCCTCTGCCCCCCCCAGCTCCCGCGGACAGAGCCTGAGCCACTGAAGACTAAATGGGCTGCAGAAGCCCCTGTCAGCCCTGCCCTTCCAAATGTTAGTCGTGGACGGGTCGGAAGCGCCAAGACGTGGGGGTGCAGATGCGGGGTGTGGGGCCAAGGGGAGAGACTCCATCCAGAGCCCTGGGGGTGAGCCACACAAAGGAAGAACTTCGTTCAGATGCAGGCGGCAGGGGCAGGGACTCAAGAGCAGAGGGGACAGGACAGGACCAAAAGGAGGTGCAGCAGGTGTGGATGGTGGCGGTCGGCAGGCCAGGAGGGATGCCACGGGCAGGCTATGTGCCCCAGGGGACACTCCTGGAGCATTCGGGGGGGCACTCCTGCTCCTCCATCAGGCTTTTTCTCCAGTCAGACAGTGAGGGGTAGGGAGGATGCCCAGAGGAAGGAGCGGAGACGTCATGTGCGGGGACTTGGCCCTTGAGAGCGGCCGCCTGGTGAGGGGGCAGAGGCTGGTGGTGCTGTCTGGGCCTCAGCCCTAGGGGAGGCAAGTGCCTCCGTGTTAGGTTAGCCCCTCGTTTCCTGATGCCCCTGCCCCTCAGCCCATCCTACTGGTTTTCTGCCCCCTTCTCCCCCATCCAGCCCACCCATCTGGAAGTCTCCTTCAGCCACCAAAGGTGGTCATGGTACTGGGGACTTGGGAGTGAGAGAGACCCTATGGGGAAAGTGAGAGGAGAGGGATATGGGGGGGTTTGGGGGGGTGGGAGAAAATGGGGTGAACGGTGCTGGCAGTTCAGCTAAATTTATCTTGTTTGGGTTTTTTTTTTGTTTTGTCTAATGTATATTTTTATTATAATTATTATATATGAATTCCCTTCAAATTGTTCCTTTTTGTTAACAGGGGGCATGGGGAGGGGTGGGGGTGGGGGGCAGAGGCATGGACCCCAGGAACCTGCAGGGCGGGGCTGGGTCAGTGACCTCGAAGGACAGTTTTGACCTTTTTCAACCTTTCCACAAAGAATAAACGGTGTTCACATTCTTTGTGTGGCTGCAGCTCTCTTAGAAGGGTGACTGGGATGTGGCCAAGAGGGGAATGGAAAGGGGAGAACAGGCCTCATGAACGGCGTTTTCCATGAGGTGGGGTTTTGGCGCTTTTCATAAAGGAATATGTTTATTCTTAGTGGATGAAAGGGATTTGGGGGGCCAGAGTGGGGAAGGAGGGTATAATCCAAGGGACTGGGGACTGGCCCCTACAAACCAGCTACTTGCTCCCAGCATGACTTAGAATGCCGTCTTTGAGGCCCAGGACTGCCAAAGGCAGGAGAAAGTAGTCAGGCTGAGACCTCACGGAAAAACCTTCCTGAATTGCGTTACCCTGTCCTGCGATCTGACCACAGACCCTCAGATTCCTCAAGCTTCTGCCTGCTGCCAGGTGATTCTCAGGATCGAACTGGAGGTCACAGCGTCAGACCCTTCACCCCAGGCCTCAGGAGCTACGTGTCTTCCAGGCCCCAGCCTCCTCTGATAGCGCAGAAGTAACAGGAGAGAAGAGTTGCCCCGTGGCCAGTTAGGAGCAGCTTCTGTCTCGGCCCCAACTGGCCGGGAGGCCAGGACAATCAGGTTGGAAGGGCAGAATAACAAGGTTTTGTTTCCTCTTTCCTTAAAAACTGCTGTCCCAGACAGGCTTCCCAGGCTGTCGACCCCCCCCCCCCTCCAAACCAGCCTGGAGAGAGGACTCACTCAGCTGCTGAGTCAGCTCAGCTGGAGGGGAGCAGCCTTCTTTCCCCTCTTCCCTTCCTGCCTGGGCCAGCCCGGCCCAGCCCACCCCAGGCTCTGGCCCAGCCCACCCCTGGGCTCCAGCTCAGGTCCCCTCCACAGCCTGCCTCCAGAGCTCTGGCCCCACCTAAGCCAGCCTTTCTCTCCAGCTGCTACTCAGGGCTGCTCGGTGTGATTGCTTTGGCAGAAGGGGTACCCCACCTTCCTGCCAGCCAGGAACCCTGACCCTCTTGCCTGGCCTCCTGCACCTCTCCTGCCAACCAACGGCTGTTTGGCACAGCTTGTGTTTCTCAGTGGAGTTGGACACCACCTGCTCTCCGCCCTCACCAGAGGGGACTGGGACCCCGAAAAGCTGGCATGGGGAAGTCAGGGGCATTTGGGGGTCGTGGGGCCTGTGCGTGTGGCAAGGAGCTCAAAAATGAGCTCATGGCCCCTTTGTGTTTTTGTGCTCCACATCTGGAGGCAATTACAGATGTTATTCAGTGGGAGTTCAGCAAAACACAGCTGGAGCCAGTGGAGGAGCCTGGGGAGGGGGGACTGCCAGAGGGAAGAGGAGGGGAGCCTAGGGCTCCCGCGGCTGGAGTGTGGTTTCCCCATCACGAGGAAATTGTTTGGCCCTGGTTCTGGAATCACAAGATGCTCTCTCAAGCCAAGAGGGGAATGGAGGACCAGAGACAAAGGGAGAAGAGGTGGAAGAGGGCTTTGCAAGCAGGGAGAATTGCGGGGTGTTCCTGATGCCCCTGGGGAAAGAGAGAGTGTCCACTGAGGCTGCCTGGAGACCCCAGAAGGTGCCTAATTCAACTGGGTGAGGTGGGGTCAGGGGAGAGCAGAGGGCTCGCTGGCTCGCAGAGACCTGCAAACGCTGGCCCTGTCCTGCTCTGTCCATTGGGCCTGACCCAGTTTCTACAGTTCCAAGTTCCTTTATTCGAAAGCAGCACTTATGAGCTAGCACTGCCAGAAGGGAGCCGAGGGGAATCTGCAAGGAGGTTTGGGCAGAGCCCTGGGAAGTGGCTCGAAGATGGACTAGGGGCAAGTGCCGAGGGGCAGCAGTGCTCTGACCACCACTGCACCCCACATGTTTGGCACGGGGAGCCACAGAGTCCCTTGTCATCGCCTCCTTTTTCAGGGCTCCTGCCACCAGATGGGTCCACGCCTCCAGGGCTGCCAGCCAGGCGCTAGATCAGCAGGATTGAAGGGAAGGGACAGGAAGACCTGTGGGAGATGGGTCCTCTAGAAAAGAGGACAGGGAGAATGACCTCCACGCACAATCTGGCCAGCTCAGTGTCTTCACTGTCCCTCCCGTAGGGCCCCTTCTCCTCACAAGTTGATGAACTTCCCAGTCCTCTCTTTCCCTACTGCATTCCTACTTCCCTTTCCAACTAAGAGGAGGTACTGAGCAACCAACTTTTGCTGAAGTCCTCACAACACCAGCATTGCCCCCATTTTACAGATGTGAAAACTGAGGCCCAGACAAGATTTGCTCAAGGTCACAGCTTCCTAGTCCAGAATTAAAATCTAGGTCATTCTGATTCATTTTTCTACACATATTAACCACATCTTTGGTTGTCTCTCCCAGTACGGACACAGAATAAGTGTATGTTCTGGAAAACTGTTTGCAAACGTGTTTGTCCGTGTGCATAGCCACAGTGGCACCACAGAGAGTGGGAGCACAAAGGAGACAAACTCTTCCTCAAGAGTCCACTTAGCCAGCAGTCACCTCCTTTCCTAGGTGCAGGAACAGACACTCTAAGGCAAGGAGGGAGGTATCAGGCATCAAGACTCGTGTGTCAGGCCTCCCTGGTGGCACAATGGGTTGAGCAACGCACTATGAAGCAAATCACAGCCACTGCAGCACGAGTTTGATCGCTGCTGCCGGCCAGGGAGGGGACCCACATGGTGAGGCAGACCTCTCCGGTCTTGCCCACTGCTCCCCTCAACAGCATACTTCAGTTAATCTGTCTGTTTGGTTCCCTGCTCTGTCTCTGGTGAATCCTCTCACCACCCTGGACTCTGGCCTGTACCCCAGCTCTTATATGCATAAATAACTTCATCTTTAAAAAAAAAAAGTATTAAAAAAAAAAAGACTCGTGTCTAGAAAGGGTCAGAAGGGGTATCTAGAAGCCACTATCTAGAAGGGCTCTGTCTGACTCATGAATGTTCAGCAAAGCCAATTAGATTTCAAAAAAGAAAAGACATCTGAGGGGCCAAGCTGGACAATAATCACAGGGAGGGAAGAAGGGAGGGCTGGGCTCAGTGGGAGGGGGAACCCTTAGGGTACTTCCTGTTCCCTAAAGCCCCAAGTATCTCCCCCTCCTGGCTGCTCCCTTGTCCTAAGTCCCTGTACCCCTTTCCTACCCACCCACCCCACAAATCCAAGTCTACTTCCTCTAGGCTACCATTCCTGTACACCTAGCCTGGGGCATTCTGCCATCCTCCCTCAGGCAGTTTTGGGAGGCTGGGGACACCCAGAAGCGGCCTGTAGGGGGCTGGGCTGCTGGGGCTTAGAAGGGAGGCAGGCCTGCTGGCCAGAAGCCACCTTCCAATGAGCTCACACACATACTTTCCACCCTGGCCCAGGGCCTACGGCTCAGCTCCTTCTAGTCCAATCTCCCCAGCCAGGACAGCCCCCTCTGTCCTCCCTGTCCCTCATGCGTCCTCAACCCAGGGTGCCACAAGAACAGGCACCTCAGGCCAGGGCTGGCTGTAGTCCCAAGGAAGCAGCTTCCTCGGCCTCTAGGCCAAGAGGTGCCCCAGGTCCCTTATTCCTAAAATGGAAACTTCTTGGCTTGGAGATGGAGGAGACCAGCTTCCTGGCCCCAAAGACCCACACCTGTGTAGGGAGGGCAGTAGAGGAGACAGGAGAGGTGTCACACTGTAGTGAATTGGCGGAAGGACTTCCTTTAAGCGCCCAAAGTAGTTCGTTGACTCAGGGACCAGGCCAGGTCTGGGAGATGCCTCATAGTGTGGTGGTCACTCACTTCCTGACCATGCACTCGATTTCCCGCTAGAAGCACTTTCCAGATTTGGGGTAGGATAGGATCTGGGTGGGGCAAGGCAGGCTGACCACAGAGAGGGACAAAGACTAAGACCGGTGCCTCTTAGGCTTGAAAGATTCACATGCATTGCACGGGACAGGCTCCAGCTCACTTGGATGCAGCCTGCGGTCAAAAGCGTCACCCTCAACCAACTTCCAGAGTCATGCAGCACCAGGCCACAGAGCAAGATCAATTAGTTACCCAAAATGCCCTCCTCTGACGCTCAGGGCCTGGCTCTATGCTAAACAGGAGTCAGGTTTCTAGGACCCTATCCTGGATCCAGTAACATCCTTCTGTGAGTTATCTATTCAGACATGATCGACAGTTCATCCCATTTGAGTTCCAAAATATGACCACTGCCAACAGATCACATGTCCAGATGTTGCCTTCCAAGGCACTGAAGTATAGTTCTCCGGAAGGATGACTATGATCCCTAATCGTACTAACCCCATCATGGCCCCAGGACAAACACATTTTGTCCACACTTCTCCTGCAAGAGAGTAGGATGGTACTAGGCTCACAGGTGACCCTACAAAAAAGTTTACTGATATGAATTGCCAATGAGAAGTGTGATATACACAAGTAGACAGCAGTGGTTGTGAATATAGTATTCTACACATATATACATAGTATTGTTTATGAATAAGTAGTGAACCATAAGTTGAAAAATCATTGAGCTGTACACTCAGCTTAGTGCATTTTATGAACTAGACACATTTTATTTCACCTCAATATTTTTTTTTTAAGATTTTTTTTTTTGGTGGGCCTCCCTGGTGGCGCAGTGGGTTAAGCAAAAGCACTATGAAGCAAACTGCAGCCACTGCAGCACAAGTTCGATCCCTGCTGCCAGTCAGCAAGGGGACCCACTTGGCATAGCAGACCTTTCCTGCCTTGCCCGATGCTCCCCTCAGCAGTGTGTTTCAGTCAGTCTGCCTGTTCTGCTCCCCACTCTGTAAATCCTCTCACCGCCCTGGACTCTGGCCCCCAGCTCTTGTGTGCATAAATAAATAAATCTTTTAAAAAAAAGTTTTTTTGGGGGGGGCGCTCCCTGGTGGCACAAGGATTTGAGCATCGCACTGTGGGGCTTCGGCAGCCACTGCAGTTCGATCCCCAGCCAGGGAGGGGGCCCACATGGCGCAGCAGACCTCTCCTGCCTCACCCACTGCTCTCCTTAGCAGTGTGTTTCCATGGATCTGCCTGTTCTGTTCCCTACTCTCTCTGGTGAGTCCTCTCACCCCCACATCCCCCCACACACTCCCGTGCCTCTGGCCTATACCCCAGCTGTTGTATGCAGAAATAAATAAAATCTTTTTAAAAATTTAAAAAGTAAACATGGCAAAGCACAAAGCTTTAAAAAAAAAAAAGATTTCTTTATTTTTGCATAGAAGAACTGAATTGTGGGCCAGAGGTGGGGGTTGGGGGGCTAGTGAGAGGAGTCACCAGAGACAGTCGGGAATAGAACAGGTGGAGCTACTAAAATACACTGCTGAGGGGAGCAGCTGACAAAATAGGAGAGGTCTGCTGAGTTGTGGTTCGGCTCCCTGGTTGGGGATCAAACTCAGACCAGTGATGGAACTCAGGTAGTCAAGGGTGACAGCGCTGAGAATTAACCCCTAGGCCACCACAGGGGCCTTCCCTCCACTTTAATTGTTAACAATTTTTTAAATGGAGGAAAAATATGTGTAGGTAAAGTTCATAACTCCAGAACAACTACTTTGTCCTTTTAGGCCTCCTCCTGAAGTGCCAACTCTCAGCCCCCAGCCTGCCCTTAATCTGGGTGTGGTTGGTATTGGGTTGGGCTGGCCCAGCTATTCTGGAAATGCCATCCTTTATATCATATCCCTGCAACTGGACCTTGAATTGCAACTGCAACTGGACCTTCCAGCAGAAAGTTCTTCATTCCCTGTAACCCTCTAAGCTCCATGCCCTTTGACCCCAAAAGTTCTCCTTCACCCTACTGGCTTGTGCTCCAGAGGTTCTCCTGCCCCATGTCTGCACTAAACTGCACATAAGTTCTGGAGGAAAGTTGAAGAAGGCGCCCAGAGAAATACCCACTCCACTTGGGTGTAGCTAAGTACACCTTTTCTGCAGCAGAGCCCAGCGGGGCAGGTTTTGCAGGGTGGTAGTGCCCCCTTGTGCTGGGCATTGGCACTGCAACCCAAGCCCAGAGAAGTGAGAGGTAGGGGCAGACACCGCCCACCCGTCCCTTCCCCCTTCCACTTTCCAAGTTTCCACCCAGGACACCTGTACTTAAAGGGGTGGGACTATGGGCGCGACAGGATGACTATGGACTTTAATCTTTCCAGCTGCAGAAAGGGAAAAGTCAGAGTTTCCGACAGCTGTCTGTGCGGGGGTTGGTGGGCAGCCCTCGAATAATTCTGGAAAGGAAAAAAGAATGGAAGGGGGAGCTGGACAGAGGGTCCAGGGAGGAAAGGAAGGAGGGCGACTTTGGCACCCTCTCCTCGAGTTGCCACACTGCCCTCCTGTGGACACCTCAGACACCCACCTGGGCTCCAGGATCTGGTTCAAGTGGGTCTGTCCTCCTGGACCTCAAAATGCTATGGCAGAATTCACCCCTGGTCAAGGCCAGCGGGCCTCTGTGTCTTCTCCATATGAGTGGGAAGTTTCTGTGGCACTTCTCTGAGGCCTTTGGAGACCATCCTACACTAGGTCTAACCTGCACCCATCCTCCTAACCTCATTCCTACACTAAGGGCAGGAAAATCCTTTGACCCAGTCTCACATTTATAGGTTCTCAAGTTTTGTAATATTTTGAAATGCCTATAGGTAATTTGTGAATACATCTATATAATTGCCTTGTTTGTGCTAAAATTTTTCACTTGTTAAATATAAACATTTGGGGCCTCCCTGGTGGCACAAGGGCTTAAGTCTCAGCACTATCAAGTTCTCAGAAGCCCCAGCAGCACTAGTTCAATCCCCCATCAGAGAGGGGACCCACATGGTGCAGCAGACCTCTCCTGCCTTGCCCGCTGCTCTCCTCAGCAGTGTATTCAGTCAATCTGCCTGTTCTGTTCCCCCTCTCTGTCTCTGGTGAACCCTCTCACCCCCACAACTCTGTCCTGTACCCCACTTCTTGTATGCATAAATAAATAAATCTTTTAAAATAAATAAATAAATAAATAAATGCATTCTTGTTCCACACTCAGGTCTTCAGCTATCTGGATCAGATGTTCATGTATTCAATCCCTCACTAAAGGTAAGCTTTTCTTTAGGTGAAAAGCCTTTCTAATTCCACATACAGTTTATCATATGACAAGGCCTGGAGATCTCTCATCAATCCTTTCACCTCCTCTGGAATCACTCATTGTATCAGTCTTTTAAGAGTCACTTCCAGGGCCTCCCTGGTGGTGCAAAGGGGTTAAGCACTGCACTCTGAAGCATTCCACAGCCACTGCAGCATAAGTTCGATCCCCAGCCAGGGAGGTGACCCACATGGTGCAGCAGACCTCTCCTGCCTCGTCGCCCACTGCTCCCCTCAGCAGTGTCTTTCAGTCGATCTGCCTGTTCTGTTCCCCACTCTGTCTCTGGTGAATCCTCTCACCCCACCACCTCTGCACCTCTGTCTTGTACCCCAGTTTTTGTATGCATAAAAAAATAAATCTTTTTTTAAAAAAGTCACTTCTAGTACACAGAGGGACAGTACCTAGTGAGGAAAAAGGGCTGTGGATTTACATAATCTGGGTTGAAATCCAATCTTTACAACCTATTCATTAGGGGACCTTCAGTAAATTATATATCTTCCCTGGGCTTCAATTTACTCATCTTTAAAATGAACTAATAATGCAAAGGATAGCTGAGAGGATTACAAGACATAACCCATGAGATGCCTATGACTTACAGTCACTAACTGACTCATTCATTCCACAAACATTTATGAAGTATTTGCTTTGTGTCAGAAGTTGTCTGGCACTGGAGATACACCAGGAAACAAACATAAGTTTGGTTTCTACCCTCACGGAACTTATATTCTTGGGAGAGAAACAGGAAGATACATAATATATGAAGAAAATATATAGTATGTTAGACAGTGATAAGACTCTCTGAAAGTTTAAATTCCCTTTTATTTTTTATTTATTTTTTTTAAAGATTTATTCATTCATGCACACAAGGGCTGGGGCACAGGCCAGAGTCGTGGGAGGTGAGAGGATTCACCAGACAGAGAGGATTCACCAGGATTCACTCAGGCAGATCGACTGAGACACACTGCTGAGGGCAGCGGCAAGCGAGGCAGGAGAGGTCTGCTACGCCATGTGGGTCTCCTCCCTGGCCGGTGGCAGGGATCAAACCCTTGCTGCAGTTGGCTGCGGTCTGCTTCATAGTGTGTTGCTCAACCCACTGCGCCACCAGGGAGGCCCTAAATTCCCTTTTAAATGAACAATCCCACCTTCAAATTAATTCTCACTTCTCTCATTTGATTATTGGCATTCGAGATAAACCAGGCAGCTCCTGCAAGAACTGTCCTTTGCTTAGAAACTTCTTTAGCCAAATATCCCATTTCATTGTTCACAACTTCTACCTTCCACAGAACACTAGGACACAAAACACAATTCAGCCAAGCGCTTTACCACTTTAAGGAAACAATGGGTTTCTTCCCGTTTCCAACAACATGTTCCTCACCTCCATCTGAGATCTCATTAGAAGAACCACCGTTCATATTCCTACCAGCAGTCTTCTCAGTACCACTTAGGTACGCTCTAAGATGACTGTGGCCCTTTCTACAACTCTCTTTTTCTGAACCCTCAAAAGAATTGCCCTTAGAAGTCCGTTTGTTGGGCCTCCCTGGTGGCGCAGTGGGTTAAGCAGCGCACTATGAAGCAGACCGCAGCCACTGCAGCACGAGTTCCATCCCTGCTGCCGGCCAGGGAGGGGACCCACATGGCGCAGCAGACCTCTCCTGCTGTGCCCGCTGCTCCCCTCGGCAGTGTGTTTCAGTCAGTCTGCCTGTTCTGTTCCCAGCTGTCTCTGGTGAATTCTCTCACCGCCCTGGACTCTGGCCTGTATCCCAGCTCTTGTATACATAAATAAATAAAATCTTTAAAAAAAAAAAAAAGGTAAAACTTTAAAAAAAAAAAAGTCCGTTTGCAGCATTAAGTTTTTCTCTAACATGCACCTCTAAACTCTACCAGCCTCTGGCCATTACCCATTCTGAAACTGCTTCCACATTTCTAGGTGGGTGTTATGGTAGCACTACACAGCTTTGTTATATAGCAGCTCAGGCTGCCATAACAAATGCAACCAACTAGGCAACTATTAAACAGAAATTTAAGGCCTCCTTGGTGGCGTAAGGGTTAAGTCTCAGCACTGCCACTGTGACAGCCCACCATGATGGCCTGCTCTATCCCAGGCAGACTTCTCTGGTCTTGTCCACTGCTCCCCTCAGCAGTGTATTTCAGTCAATTTACCTGTTCTGTCTCCGGTGAATCTTCTCACCCCCTGCACTTCTGGCCTACAGCCCAGTTCATCTATACAAAATAAATGAGAATCTTACAATAAAGGATTAATTCTGTTAAAAAATTCCAGAGACTGGAAGCCTAAGATCAAGGCACGGGCCCTCTGGTGAGGGCCCTCTTCCAGGGTACCTGCCCACTGTGGCCTTGCACTACAGAAAGGGTTAGGGGTCTCTCTTTTATAAGACACTAATCCCGTTCTTAGGGCTCCTCCTTTATGACCAAGGCCTCTTTAAGTAAGGTCACACCTCCTCATACTATCATCATCAGGGATTAGGATTTCAACATATAAACTTGGGGAAGGGGAAGTATAAGCGCTCACATCATAGCACTTTGACTCCAGCACATGCTAGTAATTTGATCTTGAGCAAATTATCTAACTTTTCTATGACTCAGTTTTCTCAATTACAAAAGGTGTGATGAGGATTAATTAAAAGAGATAATGTACATGAAGTATTTAAGAGTGCCTAGCTTATGGTAAGTACTCTATAAGAAGTTAACTATAATCATTGTGAAAACCAACCTTCTCCCCATTTTCTATTATTTTTCATAATTCCTCAAACATTTCCAAGAACATGTCCACAGGCCCTTTCCTAAACATACTTGATGGTCTAGAATGTAATTTATAAGGACCTAGTCACTTAAACTCACTAAAGTTTAAGCGCATTATACACCTAGGTGTTCTTCAATTTCTTTCTTTTTTTTAATATTTATTTATTTATTCATACAAGCACTAGGGTACAGGCCAGAGGTGTGAGAGGATTCACCACAGACAGAGCAGGGAGCAGAACAGGCAGATCAACGGAAGTACACTGCTGAGGGGAGCAGCGGGCAAGGCAGGAGAGGTCTGCTGTGCCATATGGGTCCCCTCCCTGGCCGGCAGCAGGGATCAAACTCGTGCTGCAGTGGCTGCAGTTTGCTTCATAGTGTGTGGTTTAACCCACTGTGCCACCAGGGAGGCCCAGTGTTCTTCAATTTCTCCCACATCTTTTTTGGCTTAAATTCACTCATATATTAACTCCCAGTGTCTAGCACAGTGCCTTATAGTTTGAAGGCACACTAGTAAATATTCATGGAATCAAGGTTTGTTCTATCCTGGTGCCATTTCTTTCTTTCTTTTTTTTTTTTTTAAGATTTATGTTATACATACAAGAATTGGGGTACAGGCCAGAGGCGTGGGAGTGAGGGGGTGTAAGAGGATTCCAAGAGACAGAGTGGGGAACAGAATAGGCAGATCTACTGAAACACACTGCTGAAGGGAGCAGCAGGTGAGGCAGGAGGTCTGCTGCACCCTATGGGTCACCTCCCTAGCCAGGGTTCAAACTCATGCTGTAGTGGCTGTGGATGCTTGATAGTGCTGTGCTCAACCCCTTGTGCCACCAGGGAGGGCCCTGGTGCCATTTTTTCCTAGTGATGATGATTGTTCCCAACAGCATAGATCTTGACTTTATTGCTTGCAAATTTCAGTTTATATAGCATTCCTTACGCTTCCCATCTTACCACTACTTTCCTACTTCCTTTCTAAACTCCCTACTCCCCCACAAGTCAGCTCTCCATGGCTGTTTGAATTTTTAAAATTTTTGCATCTGATCTTTTTCCAACTAGACGGTAAACCCTTAAAGCTAAACTCCTTAAAGTGAGTCTTAAGAGTTCCAGGTAACCGCCAAGTATCCAGCATAGAGAACACAGTCAACACTTAGCTGAATCTCCCATAATAACTTTTAGGTCTTAACGAATTTTAATTTCCCCAAACTCTTTGTCCTGTTTGGCTTCCTCCCACATTTAGTTCTGTGTCATTCCTCATTAATCCCAAGGAGGGAGCACAGAGAGTTAGGGCACAGGACAAAGGTCAAAGTGGAAGAAGTGTCTTTTTATGGCCAACTCTCTGGCTTCAATTTTTGCTTTAAAGTCATCATTAGCAAATGTCATTAACAGTAAGCAGTTTTGTTTGTACCACTTGTAGAGGGAAGAGGACCTAATCATAAGCTCTGGAGGTGGGCAGCCTGGATAAATTATATGTTGGTATATAGAAACTAGACTTTTGGGCCTCCCTGGTGGCGCAGTGGGTTAAGCAACGCACTATGAGGCAAACCGCAGCCACTGCAGCACGAGTTCCAACCCTGCTGCCGACCAGGTGGGGGACCCACATGGTGCAGCAGACCTCTCCTGCTGTGCCCGCTGCTCCCCTCAGCAGTGTACTTCTGTTGATCTGCCTGTTCTGCTCCCCGCTCTGTCTGTGGTGAGTCCTCTCACCCCCTACACCTCTGGCCTGTACCCCAGTGCTTGTATGCATAAATAAATAAATCTTTAAAAAAAAAAAAAGAAACTAGACTTTTGGTGGTGATCATAATGTAGTATACAAATGTTGATTTATGATGCACTATACAGGAATCCTATATATTGTTTTAAACCAATGTTACTTCCAACAACAACAAAAATTTTTAGGGGCATCCCTGGTGGTGCAAGGGTTTATTAAAGCGCAGCACTTTGAATCTAGCTGCAGTCACTGAAGCGCAAGTTGGATCCTTGGCCAAGGAGCTGACCCACACGGCACAGCAGACTTCTCCTGCCTCGCCCACTGCTCCCCTCAGCAGTGTATTTCAGTAGATCCCTCTGTTCTGCTCCCCACCCCGTCTCTGGTGAATCCTCTCACCCCTCCCCCAACCTCTGGTCTGTACCCCAGTTCTTGTATGCATAAATAAATCTTGAGAAAAAACTTAAATAAAACAAGACAAAAACAAATGTATGCTCTGTCCAGAGCCAGACAGCCTAAGTTTAAACCCGGGTTTCAGCACTTACTAGATCTTGGGCAAAGTGTTTAACCTTTCCGTGCCAGGGTGTCCTTGTCTGTAAAACGGACAATTGTATCTACCTCACAAGATGATGGAGAAGATTAAAAGAACAAATACTTGGAAAGTGCTTAAATTCTACAGAGGATTTATTATTGTTTACTAATATTACCTATTGGTGCCACAGTAAATCAGTAACCCCAAGCTCATATAAATTAAACATATCTTCTGTGACTCATAATGATCATTGCCAAGAATGGGGCACTTCCTACATGCTTGATTTGCATTAGCTGCGTAAATGTTGACAACCTCAAGAGGGAGTTACGCTTATTAACTCAATTTTAAAATTGAGAAGCACAGAGAGGTTTGGCAATTTTCTCAAGGTCACATAGCCGGCCTGTAGCAAACACCTTTATTCGTTTATTTACCATTTCTAATGTGTCTTAGCAAGAGAAAAGCCCAGTGGGTACAAAGGTAAACAGTCCAGGCCCCAACCTACAGGAAGTTTCAGTTTCCAGTGAGGGGCGGGGCTGGGTCGGGAATGACCAGTAAACAAATAGTTACAACACCGGGTGGTAATTGCTGTAATAGAGGCTCACTCCAAAAAGTGCTACGGGATCTCAGACGCAGAGACAAGAAAAGTACTGAGCGAGTAAGGGCCCAAAGGGAAGACATGACATTTAAGGAGTAAGCAGCTGTCCTTTGACAAAGCGATACACCGAAAGCACTAAAAGGGCTTAAAAATGGAGGCGGGGCGCCTTGTCACCGGCCGGTCAGACAAGTCCCGGTGGGACCGGAAAGGAGTTACGGCGAGCAGGTGGGCGGGCCCGCGCGTTGATTGGCAGGGGTGGGACCAGGCTCATCCCCTCCCTCCTCCAACCTCGGGGCTGGCGGGGTACAGCCAGGGCGAGGGCTGGGGCGCGGGCCGACCTGCCTACCTCCTCCCCGGCCCCCCTGCCGCGCTCCGCCGGCGGGGCGCGCTGGAGAAGCTGAGCGGCGCCGAACCGGCCCCAGGGTTGACAGTCGCAAAGTTTGGCCCGAAGAGGAAGTGGCCTCAAGCACCGGCAGGTGGCGGACGGGCCTGGGCTGGGGGCGCTCGCGGCCTGCGGGCGGGTTCTAGGCGAGAGCGCGCCCAGCTCGCCGGGCCTCTCGCTGACGCCGGGGGCTTCGGAGCCGGCTCCGGAGAGCAGCGCGGCGGCGGCGGCCGGGGAAAACAACTCCGAAGTTGGCGAGAGGCACCGCCCCTGCTCCCGGGCCGCCGCCGCCTCCTGGCCCTCAGCCCTGGCATCCGGAGCACCGGTCGGAGAGCCCGGGCCATGGAGCCCCCTCGGGGAGGTGATACGTGGGGGCCCGGACCCCCGAAGCGTCGCCGCCTCCCCCCTGGGTAGACGACAGATGCTCCAAGACTCTTCCTCCACTCCCGGACGGCTTAGGATGCTGCCAGCCATCCTCCTGCTCGTCCTCCTGGGTAAGAAACCGCGAGGGGACTGCTCAGCTGGCGCCCCGCTCCCGGGGCTGACCCGGCCCAGGCGCCCCACCGCCCTTCCTCCTCTGCGGTCCCTCTCCCTGCTCCCCCCGGCCGAGCCCCCGGCCCCGCCGCCGCACCCGGAAGTGCCCGCGCGCCGCGGCTCCCAGCGCCGCCGTCCGGCTCCCACCGGCGGGCTGAGGGACCCTCTTGGGAGAATCCTGCCCTGCTCCGGCACCCCGTCCCATAAACTACCCGGAAGCCCCAGACGGCTCCCTTTCCTCCTTGACTTTTTCAGGTGAGGGAAACTGACGGTGACTCCCTCTCCTGCCTTCTCTTGCTCTGTCTCTAGGCGGCGCGCTAGCCCATCCAGACCGGATCATTTTCCCAAATCCTGGTGAGTGGAGGGTGCCCCTGGGGCATGAGGGAGGCGCGGTCATGAGGGAAGACCCAAGGAAAAGATAGTGTCTTCCCTAAATTCCTCCGGTATCTACTACAGTTTTAGTGTGGAGGTCATCTACCCTTTATTTTATAGATGGGAAACTCAGATCCAGTGTGGGCCCTTACCAGGTAGTGGTTTTGTATTATTTTGTTATGCTGAATATGTGACTGGGGAAGGTCCCAAGCCTGAGGAGGGATGGGACGCTAAGGAAACTCTATCACTGTCCCTATATTCCTCTCTCTCCAGCTTGTGCGAACCCCCCAGCAGTGCTCTCAGAAGTGCAGGGCACCTTACAGAGACCCCTGAGCAGGGACAGCCGCAGCTCCCCAGCCAACTGCACCTGGCTCATCCTGGGCAGCAAGGAGCAAACTGTAACAGTCAGGTGAGTAGCGGGCAAGACCTTATTCCTCTACCCTGTCCCTGAGCCCGCCATCATGGGAATGTCTTCAGAGATTGGCACTTCTCCATGGAATTTCTGTTCCTGTCAGTAGGGAGAACAGGTCTGTCCTAAAAGCCTGATTGGTTCTGAACCAGACACAGTGAATTGGAGTTGGGGTAGAGCAGACATTCAGCTGGGGTCCTTGTCATCCTTGAAGGACAAAGGTCACTAGAAACTGTCCTGGGGCTCCTATCTGACTCTTCTGAGGAGTCCTTCAGTTCATTGTACTTTTTTTTTAAGATTTATTTTTATTTACACATACAAGAACTGGAATGTAGGCCAGAGGTGTGTTGGTGGTGGGGGGCAGTGAGAGGCTTCACCAGAGACAGTCGGGGAGCAGAACATGCAGATCTACTGAAACACACTGCTGAGGGGAGCAGCAGGTGAGACAGGAGAGGTCTGCTGCACCATGTGGGTCGGCTCCCTGGCCTGGGATCTTAATTCATGCTGCAGTCACTGGCGATAGCTTGATAGCACTGAGACTTTAGCCCCTGTGCCAGAATCTTAGCTTAGAACCTTTCTTATCCTCCCCAGATCTTTAAAACATTCCCGGTCTCCCTGGGTTTCTGACAGTGGGTTGGGGTCCCTGTTAAGTACCTAACTGTTTGTATCATGCAGTTCACTTGCTATGAATTTACCTAGAAAGGGGTAGGTGAAAGGAGAGGGCAAACTGGCAGAGGGTGTTGGAGCAGAGCAATCAGAATGCCATGTGATCTCAGGTGTCACCATTGGGCACTGGGAGAGAAGAGTGAATTCTGGTTAATTGACTATGTGGTGATGGCCAGTTACTATGAAATCTATACTTGAATGACAGTGCTGCAACCACTGGAGATCAGTAAATCTGTTCTTAACCTAGTCCCTGAACACAAGTGAGTTTTACCAGGGGGTCTTAGACTGTATCTTAGTCACATGGTGCCAATCACCTGTTAGGACTCTTCCTCGTTGTCTACAAAGGAATTGATTAACTGAGTGTTCGTTTTGGCTCTTTGGATTGTGAATAAGCAGGTGTTTCTGATTCTTGGGGAAGAGGGATTCTGATAGCACCTGGGGGAAAAGTAGCCAGCAGTGATCAAGAATACCATGTCCTGCTCTCCTCAACCCCTCTAGATTCCAAAAACTGCACCTGGCCTGTGGCTCAGAGCGTTTAATCCTACGGTCCCCTCTCCAGCCATTGATCTCCCTGTGCGAGGCACCTGCCAGCCCTCTGCAGCTCCTGGGTGGTAACGTCACCATCACCTACAGCTATGTCGGGGCCAGAGCACCCATGGGCCAAGGCTTCCTGCTCTCCTACAACCAAGGTGAGCTGGACAGGGATATCCATGAAGCCTCAGAATGCAGTGCAAGCCTGAGGCGGGCAGGGGGGATCCTGCCTTCTCTACTGCTCACAGCCCCTCTCCATGATACCTCTGCAGATTGGTTGATGTGCCTGCAAGAAGAGTTCCAGTGCCTGAACCACCGCTGTGTGCCCTTTACCCAGCGCTGTGACGGGGTTGACGCCTGTGGTGATGGCTCTGATGAGGCTGGCTGCAGCTCTGACCCCTTCCCTGGCCTGACCCCAGCTCCTGGCCCCATCCTGTCTTGCAATCATACTTTGGAAGATTTCTATGGGGTGTTCGCTTCCCCTGGATATTCACACATGGCCTCAGCCTCCCACCCCCAGTCCTGCCTCTGGCTACTGGACCCCCATGATGGTCGACGCCTGGCTGTGCGCTTCACAGCCCTGGACCTGGGCTACGGAGATGCAGTGCATGTGTATGATGGCCCTGGGCCTCCCGAAACCCCTCGGTTGCTACGCAGTCTCACACACTTCAGCAATGGCAAGGCTGTCACCGTGGAGACATTGTCTGGACAGGCCATTGTGGCCTATCACACAGTTGCTTGGAGCAATGGTAGGGGCTTCAATGCTACCTACCACGTGCGGGGCTACTGCTTGCCTTGGGATCAACCCTGTGGCCTAGGCGCTGGCCTGGGGGCTGGTGAGGGCCTAGGTGAGCGCTGCTACAGTGAGGCACAGCGCTGTGATGGCTCGTGGGACTGTGCTGATGGCACAGATGAGGAGAACTGCCCCGGCTGCCCACCTGGACACTTCCCCTGTGGGGCTGCCGGCAGTCCTGGCGCCACAGCCTGCTACCTGCCCGCTGACCGCTGCAACTACCAGACTTTCTGTGCCGACGGGGCAGATGAGCGACGCTGCCGGCACTGCCAGCCTGGCAACTTCCGATGCCGGGACGAGAAGTGTGTGTATGAGACGTGGGTGTGTGATGGGCAGCCAGACTGTGCCGATGGCAGCGATGAGTGGGACTGCCCCTACGCCCTGCCCCGCAAGGTCATTACCGCAGCCGTCATCGGCAGCCTGGTGTGCGGCTTGCTGCTGGTCATCGCCCTGGGCTGCACCTGCAAACTCTATGCCATTCGTACCCAGGAGTACAGGTGAGTGGGAGTGTGGTGGGCTGTCGAGGAGTCGGGGCTGGGGGTGAGGCAGGGCCTATATAGCCAGGGGAGACTGTTCAGGTGCCCACACTGGGGATGGGTTCTGGTGATCAGCTTATGGATTGGCTCCTGGGTTTGCCCACATCAGGCACTGGGGTTCTTCACTAAAGGAAGAACAGGCCTAGATCCTGAAAGTAACCTCAGGGAAAGAGGGGACCTCAGTGACTGTGGGAAACCCCTGGCAGCACTCCGGGTATCCTGGCCTGGGCATGGTGGGAGAAGGCCTGTCCAGACTAGGACAAGGTGCTCTGGCCAGGACCCCTGTGACCACACAGCCCTCATTCCTTCCAGCATCTTTGCCCCCCTGTCCCGAATGGAGGCTGAGATTGTGCAGCAGCAGGCACCACCCTCCTATGGACAGCTCATAGCCCAAGGCGCCATTCCACCCGTGGAGGACTTCCCCACAGAGAACCCAAATGACGTAAGTCACCCTCCAGCCCAACAGTGTGGCCTTGCCATTGTACCCTTCTTTTAGGCACCTGGCCCTCCTACCCATCTGACTGGCATCTGCCTCCCCTTGCAGAACTCAGTACTGGGCAACCTGCGTTCTCTGCTACAGATCTTGCGCCAGGATATGACTCCAGGGGGTGCCTCGGGTGCCCGCCGCCGCCAACGAGGCCGTTCTGTACGCCGCCTGGTACGCCGTCTCCGCCGCTGGGGCCTGCTTCCTAGAACCAGCACCCAAGTCCGAACCCCTGAGACCAGATCCCATGTCACACCTTCTGCCGCTCCCCTAGAGGGCCAAGATAGTAGCACTGGTCCGGCCCTTGAGGATGGGGCAGTGGGTGGGCAGGATGGGGAACAGGCACCCCCACTGCCTGTCAAGGCGCCCCTCCCATCTGCCAGCACGTCTCCAGCCCTCCCTACTGTTGCTGAGGCCCCAGTGCCCCTGCCCTCAGTGCCTCCGGAGCCATCACTGCTGTCTGGAGTGGTGCAGGCCCTGCGAGGCCGCCTCCTGCCCAGCCTGCGGCCCCCAGGACCAATTCGGACCCCACCTGGACCCCACACAACAGTTCTGCCCCCAGAAGACGAGGACGATGTGCTGCTGGTGCCATTGGCTGAGCCAGGAGTCTGCGTGGTCGAAGCAGAGGATGAGCCACTGCTCGCCTGAGGGGACCTGCTCGCCTGGGTGCTCTAGTCATAATACAACAACCCTTTAGAGGGTAATGCAGCTTCCCTCCCATACTTCTTCCCTGCCCTTATCTGAGGGGGCTGGAGGGCCTCCCATTGACCCTGTGTAGCTGCTGTAAAGCTAGGGAGAGGGCTCATACATAGCCCCTTCTGCACACGGTGAGACCTCAGTCTCTCCACCTCCTTCCATACCACAACCATTGGGGTAGCTGTTTAAAAATCCTCAAAGGGTCATAGGCCTGGACACTCCATCCTTGCCAAACCCCCATCTAAAAGTGGCCTTAAGTACCAGAATGTCAATTGGCTGGAGATCTTCAGCCCCCAACGGGGAGGATTTGGGCAGGGTGGGAGGTTTTGCCAATCATGAGCCCTCAAAAGAGGTTTGGCTCACATAAGGAGCACAACAAATGCTTTTGTCCGATAGCTAGGTCATTGCCTAGGAAGTCAAGGATGAAAATAAAGGAATCAGCCTGACCCCTGCCTCTCTACCTTTCTACCCACCTCATTTTATGCTCACCTTACTTTTCTCCTCCCTGTAGAAACCTTTGTTCTGTCCTGGCCTTCTCTTCCTATTCATCTTCTAACCACCTCCCTTGATTCTTTTTTTTTTTTTTTTTTAACCTCCCTTGATTCTTACACCACTGAGGAGGTAAGAAAATTCTAGGAACCTGAAGGACAAACCCTCTCCACTCTCTGCTCAGGCCCCAACTCTACAGTGACTGACTCCAGGGGTGGCACCAAGCCCTTTTTACTCACTGCCAGGCCAGAAGTCTGGTGAGCCAGCCGGGCCCTGCAGCCGGGAAGTTCCCATTTATGGCATTCTCTCAAAGCACACATCACAGGAGCACACTGTCCCTGATGGAGCACAGGGCCCGTGACTTCTGCCCTCCACCACTACCAAGCACTTACAGTCTGTCCTAGGCAGACAGATGAGCTCTCAGCCAGGATGCCTCAAATTTGGCAAAAGTGAATCAAGAAAAATCACAAACATTCAGGGTGTAAAGATGTGGCATCACCCTAGCCAAATCCAGGAGGCCTTCTGGGAAGAGGGCTCAAGCTAGATTCTAATGAATGTTGTCAGTAGTTGGAATAGAGTTCTGAATTCTAGGCCAAGTGAGAGTCCACAGGGGAAGCAAGCTTAGCAGATGCCAGGGGTAGGGCTACACACTGGATCCTGCAGCGCTGAGAAAAAAGGCTGGGAGCACGAGCAGTGGCCAGAGCTGGAGAGGGTGATGAAGAAGGGGATATCTGAGAAATGTTGACACCAACCCCTGGTAAACAAGGTGGAAAGCTGTCCAGAGTTGGAAAGGAAACCCAGTACTAAGACTATAGGAGGTGCTTATGGGGTGTGTGTGAATTCCCATGAGCAGGGTTAAGTCAGTGGCTTACAAAAGCAGTCCCCAGGGGAAAAGTTTTACCCTTTCTGCCTGTTCTAGCCTATCCTACTACTCTAGTGGAAGCATCTTGTTGATTACACCTTGTCTGCATCTTCACACCAGTATGTATTGCTTGTTTCCTCTTTCCCAGGGAAACAAGTTCCAGGAAAGTGGTTCATTCCTGGGACTCTAACATCTTGGCTTTGGATAGACGCAAGCTGCTTTCTCTCCAGACCCTCACCAGAGAGTAGGGAAGGGGCTCCAGAGATCCACTCCTTACATACTAGTCATCTTTGGGGCTTGCTTCCCAAATGCAAATAATTCCTGGGTCTTACCTGTGAAGCAGGGAATGCTGATTCCCTCCCCGTGTCTCCATCTCCTGGTCTTTGCCCTGTCCCTAGCTTCTTTCTTCTGCCACAGACATCTCAGAAACTTCAGCCCGCATATCCTTATTCCTTGTCCTGTTCCAGGTCTTTTCCCTGTGAGGGAGGGTGGGGGGGCAGTCTGTAACTTGAAAGTAGACAAAAGTTTTAAGGTAAAAGAATGTCTCACTGTGGAATGCTAGAGGGAGGACTTGAGGGAAGAGTTCACTAGGAAGGCCTCTGCATATGGGCCTGGGAGAAGTTTCAAGGTGTGCTCTAGCAGGTACAAGCAGTGACACTGCTTCTGTCTGCTAGGTTGGGGGAGGATTGGCCTGCAGGCAGTATAAGGAAATTAAGTCATACCTAGTTTGAGGGTGGGCGGGTGAGAACAGTCACACAAGTTAATTTTCAGCATGGACCCCAGAAGTAGAAATGAGGAAACTTCAAATCTGTCAGGAGAAATGCTACTATCCACGGGACCCAATATCAGGATATGGGACCCTTACCATGACTTGGGGTGCCAGGGGAGGTGTTGCTCTCAGCACCAAAAGGTGGAGCTAAATCAGGCTAGGAATTTGAGATAACAGCAGATCTTGGACCTAAGCCAACTCCAGGCCCTACTGGGAGGGGAGAAGTTCCCCAGCTATACAGCCTGTGGCTGTGAGAGCATCAAATACTAAGGCAAATTGCTAAGTGCCAGGTCTTTTCACACGGAGCTAACCCTTAGGCTATGCCTTGGGCATCATAACCCTAATTAACAGGTCCAGTAGCAGTTACAGAGGAATTTCAGGACTAGATCAGTCTCTGAGAGGCAGACTTAAACCTGGTGGACTCAGTTCCAAAAATCTCACCCTTACCCCACAATTCTGCAGAACGTCCCCTTCCACAGGGAGGATACAAGCGAGTGCACAAGGATAACATTCCCAGTGCCCTCTTATTTGTGGGGATGGTGGTTCTGGGTGAAAGGAGCCTGCTCCTAGACTGAGGACCAATAGAAATCAAGGTCAACAATCCCTGCTGGGGTCTGCAGCCCCTGATTCATACTAACCGAAGTGAATCCAACCACCTGCATGAATTTTCCATAAAGCTCACCCTTTAAAGTGTAATTTAAAACTTAAAAATTCACCTTGGAAGGTAATTACTTGAAAATATTACACTCCTCTTCAGCGCATCTGCAGTTCAATACAAATTGGCCGGGATAACTGAGGGTTATTCATAGAAACCAGTGACTTCTCTGCACTAACATTTTCAGAACAGCTCTAACAGTGGTAGGGAAGCTGTTTGTCTTTATGCCAAGTGACCTTAGACCACTTTTTAAACACTTAGGACTGCTTAGAAAGTTTTGTGATACTGTTTCCCTGGCCACCTTGCTGCTCTAAATGTCCTAATCTGTGTCCAGGTGCACACAGTTAAAATCATCACTAAAATAAAGGTAAGTAGGCTGGATTGGGGACTGGAGAGAATCCAATGAGTAGAGGGTATGAATATTCTAGCTGCTCAGGAGTCTTTTTTGCTTTCTCTGGACCCCACAATGTTACCTTGTAGCTAACCTCCAGGTAACTGAGGTGTCACTGCACCTTGGTCCCAAGATCGCTATTTGCCTCTTCTATTAGAAAAGCCCACTGACTTCTGCTCCCTACTCTGTCTCTGGTGAATCCTCGCACCCCCCTGCACCTCTGGCCTATACCCCAGTTATCCTACTCAAAAAAAAAAAAAAAGGAAAAACCCACTGAAGGTTGCAATATTAATTGTTCCAAGCAATAGAAAACAATTGGACTATTTAAGAAAAGAGAAAAGGAAGCAATCACAGCACAGAGATGAAAAACAATCCTTGACACTGGAAAGATCTGGATGGGACTCTTGGCATTCATTTTCCAGCTGCATGCATGATTGATTTGGAGGAAGGCCCCCCAGCTACACTCTGAACCTTAGGGTCATGAGGATGAATGGAGGTGATGCAAGAAAGTGCTTAGCACAAACCTGGCAAAAAACGGTGTGGGGAAGAAGCGGGAAGTTAATATGCATGTTTGGGTACCAGCAGGTATCAGGAAGTCATAAATTAGAGCCTGAAGGAAAGGCGAACTGGGCAGTAAAGGAGAACCCATCCCGGCCTCCCACAAAGAGGTAGAGACAGCACCGTGGAGCCCAGAAGACCTGGTGGCTGCCCAGAGGGCACTAGCATTCCTGCCCTCCACTGGGACTAGAACTAGAGGATTGTTTTGTCCCCCACCTCCCCTTTAGATGGGAAGGGAGAGAGAATCAGAGGAAATCCCCACACTGCATCCACCTCAATCTAGTGACAAAGCTACCCAAACAAAGCAGCCATCACTCTCCTTAAAGCCCTCATCTGCCTAGGAGCCAGGCTGGGAAATGGGTAGTTCTGTGAGTCTCAGCCCAGAAGGGGTGGTGTGGGAAGGAAAGCTTGGCAGGTAAGCTTGGTGGCAGGGTGGCTTTTTCCCTGTACCTCCATATCTTTTGGCTTATTTCTTTATCTTACGATTAGTCTTTCTGCTTTTAGTGCCTCCATTTAGCCACTGAGTACCCAGCCTGGGCTGGACACTGGGCTGCGGGATGGGAATAGAGAGACAAATGACACATAGTCCCGGCTCCTGGAGAAAGACCCTGCCTCCGTCCCCTCCCCACCCACATCATCCTCCGTTCTTTCACCCACTAGCCCCTCACCCCACTTCCCTCTCTTCTACACCTCTGACTTTGTTCTTTTCACGTCTTAACCAGACTCCGCAATGTGTGTGCTCCCAGAGGGAAGCGACACAAAGGAAGGGGGTGGGCAGAAAGGAGGGAATCCCGCTGACATCACTGCTCATTAGCATGTGTGACCTCATCAGGGGCGGGGCGATTTCCCCAGGTGTCTGGGGGGGGGGAAGGATGTGGGGGGGTGGTATTTAAAGGGAAAAGCTGACAGTGCTGCTGAGTGAGGGAACGGTGCTGCAAGCAGACTGCACACGCACATCGATGCACACTGACATGGACACGGACACAGAAACCACAGCACTCTGTCCCTCCGGCAGCCACCAGGCTTCCCCCCCAGGGACCCCCACACCAGGTAAGGCTGAGCTGAGCAGGTTCTGGCTGAATCCTTGAGGGTGGGAGCTGAAGCTTCGGTGGAGAGGTCAGAACTAGGGATTAAAGGAGCTTGAACCCAAACAGCAAGAGAAGAACAACTTAGGAAGTGGAGGAACCCTCCCACTCCCCACCACACACCTTAGGCTGGATGAGGGTGGGGGGAGAAGAAAGCTGGTGTATCCCCTCCCCCATCACTCCCTGCTTCGCCTCCTGGGTGCCTGGCCCCTAGGTTAGCCACAATCCCCAGAAGCTGGGGTGGGCTAGAGGGAAGGGAGACCGGGAAGGGGCAGCCCACAAGCCTGGGAAGCACCGGGGGCTACCCTGGGGACCTGTTGTAAGGGTTTCTCTGGCTCCTGGAGGCCTTGGCTGCCAGCCAAGTATTGATCCTGGGCTATTTCCAGCCTCTCTCCATCCCCCTTTGTTGTGTCTGTCTTCCTCCTCCAGTTACCCTGACCCATGCATTGTCACTCTCTTGCTCCTGCTCTCTCACTCTCTATCAATCCCTCCCACTCTCCACCTCGCCATGAATATAATATTCCCTCGGACTCACAGGCACAGCCAGGCATGTAGAAGGGTTCTCACACATAATCTGCACTGGGGGATGCTCACTTGCAGGGCCACAGGAAAAGGCAGCCCCTCTTACACACACACCCACGGCCACCAAACACACAATCTCAAAATGCAAAGGCTTCCCTGGAAACCGGCTCCTTGCAAAGTTTTTGACTCTACCAGTATCCACCCCCCAGAAGGAGGCAGGTTTGGGATCATACGCCCTGTGCCCCTCCCCAGTGTGGGGATCACTGGTGCAGGAAGCAGTAGAGACAGCACCTCTTGGTGGAAGGAGCAGCAGCCCTGGGGCCAGAGGCCTCGTCTGGGGGTGTGCCTGTGTGTCAGTGCGAAGTGTGAGTGGGTGTGCAAGCCTGCGTATAGGTACCTCCCCTGCACAGAGAATGTTTTGAACAGACTGTGGTTGGAATCACATTGGACAAGCTGTTGGGTCAGCTCCTTGCAGCCCCATGAATTCAGGGACAGTTCAGTAAGAGGTCTGACCAAAGATTCGCAGCTACTTCTGGGTCATGGTCATCAGCTGAGCCTGGCTGGGCCTCTAAAGACAGAGCAGCCAGGACTGAGCCCTGTGCAGATGGCTGGGCATTCCCCACTCATAGCTTCCTTTTCTTTGTTTGCCCTTCCCCCCAGAAACAGATGCCACACTGCTAAAGAAGCCAGAGAAACTGTTGGCAGGGTTGGATCTGGGTGGACCAGCCCCAGCCCCAGGGGCCCCCAGAAGAAGAGGCAGTATGCCTGTCCCCTACAAGCACCAGCTGCTGCGGGGCCAGGCTGTAGATGAACTTGACTGGCCACCTCAAGCCTCCTCCTCTGACTCCTCTGAATCCTTGGGCTCAGGAGAGGCAGCCCCCACCCAAAAGGATGCCATTTTCAAGGTCATGCTGGTGGGGGAGAGCGGCGTGGGCAAGAGCACCCTAGCAGGCACTTTCGGCGGTCTCCAGGGAGACAGTGCTCATGAGCCAGAGAACCCAGGTACTTGGGGAGCCCTGAAGGGAGTGAGAGGACTCTGGAGCTCTAGTTAGGTGTGGAAGATCTCAAGGTATGAGCAGCTCCCGGGGGCCAGAACCTAAGAGAAGTTTCTCCAGTGTTTTCTGTGGTTGGCTGTGCTCCCTAATGGGGTAGCGGGGTGGCCTCTGAGACCTGGCTACCAGGTCTCATAAGTGTTCGGGAGTGCTAAAGGGCTCTATTCTCTGTCTGGATTTCCCAACAGAGGATACCTATGAGAGACGCATCATGGTGGATAAGGAGGAAGTTACCCTAGTTGTTTATGACATCTGGGAACAGGTAAGAACTCAGATGTGGCTGTAAGCAGGTAATGAAACCTGAGAGAGCTGGGAAAGGGCAGTGTGGTGGGACTGCAGGCCCTGGCTCCAGTATGTAGCTTTCACAGTATCACCTGAGAGCGAGGCTGGTACCAATGTGCATGCCCAGCTTTGAGAGTCGCTGTCCTTCCAGGATCTTGTCTAGAGGAAAGTTAGGATTTGAGTTTGGCAGATGCAAGCCAGGCTGAACACCCTGAAATTAACCCATCCATTGTTCAACTTGGAAGAATCTGATCTGATAGCATAAGAGCTCAGGGCTCTGGAATATCAGGGAAAGGGGAAAAAAAGAGGATTCCTGAATATTTGGGTATTAATGGTTACGATGTAGCAACTAGAGAGGCTAGATCACATACACTTGAATAGCTTTCACTCCCCACCCCACCCCCCCATTTTAAAAGGACAGGTTTATTAGGAGAAGGTGAAGAAAAAGAGTCACCCTCATAGTCACAGGCAGGCAGAGAGCTGCCTCTTGCCAGTGCAGAAATTTCACTTTCAATTAAAAGTTTAAGCATAAGAAAGTAGGATGGGTTAACCTAGTCTAGGATTCTGTGCCCCCAGTTCTCCCTTGTGGGGCTTAATTTACTAACTTCTCCCTCCTCCACACATATGCTGAGGTAGGAAGATTCTACTATTAAATAGCTCTGCTGTCCTAAGCAGGAACTTCCTCCCTCATGTCTCTGGGTCTGCATTCCTGATGTGGAGGTGCTGGACAGGTTCTCCCATGCTCCCGCCTTGATGCTCTACAACTCTGCCATCTGCAGGGGGATGCAGGGGGGTGGCTGCGGGACCACTGCCTTCAGACCGGGGACGCCTTTCTCATCGTCTTCTCAGTCACCGACCGAAGGAGCTTCTCCAAAGTTCCAGAGACCCTACTTCGCCTCAGGGCTGGGAGGCCCCACCATGACCTGCCTGTCATTATAGTTGGAAACAAGAGCGACCTGGCCCGCTCCAGGGAGGTCTCACTGGAGGGTGTGTATACAGAAGCTCATCCATCTTGCAATCTCTGGCACTCTCCCTTCCAAGTTACCTCTTCTCCCTAAAGCCTTTTTAAACCTTCCAGGGTACACAAACTCACCAGGCTAAGGGTAGACTCAATGGCCTTGCCTAGGGGGTCGAAGAACCCCATCACATCCCCTCATCTCTTCTCCAAGACCCCTTTCTCCCTCCCTCCATACCATCACTGCCCTGCAAGTGATCCCTACCTGAGTTTCCAGATTCACTTGCCCCAATTTCTTCCCACCTTGGGTAACTCCCTGGCCCAATCCCTCGGGCCTAATGCTGGGGGGGCCAAGGCGCCTGAGCCTGTTCCTTCCTACAGAGGGTCGCCATCTGGCAGGAACACTGAGCTGCAAACACATCGAGACTTCGGCTGCTCTGCACCACAACACAAGAGAGCTCTTCGAAGGCGCGGTGCGCCAGATCCGGCTGAGGCGGGGTCGGAGCCACTTGGGGGGCCAGCGGCCAGAGTCAGGCAGTCCTGAGGGCCCCGCACCGCCAACCCGCCGAGAGAGCCTCACCAAGAAGGCCAAGCGCTTCCTTGCCAACCTAGTGCCACGCAATGCCAAGTTCTTAAAGCAGCGCTCTAGGTCCTGTCACGACCTTTCTGTGCTCTGAGCCCCGGTCGCCATGGTCACCGCAGTCGCCATGGTCACCGCGCCCTCGGTTCGGCCCCCCCCCCCTGCGCCCCGCCCCGCCCTGCCCTGTCCGGCTTCCTTTGTGAAGACCGTCTAGAAAACCAAAAACTCCCAGGATGCCCTGGCGTGCCTGCGGAGGGGGCTGCCTCCCACCCCTGCCACCATGTGTTTTCTCAATACCTCTCGGCCCCAGAGCGCCTAGAAGGCGGGGGATGCGGACCTGCAGGGGGCGGCAGGTCAGGAAGGAAAATAGTTCTTCTGCAAGGTGTTTTGTTTTTTAATTTGCGCTTGACCACCTCCTTTGTAAAGAGATCTTAAAAGCAGAACTGGAAAATTTCTTTGTAGGCTCCTCTATAGTTGTCACCTTTGTACTCTGCACAAATAAGCCTCACCTTTAAGAGATTCATAAAGGTAAAAAGACACGGAGATCTGTCCCAGAGACTTTCCCCAAAAGATTCCGACTCTTAACTGCTGTTTGTCCACTTTACCTTTAAGAAATCCTTAAAGTCAAGGGCCTGGAAGTGCTATTTTTGAGAATTGATTCTATGACTTGCCGTTATACCACTGCACTTCCCCTTTAAGGTTATTAAAGGTAAGGTGTGGACAGACTTCCTGCCTTCAGACGCCAGCGTGAAGAGCTGAGCTGGTGGTAACTCCCCTTTGGCCTGGCCCAGGAGGCACCGCAAGGGGGCCACCCTTACCTTTTCAATAAAGAATTTTTCTACTGCACTTGCTCATTTGTACTCTGTTCTCTTAGTCCCACGAAAGGAATGGATGTTAGAAACAGAAGACCAGACCTAGAGGAGCAGGGAACTTAAACCTTTAGGGTAGCTCTAGAACTTGGTCCTGGTGTAGTGTACGCTAAGGTGCCTTAGGTAAATTGGATTCAATTTACCTCTTTGCCAAGGGTTCAGCTTACTCCTTTGCTGATGAGGGAATAGGTCTGGAGATGATCAGGACCTACTATTGATAGAAATAATTTAGTAACTTACCATATCCCCAGACACCGAGCCCTCATCTCCTTACCCCACTTTATTCAGCAAGAAGTAGGCTGGAGGGGGTTTGGAAGTGGGGACCCCCTCCCACCATGGAGGTCATGATGGAATCAGCCTGTACCTCTGCAGGGCCCCAGCACCCCAGCTGTCACCTGCAAAGCCTGTGTGAGAACTGAAGCTGTCAATGCCTCCCCTGGGGACACCCACGTCTGCTGCTGCCTGAGCCATGAGTCTGAACAAAGGAGCAGAGGCAGCAGTTTCCCTCACCCCTAGACATACAATAGTTACCTGAGTACCTGACAGGTCTCCACCCCACACAGGTTCCCAGAAATTTGATGGCAAGAGAATGAGATGTCTCCTGAATCCTTGCAACTGGGAAGGAGCCACGGCAGAACAGCGCAGCAAGGGTGGTTATGAGATAATGAGTTACAACACTATCCTTCGCACTTTATTCACTTAATCTGTTAATTCTTTAATGACTATATAAGGTGTTACTACCTCTTTTACTGTAGAAGAAACAGTTTAAGTAACTAAGCTGAGGTCAGTAGGCAACAGAGCCAGGATTCTACTCAAGTCTGCAAGATACTTAATAGCAATTTTATCCAACTTTCACCTGAGAACAGTTCCCCTTTCAGTAAAGATGGGGCCAGGAAGAGAGACAACAGAACTGCAGGGGACTCAATGGACATGGCAATGAGCAGTGACTGTGGTAAGAGGATCAGAGAAATTACATGGCTACAGGGGAGTAAACAAGCTCTAAACTCTGGGGACCATGAAGAGAGGCAGTTCAAGTCTTAAAATATAGGAAAACACTCTGGACCCATTAAGGGACCAGATGGCTCCACAGTTGGGTTGAAACCTCAGGGACATGAAGAGGAGGGGTAAGAAATGAGCATGAAAAAGATTTGGTGCCTCACTGCAAAGGACCTAAATGTCAGGCAAAGGAATTTGTGGCCAACTGTGTACGCAGTGAGAGTCACTGAAGGTCTTCAAGCGAGGAAGTGACATGATCCTTTGGGAAGCGGAAGCTGGCAGAGGTGTACATGGATCGGCGCAGCAGAGGCAAGACCTGGGGAGCTATGTCACGAGTCAGTCATACCTATGAAGGGTAACGGAGTTTCTCCAGAAGCAGGTGTGAGTGAGCAAGAGCACATAGCATGGATTTAAAAGTCAGAATTGATGAGACTTGGCAACTGAATGACCTGGTATAAAGAGAGGGGCCAGTCTTAGGTTGTGGGAAGTTGGTAAGTTTAGGGGATATAGGAGGTAGAATTAATGGCTCCTTTTTGAAGACAGAGTTTGAGATGCTATAAAAATTCATATGGAGAGCTTTAGCAGCTCCCTGGACAGTTGGGTCTGGAATTTAGAACAAGTTGGGCAAGCGACACAGACATGTAATCACCATAGGGATGGCAGCATCTGAGCCAGAGGAAAGGCCGAGATGCAGGGCCAGCTTTATGGATGTGTGACCTGTGCAGCCACACAAGGCCGCACACTTAGTTCAGTCTTCTGCTGTTGTTCTTTTGAAATCCTCTGAACAGGAGTCTGCATTTTCATTTTGCACAGGGGCCCACAAATTATACTAAGGGGGACACTAAGGGAAAGGGTGCAATACATGTTGGGATTCTTAGTCTCCAACCACACACAGCCTTTAGGGGTTTATAATTCTTGTGAAATGGCACAGTCTGATGTGTTGGTGCAGTGACAAGGATAGGGTTCACAAATTTCATTAGGTTTCCAAAGGGTTCTGTAAGTCAACAAATTACGAGCTGAGCTGGGGTAGTAGTGATTGCCGCTGGGAAGGGGAACTGGGTGGGTGGAGGACAGGAGTGCAAGGTTTACTTTTCTTTTTTTTTTTTTTAAAGATTTATTTATTTAAGCACACAAGAGCTGGGGTACAGGCCAGAGTCCAGGGTGGTGAGAGGATTCACCAGAGACAGAGTGGGGAGCAGAATAGGCAGACTGACTGAAACACACTGCTGAGGGGGAGCAGCGGGTGAGCAAGAGAGGTCTGCTATGCCATGTGTGTCCTCTCTCTGGCCGGCAGCAGGGATCGAACTTGTGCTGCAGTGGCTGCGGGTTGCTTCATAGTGCATTGCTTAACCCACTGAGCCACCAGGGAGGCCCTACTTATCAATATATGCCCCTTTACTACCAAAGTAGTAAATTTACTACCTTGAATCATATAGTAACTGTGTAAAAACTAAGTAATAGAGAACAAAGCCTTGGTGTTCCAAAGAAAGGAGAGGAACCAAAGAGAGACTCTTAGGAATAGGCGATGAAGAAGGCAGAGATGCAGCCACCAAAGAGGGAGTGGAGGAACTGGGGTTGAGCGTATTATGGCTGCTGTCAAGGAAGGAGGGTTTTTCTAGAGGCAGAGTCCAATCTCAGGTCAGATGTGGTAGAGGCAGGATGAAGAACAAGAAAGCCCAGTGCTTTTCTTGTGGCAGAGGCTTAAAATGTACATATTGAGGAGGATGGCAGGACCTTTCCCTTGAGGGGAGTCATACAAACCACAAAACTTCTTCCCTTCTCCCACAGTCCCCCCCACCAACTCAGTCAGTCCCATCAGCCCGACCCATCTGTGTGTTCCCTCCAGACGCCTACAGGGAAGAGCTCAGAACAGACAGAAGCTGAAGCCAGGCTCCCAGCAGACTTGGGTAGAGATCAGGTCTCCTCTGAGAGTCAGGCCATTCTTCTCCCCACCTTTGATCAAGGCTAAGTAGGGCCCAGCTGCTGATCTGGGCAGGTGTGAGAGATCAGCGAAGGGCTCTGAGGCATGCCCCTCTTAATGGCATCAATTTTGTCTTGGGGGTCTGTGCTCCTATAATAGACTAGCACTCACCCTCCCCCTACTAGCCTCACCCCTTTGGCCCATAAGATCTCATGGGCTGAGGGCATGGACTGTGTGTGCTCTCCTCTGAGGGGTCAGAGGTGAGGCCAGAAAGCAGGTTAGAGGGATACTGTGCTCTGCTTTAGGCCCTGCTGCATCTAACCTGCTTCTCCAGTCTGGAGCAGAGGCCCCTCCTCTTCTGAAAGGCTGCCAGTCACGGAAGGACACTTCCAGTTAAGCCCTTCCCTCCTAAGGGTCCACTCTTAAATACGTTTCTTAATTAATCTAAGATAGTTCCAATCCACATCAGTCTAAGCAATTTTTTCCCAGACATTTTTCTCTTTCACCCACAAATGCTTTTTGCTCCCTATAAGTACTGCAGCATGTCAGTAAAGGTGTTGGGTCCTATGAGAAAACAAATACAAAGAAGACACTATCCCTGCCCTCAAGCAGTGAACAACTGAGCTGGAGAGATGGTGCTAGCACAACTGGCCAAAACAGCAGCAAACTATGTCACATTCTGACTATCCAAATGCATCATTTGGATAATGATTTGGCAAACCATATGAGCAAATGATTGGGGGAAATGGTGGGCAATCTGCCATATGACAAAGCAAAGAAACTTTTTTTTAAAAGATTTATTTATTTATACATACAAGAGCTGGGGTACAGGCCAGAGTCAGGGGTGGTGAGAAGTCACTAGAGACAGAGTGGGGAGCAGAACAGGCAGACTGACTGAAACACACTGCTGAGGGGAGCAGCGGGTGAGGCAGGAGAGGTCTGCTGCGCCCTGTGGGTCCCCTCCCTACCTGGCGGCAGGGATTAAATTAATGCTGCAGTGGCTGTGGTTTGCTTCATAGTGCTTTTGCTTAACCCAATGCGCCACCAGGGAGGCCCAAGCAAAGAAAAAGAAATTTTTATGGGGTCTCCCTGGTGGCGTAATGGGTTAAGCAACGTGCTATTAAGCAAACCACAGCCACTGCAGCACGAGTTCAATCCCTGCCACTGGCTGGGGAAGTGACCCACATGGCACAGTGAACCACTCCTGTCTGTCCGCTGCTCCCCTCAACAGTGTATTTCAGTAGCTCTGCCTGTTCTGTTCCCCACTGTCTCTGGTGAATCCTCTCACCCCCCCTGCACCTCTGGCCTATACCCCAGTTCTTGTATGCATAAATAAATAAACCTTTAAAAAAATACGCAAACCATGAAAACTGAGATGGATGACACATTCAAGGGACCAGAAAACTAGACAAGTAAAAGGCATCCTACTTTTATCAGCTGTATCATCTCGGCTCTCTGATGGAGAAGTTCAAGGTCTCTTCATCTACGTCATTCTAGATGCCATGCCTTCACTTTGGTGACCTTACACACACACAAAGTATGAAAACAAATTCAACAGGGCCTTGCAAGCACTTTAGTTAGCAGTCAGACCCACTATTTTCTGGGTGGAGGTTTATGTACAGTCACTCTTAACCTCTGCCTCAGCGTTCCCAACTAGAAAATGAAGATAACACTACTACCTGTAGCCCTAAATAAAACTGCAAATATCTTTGCCACTTGTCAAGCCAGATACAAATGAGCTATGGAAGTCATGTTTTTTGCAACCTGTGTCCTGGTCCCTTATTCAGGGATCCAAGGCAGCTTGCTAATCTCTTAAAGCACAGTGCCACTCTGAAGATGTGGCAAATCTGGAGTGCGAAACTCTGGAGTGCAAATCTGGAGATTTAAGTTGTGGTTCACAAGGTCCAATATGCCTTCCATAGGATTCGCAGGGAATCCATTACTGGATTTGTTGTTTCGGGAAGATTCACAAGGGAAGCCTAAAGTGACAGTATTATACTGCACAACTTTCCATCTCACGTTCAAATTATAACTTGTCTTTAGGCAGAGGACCTGTGCTGATTCAAAGTATGTATTAGAAAGAAAATTGTGGGCCCTCTCTGGTGGCACAGTGGGTTAAGCAACGCACTATGAGGCAAACCGCAGCCGCTGCAGCACAAGTTCGATCCCTGCTGCCAGCCGGGGAGGTGACCCACATGTTGCAGCAGACCTCTCCTGCTGTGCCCGCTGCTCCCCTCAGTAGTGTGTTTCAGTTGATCTGCCTGTTCTGCTCCCCACTGTCTCTGGTGAATCCTCTCACCTCCCACGCACCTGGCCTGTACCCCAGCTCTTGTATGCATAAATAAATAAAATCTTTAAAAAAAAAAGAAAATTGCCCAAGTAGGGTAGGCTCTGGAGACCAACAAAGGCAATCGCTATAGGAATGCTTATGGGGAGGTTAGGAGGGATAGTAAGCAAAGGGCTTAAGAGAATGCTCTGGGGATTTTCCCCAGTCAGACAAAGCAAAGGGTCCTAGGTATCCCGAAGATACATGGGGGGCTCAGTTTGATTTTTCAAAGCTATCTGGTTGGAATCTGATTGTTACACAGAATTTCAGGCCTAAAGAGATTGGACCAGTGGGCTAGGCGGTAGCATGTGACCCAGGACCTTGCAAACCTGAAACTTTCATCCAGAAACAATAATATAGTTTACTGTTACTACCGCTTCACCATCAGTTCTCCCCAGTAATCTTGAGCATTCTCTGAAGTAGGGTAGGAGAATAAGGTCAAGTAAAAAGCCAAGTGTGTAGGCACCCAGAGGAATGGGAATGACAGCAGAGGTAATTACAAGTTCTACGCCTCTACATGTACCAATTCATTTAATCCTCACCACACCCCTGACAGGTACACTACGGTTATCGCTTTTTTATAGATGAGGAGTCTAAGTTAGAGCAATGAAGTAATGTCCAAGCTTACTCAGCTGTTTGGTGACAGAAGAGGGGTCTGAATCGTGCAGTGTTGTTCCACAATGTGGCCTCCCTGCTGCAGGATGGTCGCCTGGCTTGGCTGGGCTCAGGTGTTGGGAGGAGGAGGCTGATCTCAGCACCACTCATCCTAAGCAACTAGGCTTCAAGATGCTTCAAAGCTGATTGAAGTTCCCATCCCTTCTGGAACACTGGCAAAAAATTTGACAAGTCTCTGATTTCCAAGGTCATTGCTTCCCTTTTCTGCAATCCAGCACCGACTGGCTTCTTTCCAGTCTTCAAGCACCTCATCCATCTACCCATTGCCCTCAAAAATAACTGCTTAATGGCACTCCAGTAACTTCAGCCAATTTCTTAAGGGCTCTTGAGAGCAGATCATCTGGGACAGCAAACAGAATTCATCCAACTTTAAAAAGTGATCTTTGATCAGCTCTTTCCTTGTCTTTACTTTCCCACGTGACCTAAGTTGGTTGATCCACTTTGTCTCATACTCACAGAGCTCTCTCAATCAGACTTTGAGAGCAAATCAGATACGTACACAGAGTGCCCAGTTGAGAGGGTGAGGGATGCTTGAAGTCAGAAGAATCAGACACAAAACTTCTCAGACCAGAATTCCTTTCCTGCATCCAGCTCACAACTATTGACTTCACCTGGTTGTCATGGAAACATCAGTCTCTGGTGGATGGCAAGTAGCATTTTAGGCAGAAAGCATCAAAGGCTACCATGGTAACATACCAGAAAGAGTAAAACTACCTTCTCTCTTGGAGGAATGAAGACTGGATGAGGCTGTCAGGGAAAGCAGGCTGGAAGAGACAGTCTTTGGAGAGTCTGGCTCTGATGAATTCAACAGACATTTAATACATACAAAGCAAAGCAACAAGGGAAAAAGACCCATCTATGGCTGGCCTCATCAGGCTATAACTATCTAGTAACAGAGTTTACAAGGAACTGTAAGTAAAGGCTAAGATCTCGAAGTCAAAGCAATTCCAACTAGGAAAACTTGTATCTTCAAGGACAGGATTTTGACCAACAGGCAAAGGGACATAAAGAGAGAACAAGATAAGCAGACATGGAAGTAGAAAATTTTAGGGTATAATGAGAATAAAGGGTATAAAGACAGAAAAAGTGATTCCCATGACCCCAAGCCCTTGGCTTCCACAGTGGTGCTGAGAAGCAGGATATGATCTGAAGCCAAACTTCCTGGGCTAGAAGCCCAAGTTTGCTCCCTATATTACCATGGGTTAGTTAACCTCCAGTGGGTATTCAGTTTCCTAGAGTCATTGTCTTCAATATTCCTCACCTCGACCAGTTTCTCTCCCAACAAAAGGCTGCATGAGAAATGAAGAACTGGGAGCAAGAATTGAGATGGAAGGAACCAAAGTGCAGGAAGGCCAGAGGAACTAGGGTTGGGAACATAAGGAAAGCAAGCAGAGATGGAGTCCCTCTGAGGAGAGCACAGAGCAAGGCCTTGAGTATTTATAGTCTGAAGTTCAAGACTGCTATGAGGCAGCCTGGTCCATTGCCCCAGGATGACTAGCAAAAATGGCCCACACTGCACTTCTCAGGATGCATTAGCGACCAAATCAATAATATAGGGGGTCTGGGCCATAGCCAGCTGCTCCTACCTAAAAATAATGCATTCTCCTTCCCTTCCCCCAGGTGCAAAAAGCAAAGTAAGCTAGGGAAGGGTTGGAGGTAGGAGCAATGGGAACAGAAGCAGCAGGTGAGACTGCAGGAGCCTGGAAGAGTAAAGAGCTAGACCAGAGTCCCAGTGGCCTTTTATACCACAAGCAGGTTTCAAGTACTTAATGTTTTAGTGTGAAAAGCAACCTGAGAAGCTAACATCACCAATAAACCTTCACTCAGCTTAGAAGTCTGAGAGCTGACAAATTAAAACCTAACAGCAATTATCCATATTTTTAGCATGACAATAAAGTCTTAACACTGTTGCCATAGAGACAGGAAGAGTGGGAGCCCCACAGAGTCCTGCTCCTGAACCTCAGACCTTCTCCTCAGGCAGGTCCCTCTGGCAAACCCTTATAGAAGACCTACAGAGCAGGCAGAGGTGTACCTCCCCTTTAGCAGCAGCACCATTCCTGAGATACTCAGTTCCTGGAATTCAGTGGTTTCAGGCAGGCCTGGGGGGGGGGGGGGGGGGGGGGCCCAGACAAAGCTTCCCCAAAGCAGGGGGGGNGGGCGGGGGGGGGGGGGGGGGGGGGGGGGGGGGGGGTGCCCAGACAAAGCTTCACCAAAGCAGGAGGTGAGGGAACTCACTTAGGAACAGTAGATGCAAAGCATGGAGGAGCCCTGATGATAATACCCAAACTTCCTCAGATATTGGACTTAGATGTCTACTACAAAGATGGCTGAAGGTGGTACAGAGGCCAATGGAAAGAAAGGTGAGCTCAGGAGACTTTTCAGTGTCTGAACTCCTCAAGCTTATGAAACACCCCTAGAGGAAGATGCAGAATGTGCTACTGTCACACTGCCATCTTGTGGAAAGACAAGGTCTGTCTTGAAGCACAGACAGGTCTTGGAAGTGTGCCCAGTGGGCAAGTAGGTTTGGAGCTTGTTAAGATGCAGATGACACCATGTGGTCCAGGGAATAATGTAGACACAGATGTGGTACTCTGCCCAGGTCTGAGCCTTTAGTTCATTTTGCTTTTCACAGTTTAGATAAAACAAAATGAAAATAAAGGGAAGAAAACACAATGGCATTACAAACATTTTATATCCCCAGAACCATCCATGTTTTTGGCTTGTAAGCAGTTGACATCAGACAGACACACCGAGACGACACAGATGTGGGTAGCAGCTACCACGACAGTAGGGCTTGCCTTTTATACAAAGTTTATATATATATGTATATATATCTATGTACACAGACACAGGGTATAAAATCCAATGAGAAGGACTCACATGTACCCACGTAGGGGACAGGAGCAGCTTTTACAGTTAGGGTTGAGCCCAAGGGAGAGGCACATGGGAAGTGGTGAAGAGTAGCAGCCTCACCTCCATCCTCCCCCTTGGGCCAAAGGAAGGACATCTATACAAAGGAAGATGAAAGATGTTGGAAAGGTATTCTACCTTTCACTAAACTCCTGAATGCTCCTAAAACATCTAAAATTCCTGAAAGGATAGGGCCCACACCTCCCAGCCAGATGCTGAGTTCACAGTAGTAGTTCTGGCCCCAAGCTGAGTTCTAAGGCAGGCTTCAAAATGCACAAGTCCATGTGATCTTCCAGCGCCCTTTCACAGCAAAACAAGTCAGCACCTTTAAGGTTCACCCCCATCCCCAAACTCCAAAATCTTCTTGGATCAGAAATTTTAGGGGTTGACTAAGACCAGAAGTCTTGACAGACTGCAGGGTAAAGGTAGGGGAAAAGTAGAGGTTAATTCCTTCAGTTAATGCCTTCCCAGTGGGGGAGGAATAGAGGAGTCATTAAGAGGTAGCTGGGAAGGGCAATGAATCCAGGAGACAAGATACAGAGAGACAAGTATCCAATGTACATGGAGATTCTGTTCTCTTCGATTAGCAGCTGTGCTCAGCAGAGTCCATTCCCAGTGGGGCCGTGGGCAGGAGCTCTTCATGGTGTCTAAGGGTGGCCCCAACTCCCCCAGAGTCAATGTCCATGCCCTCAAGATGGCTTGGTCCACAGAATGGAGAGAAGGGCCATTGGGAGGATAGATTTGAAGAAGGGAATGGCAGGACCCAGAGGCACAGGGAGGCAGTGTACTGTGCCACTGATTTACCTGTGGCAAGGAGAAGAGGTAAGTGGGAAGCCAGTAGAAGAAAATAACCAAGGACAAAGAGGAGCTAGGTCCCAAGACTCACATGGTCTGGGGGGTAAAGAGGCTGGAAAGCTGGAAGCACTGGGAGGCAATTGCCTGGGAGGCGAGGTTCAGGGCTGGACTCAATGCTGGAACAAAGAGAGGGACAGTGAATTAGTGACACACAGGATCCTTCTTTCTAGGCCCCATCCCTTTCTCCCTATCCCAAGTCCAAGTCTACCAGTTAGAGCTGCTGGGTTCAGGGCCCCTAAAGGAATGGCTCCATTCAGTCGCAAGGCAGCAACTTGGGCGGCAGCGGCAGCAGTAGCTGTGGTTGGCAGCTGGATTCCAGAGCCTAAAAAGGGAAGAAAAGGTGGGGTTAAGCCCTAACCCTTGATGTGAAACCCAACTCCTCTTCATTCTGTAGAGAATTCTACCTTCTGCCAATTTGGCCATGAGCTGCAAACGTCCACCAGCTGATCCCAGATCCAGCTCCTGGTCGCCATCAGGGAAAGTGATGTCTGTGCCACCATCCAGTCGCTCAGTCACTTGGCCAACCCTCATAGGTCGACCTGCAAGCTCAAAGCCATTCAACTGTTCCAGAGCACGCCGGCCACACTCAGAGTCAGAGAACTGTAAGAAACCCAGGTTGTATCAGTCACCTCCTGCTCACAGGCACTCTCAAAGTCCCACTGACACTCCTTAGTTCTACGACTCCGTGAAAACTGCATGTTCACTGCAGCACAAACTTCTTTCCCAGGGAATGTGACTTACGATCTCCTCCCCACCGCCATAGGTCTCTGAAAAGGATGTTTGCCAACTGACTCAACAGCAATCACTTTTTAATCTTCCAGCTCCATTAGGAGCCTAATAATGCAAAAGGTGTACTATCTGTAGGGAACTAGTCTGACAGACAATTTAAAAAACATTCATAGAAAAATAGATGTATGATAGATTGAGAACCAAGGTTCCTGGGCTTTCGTTTCAGCTTTTAGGAAGTTTCACTTCTTAGTCAAGAACTAGCAATCTGGACGGAACTCCAGAGCTCAGCCTTAGGGACAATCTCCAGTGCTGAGAGCAGGACTGCGCCTCCCGAGTCTACACACACCAGTCCTGCTGACTCAGTGACCTGCTTGCCAGGGGGCCGCCTCTATTCTCTAGTCTCTTTTATGAGCACCAGCAACAGTCTGGCATAAATGAGATACTCTGTTTACTGCTTAAATGTCGACAGTGGTGACCTAAAAGGCAGCAACACAGTGTAAAAAGGTCCCACGGAAGCCTTTCCGCATCTGAGTCACACAGGGAGCTAGAAAAGGTACCTTCCACCACAAACACCACAGCTGGCTTTGTTTACTCTGTTATTACCTGCCCTAAGGGCTGGCAAGTGTTACTGACAGCTCCTAGGCAAGTGGTATAGGTGGCTTGCCCTTGGATACTTCTGAGGTGAGCAATTCCCATGGTAGAACACAACCTACCTCCCCTTTGCCCTGCAGGCAAGTGTGGGGGTGTATGCTGCCTGGATTGAGCCCAGAACATATCGGCTTCTATCAGACTTTGTGGCTGGCAGCCAGTCCTCAGCCTGGAGTCACATGGGGCTAGAAGAACCAGTTATAGGAATTGGAAAAAATTCTGTTGAAGTGTCAGGAAAAGGTGAGACCTGCCCACTACTAGGGAGCCTAACTACTCCCCTATAGTGGAATTTAAATATAAAGATATTTCTCAAAGGATAAAATGCTTCTAACGGGGTAGTGCCAAGAAAAAGTGTAACTTCCTATTCCCACCTCTATCATGAAAATAAACCATTCCATAAAACATATCTGTAAAAGTCTATTCCTAACCTCCCTCATGTCCCCAGCCTTTTAGCTGCAGCCTGGAGTCATTACTATTACCTAGAGAGCAGGTTGTAGCACTAGGTAAGCTGATGAAATTCCTTGACACTCCTATACCAGGGCCACTGAGTGTGTAGAAGTAAAGCCAAGCTCTCCAGCAATGCCCTCATTTCCAGGGGCACAAGGCTAATTCAAGCTTCAGGCACCCAGGCTTATGGGTCATTTAGACAGTTCCCAAAGAAGGAGGTTGAAGTTAAGCTATAAAATCAGACAAATGGACAAACCCAAACTAAAATAAAGAAGTTAAAGACTAGAGACTCACCGTAATGAAACCATAACCTTTAGAGCGTCCTGTATCTGAATCCTTCATCAGAACAATATTATCAATCTGTAGAATAGGAAGAAATCACTAGTGGGTCTTTTGGCAAACTCACACTTTTAATCTTTCCTACCCGCACTGTTCTAAATATCTCTAACTTACTTTCTTTTTAAAGGTTCATTTATTTATGCATATAAGAACTGGGGTACAGGCCAGAGGTGGGGGGGTGAGAGGATTCACCAGCAACGGAGTAGAGAGGAAAGCAGGTGTATCTACTGAAATACACTGCTGAGGAGAGCAGTGGGTGAGGCAGGAGAGGTCTGCTGTGCCATGTGGGTCACCCCACTGGCCAGGGATCAAACTCGTGCTGCAGTGGCTGCGTATAGCTTCATAGTGCCGAGCCTTAACCCCTTGAGCCACTAGGGAGGCCCCTCTCTAACTTTCTGACTAACCAATTACATTATCTTCAAATCTTTTTAAAAAGAGACAAAAGCCATCTTTTCAAAACACGTTTCTGACTAATCTTACTTAACCTGACTCCCATGATTTGATTTCACTGTGCCTCATTCAGTCGTGAATAGACAGTGTAAGAGAAATGGAGCATAATTTCCACAGCAGGGAAGTTAGGCTCTATAAGCCCGTTATGATGTAAAGTAACTGGTCAATCCAGGTCAGACAGACTCACTCTTGCAAGCTTTTCCAATTCCCTTCAAAGGTGTCCCTCGCTTCCAACTTACTTTGCCAAAGGGCTCAAAGATGCCCCGTAGCATATCCTCTGTGATATTGAAGTGCAGGGAGCCCACATAGAGGCGCATTGGCCCACCGCTGCCCTTCTGCAGGTTGTTGGCCATGGCTGCCAGTCGGTTTTTCTCAGCCTGGGCAAAGAAGAAATGATGGGTCATGTCCCATACCTCATACCTTCAATCCAGTTTTCTCATGGCACTTTCTCAACCTGCTCACCTGTGAGGCCTGTACAATGATCGGCACGCCCAGCAGCCGCTGCCCAGTCAGCCCGATGGCCAGCGGCACAGATTGGATTTCACAGAATTCTACATAGGCGATACCCTTAGAGCGACGTGAGTTGCGATCTGAGATAATACGCACATCACGAACCTAACCAAGGTAAAACAAAAAAAAACATGAGTTGGACATAAAAGGGAAGGGGGATTGAGGGATTGACAGAGATAAGTTACTCAGAAGAGCATGGGGGGGTGGGGTGCTAGGAGGGGGAAGGCTACCTTGCCAACAGCAGAGAAAAAGTCCTCCAGGTCTCGAGGTCGAATGCGGGCAGCTAACTGCATACAGAATACTGTGCGGGCATCACGCTCCTCGGGACTCAGATTATCAACTGGTTCCCTAAAAGTGAGTTAAATTTGTTGAAACCTCTCTTCCCAATCAATACCTGATCACCATCCTTTAGCAACACCTACCCTGAAATACTATACTACACATTCTTGTGGTTTGGTGCCTACACTTAAAAAAAAAAAAAAAAGTTACTTATTTTACTTATTTACGCATACAAGAGCTGGGGTGCAGGCCAGAGGTGTGGGGCATGAGAGGATTCACCAGAGACAGAGTGGTAGCAGAACAGGCAGCTCTACGGAAACACACTGCTGAGGGGAGCAGCGGGAGAGACAGGAGAGGTCTGCTGTGCCATGTGGGTCACCTCCCTGGCTGGAGGCAGGGATCGAACTCGTGCTGCAGTGGCTGCGGTTTGCTTCATAGTGTGTTGCTTAACCCATCGCGCCACCAGGGGTTTGCCCTCCAAACTTTTTTGTTCAAACTGCAAACTCCCAGAAAAAGAGATGATTATCAACTCACCTGACAGGGCTCTTCTCTCTGAAGTGAGGACTCTTACTGTGTCCATACCGACGCCTATAGAAATGAAAGCAATGAAAATGAAAATCGTGTCACCCAACTTTACTTACATTGGAAGCTGGGTCCTCCATCATTAAAAGAATAACAAACAAACCAGGGACATCCTAGATGGTGCATGGGTTAAAAATCTCACCACTAACTATCAAGTTACTATCAGTGACTGTAGCATGAGTTCGATCCCTAGGCACGGAGCTAACCCACATGGCTCAGCAGACCTGTCCTGTCTTGCTCCCCTCAGCAGTGTATTTCAGTAGATCTGCCTGCTCTGTTCCTCACTCTGTCTCTGGTGAATCCTCTCACACCCACACCCACACACACCCTCCCTGCACCACTGGCCTTTACTCCAGTTCTTGTATGCATAAATAAAAAAAAAAATACCCAAAAGATTCCAGCACCTCACCTCACATGTGAATTTTTCAGACCACCCTCCAGTAACTGGATCTCCTGAGAGTTATAAGCACCCTCAGCCACAGGATACTTCATACATTTAACTCGGATTACAAAACAAAGGTGGTAATCTTATTAGCAAAAGGTAGTACCCAGGGGCAAGTGGTGGACTCCTGTGGCGCAAACGATCCTCCCGACGTCGGTCCCGACTTCGTGACTCACTACTGTGTCTATGATCCCAGATATGGTGATGACGCTGCCGATCTCGACTTCGGCTCCGACTGTTTCTCCATCTATGCCGATCCCGATCTCGACTGCGACTATAGAGAATGACGAAGGGCTTGTCAAAAAACAACACATCTCTTCTTTATATAGCTTCCTCTAGTATCCGTGCATTTGTAATGTTCTCAAAACTCCACAACCTCAGAATTACCAACCTGCGCTTTCTGTCCCTGCTTTTACTGTGGCTTCGACTCCTCCTCTTCTTCCTGTGAAAGACAGTGCAAATTTGTATTGCTGATGTTTCACTGTCTCTCCCAAGGAAAAAGAAAGACATTAAGGTACAGGTGGGGTGAAACAGAAGGCAACAAAAGGCCAAAGCCCAGAAAATGACCACAGGGTAGTTCACACCAACTATACAACATCTACTTACACACAGCCCTAATAGTCTGAAGTGACTATTAACCACCCCTCTGCCCCACCAAAGCCAAGCAAAAGCTGGTATTTCCAAATCGGGGGTCCTCTTGCTATTTTATTCAAATGAAATCTATCAGTGCTAGACTGATCCACAAATCCACACTGGAAGCAGAGAACAGAAGATCATTAAACTGTGACCTCAGTGAAGCCAGTACCAAAAGCCAACAGTCTTATGAGCAACCACCTCTCTGTTCTGGGTGGTTCTCCTGGGACACAAGTGTTTCCCTTGCCCAAGCAGATAACTTGTTTCTTCAAACCACACTTACTTGCTTGCCTCCCCGCCAGCGCCGCTGCTCCCATTGGTCACACTGTTGCCGGTGCTGCTGGTGCTGTCTGTGTTGCCAGAACCATCCTTTTTAACCTCTTTGCTTTGCTGCTCATCCTGAGGGGTTCACAAAGAAAATGCCACAAGGTACAAGGTGGTAGACACACAGACTCCATTGGTTGAAGAAAGAACAAAAGTAGACAAGGAAGAAAGCTCAAGATATCAAAACTCTCAATTAACCTAGTCAGATTTTGAGCATCTGGATCTCTTAACAAAGGAGTAAGAGGAAGGGAGGAAACGCTGCAAAACTATAGAATGATAGATTCTGAGGTCAAAACTTCAGCTACCCTATATCTGTTCACTGACATCTATCCATTTTTCAGAAAAATGATAAATTAGAATTAGGTCTGAGGTACACTGACTACCTTCTCTGTCACTGAGAGTTATGAGCAGAGCACTTATTCTTACCACCACATTATGTGCCCACTCAGTCCCGCCCCTGGTTTTGTGAGCCATCTCTAAAAGCATGACCTCCAAACATGAGTCTCCAGCACAGCTCACTAAAAGAATATGCCTTTTATGAACACCCACTGTACCCAATAACAAGCAAGGAAAGAGGATTCACAAAATGTTGAAACTGATGATCCACAACTATTTTTTCCTACTAATTTCAGGAGTAAGGTAACATTACCTCTTCTTTTTTATAAGGTGCCTCCAGCATGGCTTCAATAACTATATCAAAGTCATCAGATGCCATTGCAGCAGATCTGAGGAGAAGACATAGAGACCTAAGAATCTCATTTATAGTTTTTCCACATCCCACATCCCTTTCCCCCTCCAAGAGACAGATTTCAGGATAAATAATTCTGGTTCTTTAACTCCAAAGTGACCTCACTGGTCATTGCTTACCCTAGATTTATTTTTTGCATAGAAGAACTGGGGTATAGGCCAGAGGTGTGGGGGCTGAGAAGATTCACTAGAGACAGAGTGGGGAGCAGAACAGGCAGATTTACTGAAATACACTGCTAAGGGGAGCAGTGGTTGAGAGAGGAGAGGTCTCCTATGCCATGTAGGTTAGCACCTTGGCTGGGGATCAAACTCAAGCTATAGCAGTGATAGCACTGAGACTTAGCACCTAGGCCACCAAAGAGGTCCTAGATTTATTTTTGCACCTTATACATCTGAACTAGTTCTGCCTTGTAGTTTAGAAAGGTCAAGAATCTGAAAAGATATTGAATATCTGAGGCAAAATATAAAACAGACCTTGTCCTGTGAAAAGAAAATGTTGGTATTCAAAATTACTATTCTCTCTCTACAAGGAATATTGTTAGTACAATACCATTTCACTGTTTAAACTTCTGAATAAATAACTGATTTAAGCTTAAATCACAGAAATAGGCAAATGCTTTAAATAAAAAGGTAAAGATATGACTAAAAATCAAGGGCAATACAGAACAACAACAGAATACAGATTTGCCCTAAGCTCCTCCCCAACACGGCCAACCCAAACACCAATTATTAAGCGTCTTTCAAACATCACCAACTAGAGTTTGATTAATCAGAAAGATTAAGGCTTAACTAATCCCTCCCTAAAAGCCCTTTAGTTTAAGCAGGAAGGGCAAGACTTCTCTGTCCCCAAGTTTTCACATCTAGCAATGATCTTTCCCATTCTATTCACAATAGGTCTGTCAAATAAGAAAACAGAAGACATCAAACAACATCGATTGCATAAATTATTTTAAAATTACTAATCTGAAATTTTCTTTACATATAACATGGAAAATTCTCAGAATAACTATGCTATCTGAAAAAACAGAAACCATTCCCTACCCTCCGAAACAGAGTACAGGGCACTGTGCTGTATGGCTTCCGCAGTCATTGCAGCCCTAGTTTGACTGCAGCCAGGGAGGGGACCCATATGGTATAGCAGACCTTTCCTGCCTTGCCCACAGCTCCCCTCAGCAGTGTATTTCAGTCAGTCTGCCTGTTCTGCTCCCTGCTGTGTCTCTGGTGAATCCTCTCACCCCCACCCCACCTCTGGCCTATACGCCAGCTCTTGTATGCATACAGTATGTATGATTCCATTTATACAGAATTCTGAAAAATGCAAACTAACCTGTAGTGACAGAAAGCAGATCAGTGCCTGTCTAGACATAAGAGCAAGTGCGGAAGGAACCAGTAAGAAAGGATTACAAAAGGGCATAGGGAGGGCCTCCCTGGTGGCTCAGTGGGTTAAGCAACACACTATGAAGCAAACAGCAGCCACTGCATCATGAGTTTGATTCCTGCTGCTGGCCAGGGAGGGGACCCACATGGCTCAGCAGACCTCTCCTGCCTTGCCCACTGCTCCCCTTAGCAGTGTGTTTCAGTCAGTCTGCCTGTTCTGCTACCACTCTGTCTCTGGTGAATCCTCTCACCACCCTGGACTCTGGCCTATACCCGCGCTCTTGTATGTATAAATAAATAAATCTTTAAAAAAAAAAAAAGGGCATAGGGAGTGATGGTTTCATGGGTGTTTATAAACATCAAAACCCATCAAATTGAACATTTTAATGTATGTCAATTATACCTCAATAAAACTAGATTAAAAAAACTAATTTGAACAATTTCTGTGAATGGTTAATCATAATCAAACTTTTGTATCCACAGAATTTTGTCCCATTTTTAAAATTTATTTATACATACAAGAACTGGGAGGTAGAAGTGCGAGGGACCAGAGGATTCACCAGAGATAGAGTGGGGAGCAGAACAGGCGGATCTACTGAAATACACTGCTGAGGGGAGCAGTGGGCAAGACAGAAGAGGTCTGCTGTGCCATGTGGGTCAGCTCCCTGGTAGGATATTGAACTCATGCGGAACTTACACTGCAGTGACTGGTGATAGGTTGTCAGTGCTGAGATTTTAACCCCTGCGCTAAGCGGGAGGGCCAGAACTTTGTCCTCTTTAAAACAGCTAATGTAACATCCAGTGATATTGTTCTGGTTGCCCTCAAAGCCACAGGCTACTATGGTAGTCTAATAAAAGTAATACCAGTACTATTTATAGTACCTAATGTTGCCAGATACTGTGCTAATCATGTTACAGATACAAAATTCTTGGAAAATTAAACAATAAAAATTACTTAAGAGTTGAATTTAAGGATTAAAGTAGAAATCAAATAAAAATTAAGTAAGTATGGGTCTTCCCTGGTGGTGCAAGGGGTTAAGCTGCAACACTATGAAGCTACCCACAGTCACTGCAGCACGAGTTTGATCCCCAGCTAGGGAGGTGACCCACATGGCGCAGCAGACCTTTCCTGTCTTGCCTGCCACTACTCCCCTCAGCAGTGAATTTCAGTTGACTTGCCTGTTCTGCTCCCCACTCTGTCTCTGGTGAATCTCCCCTCCCCCCACACCACCCTGCACCTCTGGCCAGCAACTCAGCTCTTGTATGCATAAATGTTTAAAAAAATCAAATAGGTATGTCTTAAAACCAGTAATAAATGTCTTATATCAATATTTACACCTATTCAACAATCAAAGATTAACATGTGAGCCTCCCTGCTGGCACAAGGCGTTAAGGAGCAGCACCATGTAGCTATTCGCAGCCACTGCAACACGAGTTCAATCCCCAGTTAACTAACCACATGGCGCAGTGGACCTCTCCTGCGTTGCCCTCTTCTCCCTTCCCCTCAGCAGTGTATTTCAGTCAGTCTGCCTGTTCTGTTCCCCACTCTGTCTCTGGCAAATCCTCTTACCCACCTCCCCACACCTCTGCCCTGTAACCCCAGTTCTTGTATGTGTAAGTAAATCTTACTTAACATATGCTATAGGCATATATTGGACCCAAGGCACAAATGAAAAAATTGAGACTTTGTGAACTGCCCAAAGTTACAAAGCTCGAAGGGTATAGACTCTTTGATCTGAGGTCTTCTGATTCTAGTGTACTCGTTATTTCAGATGACCACTCTCCTTGCTCATGTGCTTTATTTACCCTTACAGGAAATTTTAAAAAGGACACAACATACCAAAATGTCTACTGTAAAAATATAAACTCACCTGGAGAATTAATGTTCTGACAGATTTATCCACGAATTAGTCCTCTAAGTCACACGTTACTGTGTGGCTTCCAGATGTGAGATGTATGTAGTATAGCTTCAAAATATCAGAAACCAGGGCCTCCCTGGTGGCGCAGTGGGTTAAGCAACGCACTACAAAGCAAACCTCAGCCACTGCAGCACAAGTTCGATCCCTGCCGCCAGCCAGGGAGGGGACCCACATGGCACAGCAGACCTCTCCTGCCTCACCCGCTGCTCCCCTCAGCAGTGTACTTCCGTTGATCTGCCTGTTCTGCTCCCTGTTTTCTGTGGTGAATCCTCTCACCCCCTACACCTCTGGCCTGTACCCCAGTGCTTGTATGCATAAATAAATAAATCTTTAAAAAATAAATAAAGCAAGCTGATTTATAAAAAAAAAAAAAAATCAGAAACCAGGCTAATCGTAATTATACTGTCAGACCTATTGTAGAAAATAATCCTGAAAATAGTTTTTGACCTTCAAATTCTATTTCTTTCAGTCATTTTGGCTACCAAGACGGTATATATTTCCAAGTGTCAGAAAGTTCCTTTTTCATTTTTTGACAATCTGCCTTTTTGTCTCCAAATGGATCATTTCTGGTTCAAGAATTACTGTGTTGAGTGCCAATACAGGGTAGGTGTAACAACAAATGCAGAAAACTTTCACCTAAGTGGAGAAAGGAACCACTACTTTTGGAGTAGTTTTCATTTAGACTAAGGAATAAATGAATGAAATATGTTTAAGCATGGATATGTTATAACACCAGAACATTTGGAAATGTGAAATCTCATGGGGTTTAGTGGTATTTTCTAGATTGTCTAAAAAGCAGCACAGTTCCAAACACAATGCATTTTTAGACTGGTAGCTGTCAAACTTTTTTGCTGTCCTATCTTAGGGTTAAATTCCACTCAGTCCTATCCATTCAAACATCATAGTGCTGTCTTCCATCCTTGCTCTAGGAACCCATAAACACGGCAGTGCCTGGACCTTGTCCTAGCAGTCACCACCTGCGTCAGCACTCAAGCCCCATTGCTGAGGGAGCAAAGGATAAGGAAGAACCACTGTCAGCCCAATTTAGGCAGAATTCACCTAACCCTTGAGTCCAGGGGTGATGTTTGTACCATTTCCTGGATCTGGTCACTAAGGTGGACACAAAAATTAGCTTAATTAAGAACAGGAACCATAAGACAAAAACATTTTTTGAAGCTCCACCTTCCCCATTTTGCTTAACAAGCCAAGGCTACCCTTTAAAATATGGTCCTGTAAGGGTTTGGCATCATCTCTGCCAGGGCCAGTGTCCCAATGCTAAAATCTAAACAGTGGCCTTACTATATACTCTACTACCATTACAGGGCAACCCTGATATAAAATGGGTTTGCCTCACTGGGTCCTCACCCAGGCACTTCAAAGGCACTTATACACCCTAACTGCAGTTACACATAGCAAAGGTTAATAAAGGGTTTTATTTACGAAAGAAGGGGAAATAAAGAAATAACTCAGGGAAAAGAGAGGAAGATAAATCCGTAAATGTGTCCTACCAGTTCCACCGAGCTGGAACCCAACAGCTCTCTGAGCGCTGGCTCCAAACCAAGAGCCCCGCAAGGCCCACATGTCTGGTGTTATACCAAGCCTGGCTGCTTAACTCCACCCTCAGGTCCCAGTGATGCAGTCAATAGTGATGATGACCTTATGGGATTTGTAGATCTTGGATACCTTTGGTCTGGAGTGGGGGATGGAGACCAAAGCCTATTTGTATAGTTCATTCAGCACATCCTTTGCTCCTAAGTACCACGGAATATGTGGTCAAAGTAGAAAAGTGAGAAGAGTTCACAGAGATCAACATAGTGAACATCAGTCTTCCATAAACTGAAGATTGAGAAGGAAATCTCTATTCCTCTCATCTGAGTGGTGGCACTAAGTCCTGACGCCAATCCTATGTTTTCTCTCGGATCGCGGAGGGTCCATTGCTTCTCCCCCTCCCCCACATGAGAACAACTCTAAAGCCTCGCGGCTGTGGAAACCAGGAAAGTAAATCACCGGGAACCTCGACAGGGCATTTTTATCTGTGAAGGACAGTCACGAGGATGGCGATCCTTAAACCCATGCCAGTGAACTACATTTAGAGCGTGAACACTTCCAGGTCACATTGTAAACAAAAAATGTTTTAACTAAAAGTTTGTCCCATTCTGCTCTTAACGCCATTTTCTGCTCGTGACGTCAGGGGGAGGCGCCGTGCGGTAACGTCACGCAGAGGTGACGTTGCTGGGGACGGGGTTTTGGGGTTTCTCACCAGTTCCGGGTCCCCGCTGGGGAATCCGGTTCTCTCCGTTCCTTAAGGTGTGTAAGGTGAAGCGAAGTATGGCTAAGTCCGAGTCTCCGCAGTAAAGGCAACACTGCAGCCGGAGATACTCCTTTTCCCGCAAAATGGCGGCAGCCCTGCTGTCTCCCAGCACGCTCCCCAGTCTGCGCAGGCGCCGAAACATTCAGGCGGTGGAACTAAGCTCACTGGTTTCGCGGCAACAGCCCAAGCACAGATTTCATTGGCTAAAATCCTAAGCATGGGTGGAGCCTAGCTCAAAAGTATTTTAGCAACGGCCAAGTTCCCATTGATTGGCTAACCTCAACAAGACTAGGGCAAACTGAAAGCTGCCTTTAGTGGCTGCGCATCGACCTCTCATTGGCTAAACGACTTGGGAAAGGCAGGGCAACCCGGGCCGAGCTCTAGAGAGAAGGTTCTCCCGTACCCCGCTCCCCGCTCTCAGGTTGCCAACACCGACACCGTGGGCGGAGCCAAAAGGAAGATACAACTGACATTCTGCTGATTTGCAGACTCGACGGTCTTCTCCTGAACAGCTGTGTGGAAAGCAACTGCGATTGCTTCCCGTTGGGAAGGATGCTAGACCCCACGTACCCATAATGAATAGGCTGTCTACACTGTTATCAAACCTCCCTCCTGTCCTCAGTGCCTAGCACCTGGGAAATCCACGTCTATTTCACAGATCTGTCTTCTTCAACACTGACCTAAGAGTCACTGACTGATCAAGCATTTCAGTCCTTTAGCTTAAATCAGTGTCCCGTACAACTCCCTCTAGGTGAAACTGAGTTCTCAGGTGATTCCTTAGGTTCAGTAATATTCTCAGTCCTCTAATCAGAAAGGAGAAAGAACTGATGTTCACCCTCATGTTCCAAAGGCTTCAGGGGCCCCAGAGTTTTCAGCTACCTAATGTAGCTGCCAAAAAGATTGCTGGTTATTGGGAGGCCAGAGGACCTGTGTTCCAGTCCTTAGTTGATTAATAAATTAATTTTATCAATTTCAAATTCCTCCTCTGTAAAATGAAGAATTGTAATAGATGATATCTTGGGACTTCCAATGCTAATTTTAATAAAAAAGAGGTGGTTTCCTGCTGAAGATGCCTACATAGCTTCCAGTTTCTCTCCCAGGAGGTAAAAAAGAGCTGCAGAATAACAGCTCAGGAAGGTGGAATGGAAGTATTGGCTTCACTAGCCCATCTTCCTCTAGGGCCACAAACTGTATGCCCAATCAAAGGTCCTAACAGACAAAATTTCTCTGTAGCCGGTCAGAAAGGCTTATACTCAGGAGTTCACAAGTCACTACTAAACATCCTAAATAGGGAATAAAGTTAGATTCCTTCGAAGTTGGATAAGAGCAGTTTTAAATGTATGTAGTGTAAGGTGTGGGAAGAGAGAGGCAGAGGGCAGCAGGGGCAGAGCAGGAAAGGCTATAACTTCACTTTATTTGTCTTTCCTCCTGCACAAAACCATCAAAACAGTAACAGAGATAGGAAGGGAAAGGGCTGAAAATGAGTTCAATCCACATGTTCTCAGGGCTATCTATGCCAGGAAGTGCTTGAAGCTGAGTGCCCAAGTAGCTTCAGATCCAGCACCAAATCTTCACACCCTGGCCTGAAACTTCACAGATTGACGGCTAAAGCCTTGCAGTTAATTCTTTCTTTCCCCAACTTTATATAAGATGGGAAAGCAGGTTGAAATGCTCCTCTCTGATGGCAAAGGGAATCACAGCCCACAGATGTACCTGCATCTTCTGTGCTACAGGAACAGAACCTGAAGCTGTTTCCAAAACTCTGAACATTTGCAGGCAGGGCTAAAGGCCGATGGTATATGAGCGACCTGTGGGGTTGTGAATAGCAGAACAGACTGGTGCTGTCACAGCCCACTCGTACCACACTTTCTTGGAATTGCTGCATCGCCAGAAACGTACACAGATGGTCTGGCCTTCACGCACCGTAATGGGCTGCTGTAAGGAGAAAAACAAGGAGGTTCAGGGCAGAGCTAATGAATTATATGTGGCAATGTATTGAGCAGTGAAGATAAAATGAAAATATTCCAGTTCTCATGAAGTCTATTTGAAGTCTATCAGAAGTGAACAATGAAGAAATAATCAAGTATGGTAAGTGCCATGAGTAATCAGAGTGCTTGACATGGAGTTCTGACCTAGTCTAGGAGGTCAGGGGAAGCTAGCTGACAACAGGAATGTTTAAGGAGACCTGGAGTCTGAGTGAAAAGATGAACAAAGAACTTTCAGGCAAAAAAAAAAAAAAAAAAAGAGTCTGAGACAGGAAAGAAGATGGGGTATTAGAGGAACCAAAAGAAGGTCCATAGGGCTGAAACAATGTAATCAAGGGAGCAGTAGCTAGAAATTAAAAGGCAGGCTAAGACAGATCACACCAACTCTAGATTTTGACCTTTATCCTAAGGGCAAGGGGAAGGCATCGAAGGGTTTTGAACAGGAGAGATGATCTGGTTTGAGTTTTTAAAAAATGACTCTTGTTCACAGTAGAGATGTGGGGAAGTCAAGTAGAAGGCCGTTGCTGATATTCAAACATCTATAATAGGGACCCAAGAGCACATGAGAGTGGAACATGGGTTATGGCCAAGTAATATTCTGGGAGAAGGGGAAGGGCAGAACACCAAAGGCCAAAATTACTACTTAATCTATGGAATTTTTTTCTTAAAGATTTATTCATTTATAATACAAGAACGAGAGTATTGGCCAGAGGTGCGGGGGGTGGGGAGAGGGGGATGTGTGTAAGATGAGTCACCACAGAGTGGGGAGCAGAACAGGCGCACAGACTAAAATACACTTCTGAGGGGAGCAAGTCCCCATGTATGGAATCTTAAAGGTGATTCCTACCTTAATAGGGAAGAGGATAGGAAACCATGAAAACATCCCAGGAGAGTGAGTCTCTGGACGGATGCCTGTGTAGACAAAATAATGAAAACTTGAAACCCCATGACTTTTTTTTTTGCCTAGATTAAGGAGTCTCTTCTGTGAACACAGAAACAAGTAATCAAAGATCCCCATTCACCAATTCCTGGGCTTCCAGTGACTTGAAATGAAACATGTATATAAGCCGCTCAGGCAGCATACTCTCGGCTCACCATCCTCTGACACAGACACTTACTCAGAGTGATGTCCTGATAAAGCACCGTCTCAAAGTACCCTGCAAAGCCATGCAGCACAGTGTTCACCTCTACAGGAAACTCCAAGGTGCAGTAGCGATTGTTGTCAATCACAGGATCTGTCAGGGCAGAGTTGTGTGGGTAATGAGGAGCCAGAGCCATAGACAAAGCGTAAGCAAGAACCAGAAAGGTAAGTTAGAGAAGGCAGGACCAGGAGGGTGAGTTCTCACACATCCAGCTGGAGGAACCCACCTCTGTTGGGATGGCTGAAGGTAAAACAGGGCTGTGGTACAGAGAGCTGGTGGAAGTTGTGCAGTCGAACCACATAAGGCATCTCAAACTGGGCCTGTTCCAAGAGACAGATAGCAAGAGCTGCTGGTTAAGATAGTAATACCTACTTCTTCAGGAGAAGAAGCTCAAGCCTCAGGGACACGTAGAAAAACATAGTTTCATTCCCAACACTTCCCCACATCCTCAACTCCTCTTTCATCTCTTCTTCCCCAGTGGAAGAAAATAGATGGTGACATAAAAAAAGAAAAGCACTAAAGGAGTCCTTAAAGCATTCTAGAAGAGGGTCGCTTTTTACCTCAGGGTCACGGTCCTTTTCCCTACAAGCTCGGACCTCATTGTACAGCTTGGATGAGGAGATGGGAGCCAGAAAGGAGGTGTACTCTCCAGGGATGCTCACACCATCATCTGCAGAGCAGGAGGGTCACATTAGTTTCTAGGGAATGGAAATACTGTGTCTGAACTAATCAAAGACTCAAACCTTCCAAATCAAAACCAACTCAGGCATCCCTGGTGGCACAAGGGGTTAAAGTCTCAGCATCAGCTCAATTCCCAGTCAGGGAAGTGACCCACGTGGTGCAGCAGACCTTTCCTGTTGTGCCCGCTGCTCCCCTCAGCAGTGTATTTCAGTAGATCTGCCACTCTGTCTCTGGTGACTCCTCTCACTCCCACACCTCTGAGCTACACCCCAGTTCTTGTATGCATAAATAAATTTAAAAATAAGACAAACAAGTAAAAAAAACCCAGCCCAGGCAGCTTGATGTTTTCACTCTCCCAAGCCAACCCACTCCCCACTCCTGTCATGGAGGATTCCATTTCTAGGTTAATTTGGAGTCAATAGAAGGAAGGGTTAAACCTGGAAGGAATCTAAAACATTCTAATCTAGTGATTCTTGATGTTTATGGGGGTCAAAGTCCTTTGATACCTTGATGAAAGCTAATTCCAAGAGATACACAATGTTGGCTCTAGGAGTCCACAGACCTCAGGTTAAAGGGTCAGCTCTTATCCACCTCTCTCATTTTATAGACATAAACACCAAGGTTCAGAGAGACTTCTTTTGTTAAGGGACTTACTCAAGGCCAACCTACCTTCCCCTCAACCCTTTAACTTCTTTCTAAGGTTGATGCCCAAGTCACGACCCTCACCAGCTAATAATCCATTTTCCACACTCAAGTATACCCCAGGCTTGGAGTCACCTTTTAGAAAGTGCTGAGCTCCATCCAGGCACTCAGGTGACAGCTCATTGTCAGCAAAGGAGCCCAGGAGCTCACTGACGATGATGTCGGCTTTCTCTGGAGCAACCCACTCCCTCATATCTGATGAGACTACTGTCACCTGGCTTCCCCATTCTTCAAACTGCCAGTTCTCTAGCCTAAAACAGAGACGATACAAATGAGGGTACTGATGATAAAAACTAGCACTGGGGACAAACTTCCCAGCAAGGAGCCCATTACTCACGTTACCACAGCATTTGGGTTCTTCTCCACAGCGTACAGCTTTATCCGCCGGTCAGCCTGCTTGGCTGCCCGCAGGGAAGCATTCACCAGGGGACCCCGGCCTGCTCCCAGCACCATCAGCACCCTAAGAAAGAACGGGAAAGACTCAAGCTGATCTGACACCTAGAGAAGTCGGTATGGAAACATCTGGGGTGGTGGGATGAGCACTCACTGGACATTGGTGTCTTTCTCATCCTCTGGCACTCGATCTAACAGACATTTATAAATGGCCTAAGGGAATGGAAAAAAAATATATCATATAAACCCATTCTCACCCATGTCATTCTGTTCTCATTCTTGACCCAATCTGGAACCCACACTCTTACCTGCTGGTATTGAGAATATTTGATGGGGTCCTTTTCAAACACTTCATAGGTCTGAGATTCCAGATTGTCCATCAATGGCTGATGGATGAGGGAGTGTATGTTAGTCATTTTCTGGACAGGACAATATACTTGAATACCAAAACCATCCCACCACCTCTTGAGCTTTGATAGGATTTTAGGGCATGAATCCTTAAGGAGATGTTACCCCTCCACTTCCCTCCACTCTGTGCACTTCAGGCCCACCTGGAGCGGGGACTGAAGATAGTCTTCATAGCCCTTGGCAAAGAGTTCATAGGCATTGGGTGGAGGGCGGTTCTGGCTCAAGTATTCCAAGTACTGGAGGTAGGAACAGAACTCCTTTTCTGAGTGGTGGTTGGTGCCTGTGATGATGAACTGTACCTCCAACTGTGAGAGAAATCAGACTTTCAAACACAGTCCTGAAATTGGTCTCCATAGAAAAATATGTAAATAAGTCAAGAGAATTAGCTGGAATGCCTGTAGACCCTTCTATCACTCACCTTGAGCAGTCGGAAGATAAGCCTCTGATGCATCTTAGAAAGAACAGGAAATCCTTTCTTATTGGTCAGGAAAATACTGGTAGGGAGAATAGCTGCTTTGATGGGTTCTCCAAGCCAACGATCAATGACATGATTTGATGGGAGGTCAGCCCCAATTTCAAGAGCTACATATGGGGAAAAAGTACCTGTCAATTACTTCTTACTAGGTAAGAAGTCTTTCCTTGCTCTTTTGTAAAAGATCTGTTTACTCCTTAAGAACATGGTAGACTGAGGCATAAAGAAGCAAAACTGACTGGCAGCAGCCAATTATACATGAAATTCTTACTTCTTACTCACAGGAAGTCAGAAAAGGGGTATTTATCCCAGGACCCTCAAGAACTTACCCACTGCAATCCTCTTGCTATAGTCACACAAGGTCCGAAAGTTGTGCCACCTGTCCAGAGTCAAATACAGAAAATTGCAATCAAATATATACGACCTCCCTACAGGTGCTATCCTCTAGTTTCCCTCACCCTACCCTCTGTCCTAGCACAGTAGCAAAAGGAGACATACCACATCCACGTCTTCTCCTCTCCACTGTACTCCTCTGTGTGTGTAGTTGGTGCATTTTCAATTACATCATCTCTCAGGTCTTCTGGTGCCACCAAGGGTACCCGCATCCAGAACTGCACATGACAAGTACCCTATCTAGAACTCCGCTTTGAACTCAGTGGGTTCAAAAAGAGTGCCTCAATTAAAAGGAACTTTGAACCAGATCTCAAGTAAACCCCAATATATGCTCGTTCCAATATGTGATTATATGCATGGGTATATGTATCTTAGATATATCATTAGGTAAATTTCTACCTTGCCCTTATTTTAACTATCAGTTTCTAAAAATAATTCTATATCCTATCCATTTTCTAACTCTCTGCTTACCACTTTTAGATGGGGGAGGTGGTAGGTGGGAAGTACTGACATTTCATCTCTGCCAAGTGCACCAATTACTTGGCTAGGAACAAGAAGGTACTTAACTCAGTCTGACTACCATTATATGCAGTAGGTAAGAAGGCCCTCAGCCATACCATGGAAGAGTGGTGGCCAGTGTGGATGTGGTTGGTCAAAACTCTGGCCAGGTTTGTGTTATCTTCCTGACTTAGGGGCAGCAGAAAAGCTGGAAGACCCAAATAGGCCCCAAAATTCAGTTCCTGTAACATGGCCTGGAATGGAGATAAAGAAGAGGTTAAGACCTAGCAATCCAAATAACTTTAATCGCATTACATCAAATTTACTATGTTATGAGGGTGTGAGGGAAACTCCCCACCCTGACTGGTTTCAGACCTGATCCTTAGAAAGGTCCAGTGAAGAGGCTAAAAAACTTACCGCCTCAGAGTTCCTACGAATCTTCTCCACTTTAGAGTCTGGCCGAATCCATGGAGAAAGCTTTCCCACAATTAGCGTATTCCAGTCTGTGCTCCCCCACCCAAAAAAGACAAAAACTGAATGAGGTTCAGCACTTTACTTGTTCTATTTCTAGTTCTTAGGAGAGAACAGAGATAAGGAGTGTTTTTTTATATCACAGGTATGGGAAGCCTGATGCAGATGGGGAAGTAAGCCTTTTAGCAAATAAGCAATGAGAAAATAACGAGTTATCTATATCCAGGGACTAATCAATATATCCAAGTCAGGTAAGGAGAAGAATGAGAGCACCGATAAAACACAAGTTGTTGTTACTGCCTCTAATTATTAAGGGGCATAGGGGATGGATGGTCCCTACCCCTTCCTGACAGCAGTAGGTCTGATCGAGTCTGGGGGCCCGGTCGATTCTTAGCAGGTTCCTGAGTGAACTCCCTCTTGAAACGCGGGTGGAAGACAGGCATGCAGAGGAAATCAAACCTACAACCGCGACAGACCCGGAATCGTCATGTCAAGAGTGCGGCAGTGCCCAGAGAGCAAGCAACTGGATTAGGCTATCTCGATTCTGCACAACCCTTTCAGCGGTCATCAGTCACCCGACTGGACTGCTGAGTTCAGCCCACTTTGGGGCATATCTCTTCCGCTGCACTGTGCCTCAATTTCTCCTCAAAACACAGCCATGGAAAAGATGAGTAAGGAGAAAAGATGAAAACCCACTCCAGGTAGAATTTTTTCTACTCTGCTGTCTCTGGTTTTCCAGGATTGTCACATCCAGATTTGCCCCAATACTGCCTATGTCTCCCACCTCAAGGTTTCGCTTCTCTCCCTTGCCCCCCAATACTTTCTCCCACTCTCAGACAATAACCTCGCTCTCCAAGGCCCTAGAGTTCTGAATGCACCCGTTTTGAGTTTTCCTGACAACTCCCCCAACTTTCCGGCTCAGTGACCACACAGCCCCAACAAGTTTTTCTTCCCTCTTAGTCCAGGGCCCGAGGCTTCTGCTCCCCAACCTCCAAGGAATTAATAGATCCTCCCGCCCTCATCTTAACCACTCCGACCCCCCTCATGCCTGCCGCTCGAGGATGACTAGTCTGCCCCTCTTTGTCCCCGAATTGGGACAAAGGTCCGGGCCCTCACCCCTGCTTTGCCACAGCCCCCAATGTGTCAGCTATTTCCGGGACACAATTCAGGTCCCTCCCGCTGGACACGCGGCTCCCACCGGCAGCTCCGACCGCCATCGCCGCCATCTTTCCCTCGCGCTGTCCACGCCGGGATTCCTCGATACTAAGAGCCAATCACAAAGTCAGAGAAAAGCCCTCAGAAGGCGGGACAAGTTGCCCTAACAACCAGAGCGTCTTTCACAGCTCGGGAGTTGGAGGTAGAGGGGTGGGGAATGGCTTTTCCCGCCAATCCGCGGACTGCACAGTGACGTGCTGAGTGACTCAAGACGACCCACCAATCTCAGGGTCTGGTTCTTCCGGAGCTCCAATCTCCCATAATGCTTCATATATTTATAGAATTCCGTTAAGAGACTACACGTCCCATGAAACCCTGCAGTATAAGCTTGAAGTGTCATTACTGAGCCCTGCGCAATTGTCTCAGGGCCAGTGGCGCAATGGATAACGCGTCTGACTACGGATCAGAAGATTCCAGGTTCGACTCCTGGCTGGCTCGGCGAGACTGGAATTAATTATGTTGCTTTGTGCAACATGGCCGAAAGGGACATTTTAAAGTATTTCTTTCCTTACTTTTTTAAAGTTTCCTGGTTATCTTTTCACGTCCTCAATTTCAGGCTTCATTTTGTTGGCTTCTGCACATGATTTATGTCAGTGTTTCCCATTATCTAAATCAAAGGTAGTTCTTATGGCACTCCGTGGGTTCCTCTGAACCATAGGAAATCTCGGTTAATGGCTAATGCTCTCAAAATGGGCTTTCTGTGGGCCTTAGTATGTTACATGATTTTTATTTTTTTAAGTATTCATATTTTTTAATAGATTATGGTAACTCAACTATTAATTCCTTGTCATTCTAGATCCCCAACACAGTAAAAAAACACTTACCGCAGGCACACGCGCGCGTGCGCGCGCGCGCACACACACACACACACACACACACACACACACCACTTCCCCTGAAAGATAGAGAAAAGAAATTCTTGGAATTGCCTACTGAAGCCTAAAAGAGCCAGCATTTTCTTTTGTCAATAACTGGTAGAGGGGCCGGAAAGAAGGAAAGGAATGAAGCAAGGGAAGTCTTAGGCAGGAGAAAGTAAAGAACCCAGAGAGAGGTGTTGATGACCTGGCAATGGAAGAAAACACAGTACAAAGCCCTATGCAGGAGACCTTGACAGAACATGGGCACTGATTGGCAGGGAGTGTGAGAAAGGGAAATCTAGGGTGATGCCCTGGATTCTGGCCTCTCAGTGAGTGAGACAAAAAAGAAGAGTCGCGGTGGTTTAAAAGAGAATTAGGATTTGGGTTTGGAAATGCTGAATTGGACGTCTAGGGGGCGCTGTGTAATAGAGAGTTGAATGAACTGATCTGAACCAGACATGATTTGGAAATCGCCAGAAGAGAGGTAGTGACTGAAGCCATGAGACTGAATGAGATCACCATCGCCTGTGGGGGACAGAGTCTTGGGAAACGAGGAAGGGTGTGGATAGGATAAACTCTAAGGAACTCTGGGTGCAATGTAAGTGCCCCCAAAAGATGAAAGCATGAAAGCCAAAGAACTAAGAAAATGCCTATGAAGTCTTCAAGGATTGGAGAAGCTTTTGTCCCATCTTCTTCTTCATTTGATTCCTGCAGATATTGTTGCTGTTGTTATTATGCTGCTACCTCTGAGGCTGATGTTGTTTTGTTGTTGTTATTACTCGGCTTCATTCTTTAATAGTTTTAGATTTACAGAAAAGTTAAGCAGATTGTCCAATGAGTTCTTATATGCCTCCCCACAACTTTATTAGTAACACCTAATAAAGAATCAGGAACCAATACTGACATATTATTATTAAATAAAATCCGCAGTTTATTCAGATTTCCTTAGTTTTTACCTAATGTCCTCTTTCTGTTCCAAGATTCTCCCCAGAATACTATATTGCCTGTAGTTTTAATGTCTCCTTAGATTCCTCTTGGCTGTGACAGTTTCTCAGACATTCTTTGTTTTTGATGACCTCAATAATTTTGAAGAATTATTACTATTCCAGGTATACTGAAGAATGCCCTGCTACTGGAATTTGTCTACTGGTTTTCTCATGCTTAGACTGGGCTATGAATTTGGGGGAAGAACATCACATCAAGAGTACATACCATCGCGATAGTTTATGACTATCGATGTTGGCCTTTATCACCTGGCAGAAGTAATGTCTTTTCAGGTTTCTCCTATGTAAAAAAAAAAATTTAATATTTATTTATTTATGCATACAAGCACTGTGGTACAGGCTGGGGTTGCGAGGGAGGCAGAGTGAGTGTGTGTGAGAGGATTCACCAGAGACAAAGCTGGCAATAGAACAGGCAGATCAGCTGAAACACACTGCTGAGGAGAGCAGCAGCAGAGGTCTGCGGGGCCATGTGGGTCACTCTCCAGCCTGTGGCAGGGATCGAACTTGTGTTAGAATAGCTGCTTCATAGTGTGTTGCTTAACCCATTGCACCACCAGGGAGGCCCTCTCCTTTGTAAATTACCCTCCCCCACACTCTTTCCACCCTGTACTCTTTGTAAGTCACTGTGTACCCCACACTTAGGGAATGGTGAATTATGTTCCCACTTCTTTAGGGTGGAGTTTCTACATAATGTATTTGGATTATTTCCCGCAAGACTTATGAGTAGGAGTTTGTCTACAGAAAAAGTGTGTGTGCTCTGCCAACATTCTGTTGAGGAGTCCTGCTTGTCTTCGGCCTCAATGGTGCCCAACCAAACTATATTCACAGAAGACTTATTAGATGTTGCTTCTTCAGAAGTTAATTATCTGGGTTGTGGACCATCTGTGCTCCTGGCATCTCCCCCCCATGTCAAGCTGATGGCTGCTGTGCTGGTTGTTAATAGTTAGCTTCAAAGGTGAGAGGAAAACAGTACTGTCGATTTTGCCATCAGTTAAAATAAATTTCGAAAGACTAGTGTAAAAAGAAGCCTAGAATTTCTGACTGACCTTAGTGTGAGTTTAGACCAGCTGAATTTCATTTGTCTGTGAAATTTCATTTCATTCAAAATGGCCTCAGTTATGGAACAAACACAGCGTTAAGAAGTTCCCAATAATTCCACACCACATTGTTTCCCGCCTTTCCTGTAGCATTTTCCTGTATCTTTAAACAAGCAAACCAGCATGTGCTGTGGATCTGTTCAAATGAGCAATAGAGAAGAAAGGGAAGACTGAAAAAGAAGAGAACCCTGCAAAGGATTTAACCTAACTATGAAGTCAAAATTAGTGAAGTCTGTCATATTCTGATTCCCTCCACTCAGCCATGCTGAACTCTCCTGAAGCTTCTGGATCACTATTACCACCTACACTAAATATAGGCCTTTGGGGCCTCGCTGGTGGCACAAGGGGTTAGGCCTCAGCACTGTGAAGCTATCTGCAGCCACTGCAGCACCAATTCAATCCCCATGGAGCTGACCCATATGGCACAGCAGACCTCTCCTTATGACTATCTTGCCTGCTGCTTACCTCAGCAGTGTATTTCAGTAGATCCACCTGCTCCCTACTTGGCTCTCTCCCCAGCCACTTCTGGCCTACACCCCAGCTCTTGTATACATAAATAAATTTAAAAATCTGAGAGCCTCCCAGGTGGCACAGCAGGTTGAGCGCCACACTGTGAAGCATCCGTGGCATAGCAGCATAGTTTGATCCCAGGCCAGGGAGAGGACCCACATGGCACAACAGACTTCTCCTGCCTTGCCCTCTGCTCCCCTCAGCAGTGTATTTAGTCGATCTGCCTGTTCTGTCTCTGGTAGATCCTCTCACCCCCCATGCCTCTGACCTGTACCCCAGCTCTTATATGCACAAATAAATAAATTGTTAAAAATAATAATAAAAATAAGTAAAAATAAAAATCTTCTTAAAATAATAAAAATCTTAAAAAAAAAAAAAAAGTAGGCCTTTGCTGGGATGAAGCTGGTAAGGCAGGAGAACCAACACCCTGTACTTTCTCCAACATGAGCCACTAACCAACAGGCAAAGCACAGGGAAGGAAAGTGTACCCATTTCCAGATAATCTCCCTTGGCCCTTCCTGCATTCTTTATCTTCAGGTCAGTTCTTCAGTTTTTTACATCTTTGTTTAAACACCTCCAGCCCATTGTAAAATCTCCTTTCATCTTCTCTTATGCTTGCCCCCTCCTCAGCACTCACCTCCCTCCCCAGGACCTCCTTCACTCACCTCTGTGCCTGCCCAGCCAACCACACTCTTCAACACCAGAATAATCGCTGGTTTGACCCTCCCATTGCTCCAAATTGCTTCTTTACAATCAAGGCTGTCCTCCAGCTACAAAAGTGGCAGAGTTACTGAGGCAATATAATCTATGCCAATTTGCATTCTCTTCTCTGACATCTCTATTATACAGTATTTATCTGTCAAAATAAATAGAAAGTAGAAACTGTTCTGGAACACAGAAAAGGATGAAAAGCGACCTAATTTGTTTATGAAGCTGGAATATACCTAATATCAAAACCTGTCAGAAATAACACTCCCCCCAAAATATGGAGACCAATCTCACTTATTAATATAAATGTACGATCCTAAAATATTTCAGATTAATGCATAAAATTCAACATAAAAAGTATATTAACATAATAATACAACAACCAGTTAGGGTTAATCCCAGGAATTAGCACAGGGCAGGTAATAGGAAATTTATGTAAGACTAGATAAAAAATAAACCAAACAAGGAAAACATTTGGGGGTCTTCCTGGTGGTGCAGTGGGTTAAGCCACGCACTATGAAGCAAACCATAGCCACTACAGCACCAGTTTGATCCCTGCCACCAGGCAGGGAGAGGACCCACAGGGCACAGCAGACCTCTCCTGCCTCTCCCGCTACTCCCCTCAGCAGTGTGTTTCAGTTCATCTGCCTGTTCTGCTCCCCACTCTGTCTCTGGTGAATCCTCTCACCACCCTGGACTCTGGCCTGTACCCCAGCTCTTGTATGTATAAATAAATAAATCTTTAAAAAAAAAAAAAGAAAAACATTTGATCATTTTTCAGTCACCAAAGAATATTTCAAATTCTCTAGTTTCAATTCCATTTTCTATAAACATTCTTAATAGTTCTATAAAATTATTCTATGTATATGAAGTCAACAATTAACGTAAAGATAAAACAATGTCCAATTTCATTGTTTATTTAATATTATGCTGAAAAATTCAACACAATGAGACTGGAAATTTAAGAAAGGGGTTATAACTTTTGTAAAGAGATGGATAAATTTATTATTACTTGCAGATAATACAGATGTATATGTAGAAATCCATGAGACACATTTCTTTTTAAGCATACAAGCATAGGGGGCACAGGCCAGAGGTGTGAGGGGTTGAGCGGACCCACCAGAGACACAGTGAGGAACAGAACAGGCAGATTAACTGAGATACACTGCTGAGGGGAGCAGCCGGCAACCAGATGAGGTCTGCTGCACCATGTGGTAACCTCCCGGACCAGCTGCAGGGATCGAACTCATACTGCAGTGGCTGCGGTTTGCTTCATAGTGCGTTGTTTAAACCACTGTGCCTACAAGGAGGCCTACATGAGAGACTCAATTCTAAAAGGATAATTAATTATAAAATTTGGAACAGGTACATGACACAAACCTGTAGACTTCCTATATACTAAGAATAATCAGAATACATAAGTAATAAAAAATGTTCCAATAATATGATAGTTAACACAATAGCCTTTGGAACCAGATCACAAGAGGTTAAAGTCCTGTTCATCCATTTACTAACCTAACTCCACTGACCTCAGTCTCCTTCCCTACAAATTGGGGCTGTAAATAGTACTTTTTGTCTCAGAAAGCTGTTTTGTGGATTGAATTAGTAAATACAGTGAAGCATTTAGGCCCTACCCTGAATATAACAATATTTCAATATTCATTACTTATTATGATTTGTACTTTCCCCACTGACAGCAGTAACAATAGACCACCATAAAATACTTAATAATAACCTTACTGACAAAATGTAAGGAACCTATATAAAGAAAATTATAAAAGTTTGCAGAGAATAAAGCCTAAAAAAGTGGAGAGATAAACCATGTTCTTAGAAAAAATTGAATCTTATAAAGACAACAATTCTGATCAAATTAATTTCTTACTTTTACAACCTTCAATCACAATTCTAACAGAATCTTTTGTTACTTGATAAATTGATTCTACCATTCATCAAACAAAAATTGTTAATACCACACCACATAACTAAAAATATAGGGCAAAGAAAATTGATAAAAAGGAGAAAGGAGAGGGAGATTCCTTATATTTTTAGTCCTTTACCTCAATCCTTTTATGAAACAAGCAATATATGAGTAAAAGTCTACAACCGTGCAGTTTACAAGGACAGAAGAAAAGAACTAAACCAATAGCCCAGAAACAGATTAGTTGTATATGTGTGTGATTAAATAAATGAATTTAATTTGTGATAATACTAACAACTAGTATTTATTGAGCCATTATTTCATGTCAGGTTCTATGAATAGTACTTTATATTCACAGGAACCCTGTGAGGTAGGAATTATTCATCTATGGATAAAGGAACTAGGTCTTTTTTTTTTTAAGATTTTATTTATTTATGCATACAATAACTGGAGTGTAGGCCAGAGATGCAGTGGGGTGAGATGATTCACCAGAGACAGAGGAGTAGAACAGATGGACTGAAATACACTGCTGAGGGAGCAGCCGGCAAGGCAGGAGAGGTCTGCTGCACCATGTGGGTGCCTTCCCTGGTTGGAGATCGAACTGTCACTGCAGTGGCTGCAAAAGCCCCACAGTGTGGTGCTCAACCCCTTGAGCCACCAGGGAGGCCCCAGGAACCAAGTCTTAAAAAGTTAAGTGACTTGTGCCCCTAAGAAGGGGTTTAGATACGGTACAAACCTAGGTCAATGGATTCTATAACCTTTAACTCTTAACCTTAAGACTTACCATTTATAATTTCCCTTTGAGACTGTTCTCCTAGACAATCTTCATAAACTGGGACAAAGATGAATTAAGGGAAATGCTTAGTATTGCATTTTGTATGATCACAAAAAATGTGAAACAACAAGTTGGTATCCTATGGGGATATGGTTAAACAAATCATCCATGCAGTGAAATCCTAAGCAGCCATTAAAATCAATGTTGTCAGAGAAAATTTAATAACATGGAGAAATGCTCATGATATGCCATTAAGTGACACAGATTACAAATTGCGCACACAGAATGACCTCAATACATGGGCAGAAATTGCATTTTTCAATTTTTCTATAACAAGCATGGTTATACTATATGGAAAACATTTTTTTTAAGTATATAAAACCTATGATATCTCCCTCGTCTTTTTCCTTCCTTCTTTCATTTTTTTTAAAAAAGGATTTATTTATTTATGTATACAAAACTGGGGTATAGGCCAGAGGCGAGGAGGGTGAGAGGATTCACCAGAGACAGTGTGGGGAACAGAACAGACACATTGACTGGAACACACTGTTGAGGGAGGGGAGCAGTGGGCAAACAAGAAGAGGTCCTCTGAGCCATGTGGGTCATCTCCCTGTCTGAGGGTTGAACTCATACTGCAGTGGCTGTGGATGCTTCACAGTGCAGTATTTAACCCCTTGAGCCACCAGGGAGGCCCCCTCCTTCTTTATTTTAAAGGTTTGGCCAAGACCTCCTCTGCACATTCTGGTATCTGTCCAATCTTCAGCAGTTGCTCTTAACTGATAGCAATAAAGTAATAGTCCTCCCAAGCAGATCAATAGTTATTAAGTCCTACCATATGCTAGGCATTTTTTAAAAAAATTTTTTAAAGATTCATTTATTTACGCATACAAGAGCTGGGGTACAGACCAGAGTCCAGGGAGGTGAGAGGATTCACCAGACAGAGTGGGGAGCAGAACAGGCAAACTGACTGAAACACACTGCTGAGGGCAGCAGCGGGCACAGCAGGAGAGGTCTGCTGCGCCATGTGGGTCCCTTCCCCGGCCGGTACAGGGATCGAACTCATGCTGTAGTGGCTGCGGCCTGCCTCATAGTGTGTTACCCAACCCACCACCAGGGAGGCCCTGCTAGGCATTTTAAATATCTCAATTTTCAGGACATAATCTTGTGGGGTAGGAATTAATATACCCATTTTGTAGATGAGAAAACTGAGGTTAAATGTCTTAAACAAAATTATGCTTCAATTAAATGAAAGAACCAGAATGGATCCTCCCTGCTGGGGCACAGGGTTATGTAGCAGCACTATGAAGGTATCCACAGCCACTATAGCACGAGTTTCATCCCAGGCCAGGGAGGGGACCCACACGGCACAGCAAACCTCTCCTGTCTCACCCACTGCTGACTTCAATAGTATATTTCAGTTGATCTGCCTGTTCTGCTCCCCATTCTTTGATCTGTACCCCAGTTCTTGTTTGCATAAATAAATATTTTTTAAAAAGGAAAATAGTTTATTAAGTGCTGTGATTGGAATATCAGCTATACCGTCTCACTCAATATGTAAATATCAAATCACATTTCAAACTCAAATATATATTGCCTAATTTTTTAATTTCTTTGCTCTAACAAGAACTACTTATTCTTTATTTTGTTAGTTTCTTCAGTCTTTTTTGAAAAAGATTTATTTATGCATACAAGAGCTGGGGTGTAGGCCAGAGGTGCAGGGGGGTTGGTGAGAGGAACCACCAGAGACAGAATGGGGACCAGAACATATGGATCCATCTACACTGTTGAGGAGAGCAGCAAATGAGACAGAAGAGGTCTGAAGTGCTGTGTGGATCACCTCCCTGGCCTGGATCGAATTCTTGCTGCAGTGGCTGCCAATAGATTCTTAGTGCTGAGACTTAACCCCTTGTACCATCAGGGAGGACCCCTCTTCAATCTTTAGTTTTTAAAAGATCAAATAAACTTCAAACAATTATACTGAACTTTTTCTGAATAAAAAATGTCTGTTCTTAAGACAGACTTGCATTCATATACTAGATATTACTCAATGGCACTTTATCTGCAGTGAGAGGGCAATTAAGTTTGAATGAATATTAGAAAACTATTTAAACCCTACCCATTATTTGCTACCTCCTTCCTTCTGGCATGATACATAAAGTTCTTTTGGTTCTGTTTTTGCCACTAATAATTGCTTAAATAAAAAAACTGAGCTCTAATCAAGATCATATTTAAAGATCAAAGCAGTTATGACTGAAGCTTACATGTCTCCAGATCTTGGCAAAGAGTTACATTCAAGAAACATTCCAGAAAAGAAATAATTTTCTTTTTTGATCTCCTTCAGAAAGACTGTTGATATTCTCTCAGTTTTAACTTTTAATATTAGAAAAGTCTATAGATAAAGCTTACATAAACATCCTTAAAAATCATGGAGTGAAGGAGTCTTGAGACCAGAAAGACTGAAATACCTAATTACACCTGCTACCCTCTAAGAGTTTCTAGTGTATAGACACAATGGAGCACAACTCCCAGCATAGTGACAGCAATTCAAGGCTGTGCATGACAAGCACCTTTAAGAAGCTGTGACTAAGTGCTATGGGATTTAAATGATACTGACACATTTTCTAGCTGGAGTGATAGTGGGGAAACCATATTTGAGGTGGACTTCAAAGATGATGGAATTTTATGAGCAGGGGAGGTAGGACGATAGAACCCTAACAGGCACTGGAGAGCATGAAAGGGTGAGTAAGCCGAAGAGGTTAAGGGGTAAAGGGTATGGTAAATGGAGGGTGTTAATGGTGGGAAAAGTCTGGCTTCAATCCACCCCTGTAGCAAGTGGACTGTGTTTGGGATGCAGTAGGGAAACCTGACACGTTTTAAACTGAGAAATGACAAAATGAACGGAGAATTGCAAATTGCTTATGTGAACTAAATTAAACTCATAAATAATGACCTGGAATCAGTGTATAGGATGAGCGAAGGGATAGCTAGAACCATTTGCAGGGGCCCAAAACAAGGATCTGAATAGGGTGGGCAGTGTTAGGAGAAAGATGTTCATTGATCACGCTGGCTGGTCTCACAGGGTGGCAGGACATTGGAGAGGTTTTCTGGTTAAGCCCAGGCCCCAGCTTTGTGACCAGAGTTTCTATCACAAGGTCCTATATCTCCAACTTCCTGCAACACTTGCTAGAGTTTGATACTTATATTACGATGCCAATGTCCATGGCATTTTCTAGTGGCAAGATATTTAACTGATGCAGGGAACTTTCCCTTCCCAGAGTCACAGGGATAATCAAATCAATAAGCCTCCCTGGTGGAGCAAGGGGTTAAGACAGTCAAGCTGTCCATCAGCCACTGCAGTGCAAATTGGATCCCTGCCCAGGGAGGGGACCCACATGGCACAGCAGACCTCTCCTGTCTCACCTGCTGCTCCCCTCAGCAGTGTATTTCAGTAGATCTGCCTGTTCTGCTCCCCACTCTGTCCCTGTGAATCCTCTCACCCCCTACACCTCTGACCTGTACCCCAGTTCTTGTATGCATAAATGACTCTAAAAAAAAATAAACATGATGTCACTTGGAGAGTGTGTGGGGGTGGAGGGTGGGCGGTAGAGGGGAGTTTGGAGGGAGGAGTCAGTCTTGCACTTTGATTTTTTTTACATGGCATTTTTTTTTTAAGCCAACAGATTTTTTTTTTTTAATTCCTACATTTTTGTGCAGCACTATTGCAGGCAAATGTGTAATATTCTTAAGGCTTTTAGAAATGTAAAAAACAGCTAGTTGTCCCTCCCCAGGACATTTAGGGACCCAGAACTGGGAACCACGGTCTCAGAAGCCATTTTGCTTTCTCAGTCAGTTAGAAATTTAAACATTTTTCAAGCCCCAGCTCTCTAGAGTCTTGATTGAAGCCATAAGCTTTTTTCTCAAATTTCAATCATTTAAGAGGAAGGTTTTCCTTGGTGCATCATTTGCTCATTCCTAACTGTGCCTTCTCCTTCACCTTTGCCCCTTTTCCCAAAATTCTATCTTAAACTCACTTAAACTCTACAAAGCATAAACCAAATCTGCCTCCTTTACTTTTTAAGATTTATTTATTTATGCATACAGGAACTGGGGTACTGGTACAGGCCAGAGGTGTTGGGGGTGTGTATGTGAGAGGATTCACCAAAGACAGAGTGGGGAGCAGAAAAGACAGGTCTAATGAAATACACTGCTGAGGGGACCAGCGGGCCAGACCAGAGAGGTCTGTTGCGCCATGTGGGTCAGCATCCTGGCCGGGGATAGAACTTGTGCTGTAGTGACTGCGGATAGCTTCATAGTGCTGAGCCTTAACCTCGAGCCCTACTTTCTAGGTTGATTTACTTTTCTTCGTTAAAGCCACATTTATTTGCACCTCCTGTTACTTTATATTGTTAAGACTGTCTTGTGCATCCGTTGTTTATAGGCTACAAGCATTGAGGACTGGATCCATTTCTTTATTATCTTTATTATTTCAAATACTGAAACTAGTATGGTTGAAAATGAGCATCTAATTAAATGGGGAGATGCTGAATGCCATAATAAATGTCAGGAAGAACTATTTTGAGATTTTTGATGTTCTTTTCCAGATGCTACTAATTACAAAGGGTAAATGTACCTTTATATACTAGAAGAGATCTGGCAGTTACCACCTCAACAGACCAATCAAATTCAGCATAATTAATAGTGACACAGTCCGACCTGATGTGGCTCCAGGGTGATGTAATATAAAGTGCGTAATGTTATCTCTTAAGTATTCCATGCAAAATTGTTTAACCTGAATCTAATAAAACCTGTTTACAGAAAATGGAGACTTATGGAACCGTCCAGTAGAACTTTCTGCAATTGTGTAAATGTTGTAACTGTTAACTATTAATTTTATTTCATTTTAACTTAAATTTGAATTTAAAATTACTTGTGGCTAGTAGCTACTACTTTGGACAGGAGAGGAACAAGTTAACCACCACTGAAAACAATTAGACAATAGGACATTCTACAAGGTAACCAGCCTGGATTTTTCAGGAAGTTAATCTCATTAAAGAAAAAAAAAGTGGGAGTTACACTAACACCCAGCTATAATACATGAACCCCTACTGAACTCTACACCATGGGGGGAAAAAATCTGAAGATATTAAATTATTACTCTTTCAGGTATAACTGTATTAGTTATACAAGGGATTGCCTTTTTAGGAGTTGCCTGCTTTAGTATTTACGGAATGAAATGTTCTATCTATAACTTGATTCAGAAAATAATTCAGAAAAAAAAGTTTGCCTAAGAAGGAAAACAGAGAAAAGCAAAATGTTAGTAAATGTTCAATCTGAGGGTATAATGGTACTTATGGCAATGTTCTTTTATGTAGGTTTGAAAGCTTTCTCCAAAAGAAGTTGGAAAAAAACTATAGAACTACACAATATTGACTATTTCTGAATTTTTCCATTAACCTATTAGCTATTTTGTATAAGCCAACATTTGTTTATGAGTAGTAGTAAGCACTATTTACAGAAAAATTTAATTTCTCCTGTTAACCCCACCCAAGAACATCATTTTTTTTTAAAAAAGATTTGTTTATTTATGTATACAGGAGCTGGGGTTCAGGCCAGAGGTGTGGGGGGTGAGAGGATTCATCAGAGACAGAGCAGGGAACTGAACAGGCAGATTGACTGAAATACACTATTCAGGGGAGTAGCCAGGAGACAGGAGAGGTCTGCCCTGCCATGTGGGTCAGCTCCCTGGCCAGGGATCGAACTCCTGCTGCAGTGGCTGCGGGTGCTTCATAGTGTGGTGCTTAATCCCTTGTGCCACCAGGGAGGCCCACATCATTATTTGCTATTAGCAAAACAATGAGTTAGGACCCCTGGAAAATATTTTGAGTGAAGGTCTTCTGCTTCTGTCCTCAGTCCCTAACTTTGACACCAGCCAGGGCCCTGCCTTTCTAGGCTGAGTACTGTGAAACTTGTTTCCTCAGGGTGATCTACCACCTTTTTCTTTCAGAAAAAGAAGCAACTCTCAAACCATACCAGAGCACAAGTGGCTTGTGTCTAGTCCTGTAAAAGCTGGATACCTGGCTGCTTCATCATAATCACCTCACTGATAGCCACTGTGAGAAAAGAGTTCCCTACTTGCCTTAGCATCTAGCGCTCTGTCTTTTTTAAGATTTATTTATGCCTACAAGAGCCAGGGTACAGGCCAGAGGCACCGTGTGTATGTGTGTGTGTGTGTGAGAGAGAGAGAGAGAGAGAGAAGACTCACCAGAGACAGGGTGGGGAGCAGAACAGGCAGAGTGAAATGCACTGCTGAGGGGAGCAAGACAGGACAGGTCTGCTGAGCCATGTGGGTCACACCTCTCCGGCCAGGGATCAAACCCTGCCGCAGTGGCTGCAGATGCCCCACAGTATGATGCTCAACCCCTTGAACCACCAGGGAGGGCTGACTATAGTTCTTTAAGAACAAGCCCAAATATAGTCTGCTTCCACTTGCCAAGAATGAAACCTCCAAGACTTCACCTGGGCAGGCTGGCACTTCTACCGCCCGCCCTTTTTGTAGTTAGAGGTCTGTCTCTATTTGGATCTACTCAGGTCCCCTTATTACCCACAAGGACTTCCATGTTCTATTTCCATCTTTGCCCAAAGGAAAATTACTAAAATCCAAAGACAATATCACCATTTTATTCAGGAGATAATCAAATACAATAAAGGGCTGACACTGACAAATAGCTATACATAAAATTACATCAATCTGCTACATTTTCCAGAAGAGACTCAGTCACTGTGAAATGGAAAAGAAACCAGGAAGGTGCCTAAATGACTGCAGTGCTTCAAACAAGTGTTCCCACACTCCCCTGAGTGAGGGTGGCCTCAAATGGGGGGTGTTTTTAGCAGGAAGAGAAGGAGGCAGCACCAGCGCAGAAGCCATGCCTCCAGCCCCACCAACACTCAGTGATAGGCCTTGTTGACCTCCTGAAGGGCCCAGCGTTTGTTCTCAGTTGCCTGCTTGAGTTGGGTGTACTCTTTTACCAGCGTGTCAAACTCTTCTCCGAGCACCTCATAGGTGTTCAGGACCTGTCTGGACTTCTCCATGTCCTGCTCTTGTAGGCGAATGGCCCCTTCCAAACGGTCCCTAAGAACCCAGCACAGAAAGTATAAGGATTGGCTCCTCCAAAAGGAGACAGAAAACAGGAACACCCTAAGTCTGGAGAGAGTGGGAACCAGATCTGAATGACTGTACCAGGTTAGAGCCTGGAGTTCTCACCTAATGAGACGATGAACTTCCACTTCTTCAGCAGTGTAAGTGTCAGACAAAATCTTTAGCTCCTCCATCCTGACATAGGGAAGAAAGAAATGTTCAGCTGAGGATCCCTGGTTGCAGCTGAGCTAGGAATGTGGCCACAGTACCCACCCATGAGCAACATGTAGGCAAAGCAGTGACAGGATAGAAGAGCTCACTGTGAATTTCTAGACAATTTACTTCACAGTAAACCATCTATTCCAGAAGGCTTTATTTTTTTTTTAAAGATTTATTTATTTATGCATACAAGCACTGGGGTACAGGCCAGCAGTGTGGGGGGGTGAGAGGATTCACCACAGAGAGCGGGGAGCAGAACAGGCAGATCAACGGAAGTACACTGCTGAGGGGAGCAGCGGGCACAGCAGGAAAGGTCTGCTGCGCCATGTGGGTCCCCTCCCTGGCCAGCAGCAGGGATCGAACTCGTGCTGCAGTGGCTGTGGTTTGCTTCATAGTGCGTTGCTTAACCCACTGCGCCACCTGGGAGGCCCCCAGAAGGCTTTAAAATGAAAGACTCAGGAGTACTGAAAGCTCTTGGGTAATCTGAAAGCTAGTACTACTATGTGACATTTATGGACTACCCACAAGGAGATGGGCTTGGTGAAGGGGAAAGAGTGACAAGGGCAAGAGTTGGACCCAATGGGATCGAGGCTCACCTCAGCTTAAGGATCATGGCACTGCATTTGATCTCCAGGTACTGGGCATTGATGCGGTCTAGTTCAGACTGAGTTTTCAGCCGGTGTTCCTGAAGAAGCCTCTGTAGCAAGGAGAGGCAGCGGAGAAGCACCTGAGCCCCCAAGAGACAGGAAGAAGAGGGAGTAACCAAAAGACAGTGGAAAAGAAGGCAGACTAGAAATTCTTCGCTTCCCCAAAGGTGCTCATGGCTCGGTGAACAAAGGGGAGGCGAGCCCACTGCTGTGACAACCTGGGAGTAGGTGGCACTCTTCTTCTCCAGCAGCACCATCTGCTCCTTCTGCTTGCTCTTTGCATCCTGGCACTGCTGCTTCTCACCCACCAGGACCTCTGCCAGTTTCCACACCTTTGCTGCCTTCAGAGTTTCACTGTCTGAATCTGCGCAAAAAGATAGAGGAAGAGAGAAGAAAACCCTAATGGCTACTGCCATCCTAAGGTCTTTTTCAGTGCCCCCATATGTAGCTCTATGAATTCTGTGTTCTTCCAGATTCTCTTTTCTTTCTTTCTTTTTAAAAATAATTATTTTATTCTGTTAATGTTTTGACAATAACAATTTCTCCCCTTAGGTATGATCATTGTAGCTTTCCCATCACTAAGGCACCAATAGTCCGTTGTGCTCCCCGCCCTTCCAGATTTTCTTCTGATGTTCTGTTAAAATGATGTGCTCATACTTAAGTTTTCTTCACTTTTAACTTTAATTCTATTTGACCCGTAAGTCTTATGTCATAAAAACAAGACTGGGGGAAACTACTAGTCCAAACGTATCTATCTATCCTATTCTGATTCTCCTGAGGAAAAAAAAAAAAGAATTTATCATTCCCTAAAGCATGGGGACATTCCCACTTGGCACCTTACTGAATAAAAGGCACCCTTACAAAATTCTTTGCTTTTATTCTTCCAGCAAGGAAGCGAACAAAGATAGCTCTCCAAAGTGTCTCAGTATCTGTCCCAAAGCTAAAATTTAAATACATTATTCTCAGAAAAGCAAACTTGGAGCCCTGAAGGTCAGTGGCGAATAGAACAGAGCGAGCTGTACTCACCTGAATTGGGGTTATGGTAGCAGAGCAGAGTGAAGCACTTCTTTTTGAGCTGCTCCTCTACTTCCAGCAGGAGTCGAGCTCTCATCCACACAAAATCCTACAGCCACAAGCCAAAAGAGAGATGCAATTGGACCATTAGAACCAGGAAGTTCCAGCTGATGAACACTTACTTGGTGAAAACAATCTCAGTGATAACCAAAGAAAATGCATCAAGGGACATTGGGGAACTTTGTTCATAGCCTATGAAATTAGCAAAGAATAAATGACTGTCAAGATGACTGGATGAAAAGGGGGGAAACAAGGGGCATTGAGCACACCTTTTTGGAGAGCAGTTTGGCAAAAGGTAGCAATGTGTTCTACCTGTCTCTCCTCTGACTCATTCATCCCACTTTGACTAACTCAGGTAATATACCAGGGCAAAGACATATATGACCTAGCATGTTCACATCAATGTGGTTTCTAACAGCAAAAATGAGGAAAACAACCTTAATGTCCATCATTAAGATTAAGCAAATTGGGTCTCCCTGGTGGTGTGCAGGTTAAGTCTCAGCACTGTCCGTTATCAGTTATCACCGCTGCAGCCTAAATTCGATCTCCCAGAGAGCTGACCCACGTGGTGCAGCAGACCTCTCCTGTCTTGCCTGCCACTCCCCTCAGCAATGTATTTCAGTAGATCCTCCTGTTCTGCTCCCCCACTCTTTCTCTGGTAAATCCTCTCACCCCCCTGCACCTCTGGCCTGGTTCTTTTATGCTTAAATGAATAAATCTTTAAAAAAAAATTAAGGAAATCATGTAAATCATGCTAAATACAACACTGTATACAGCAGGGAGGGATATAATACATCAAGCTAGGTATGTAACACCGCATTTCTAGATCTAATATTTGAGCTTAACCAACAGGAATTTGTATCATCTTTACAAAAATAAAGCTTAACCAAAAGCTGTATGGGAGAAATTAAGTCATGTTGCTTCTTTAGTTCCACTATCTGTCCATCCCAACCTCTGAGGGTGGCATGAGCTCCAAAAGGTCCGCTTTCTCCAGCCCTAGCAGTGGAGGCGTCTCCCTTTCCCGGCTAGGACCCAAAAGCTGTGTCAGTTCAGTCACAAGTAGCCGCTGTTCAAGGGTCTCATGAAACTGAGAGAGGGAATGAAAAACAAAAACAGTTACTATAAAACCTCCTATTCCACCTCCTCCATCCTCATGAACCAGTTCTTCACACATTTTCAAAGTCCTCAAACGTGTCACCCTCTTCAGATAGCTTCTCAGCTGTCATTGTCTTCTCTCTTCAAATCTTTCTTTTCAAAAACTGACAATACACCCACCTCCTCCCCTATATATACAGTCCATTTCTTTTTTTGATAACCATTACTCAAAGCTCCTATTTCTCCCAGATCATAATCAAACAAAGCTGCAACTGGTGTGGTCATGCTTACAGCTGGTGACCAATTCCTATTTCATGTCTCTTGCCTTACCTTTTTGTCCTCAGAAGTTAAATTTGTGTCTTGTGCCTTCACATAATAGTCTATAAGCAACTCTTGAATGACCCTTTGTAAAATCTCAGACCTCAACCATGTTGTCTTATGCAGTCGAACTTCCTTCCATGCCTAGAACACAAAAGATCCTAGGGAGAAGCCTTCCTCTTTTGGAAGATTTGTCCTTCTTCCTATCACCCTTGCTCCCAGGACTCTTACCTGAGCCTGCTCCTTCGCCAGTGTGAGGCTTAAGCCACTTTCATCCACATGTTGTGAGAGACTCAGCAGCAGTTTGCTAAAGTGTGGGTTCTGCAACAGGTCCTCTTCACTCAGGTTACAAGGAGGAAGCTGTCTGCTGCACACTTAGTGGCATGTCCCCCACAGTGACAGAAAAGCAAAGAAGGTATGGCCTCTTACTTTATATAGCTGAGTATATTTTAGCTTAATACTCATGTCTAAAAGAACCCTAGGTTTAGGGGAAGTTTTTTAAAGCCAATTAAATTTTTTTATTCAAGTAACAGCATTTATGTTATATACAAGGATATTAATTAAGAATTAGGACATGAGTAGCTAATAAAATCAAAATCTTAAAAATGGAAATGCAGTTGGAAAACATTAGACAAATAGAATAATAAGGAATCAATACCTAAAATGCCTTATTTACACAGAAAAACCAGAGTTCTTGAGGAAGGGGGGGGAAAGACATGGAAATTTTCAATTTTGAATATGCTCTCTAGTTGCACAAGCAAAAGTGAGACATATACTCGTGTGTGTGCGTATGTATAGAAGAACTGGGGTATACGCCAGAGGTGTGCGATTGGGAAGGGTGTGAGGGGGTGAGAGGACTCACGAGAGACAGAGCAGGGAACAAGGGCAGCAGTGGGTATCTGCTGTGCCATAAGTGGGCCAGCTCCCAGGCCAACGACCACACTTAACCCCTAGGCCACCAGGGAGGCCCCACAAGGGGCTTTCTTTCCATCTTTTTTCCTACATGTTTTCTGCTGGGGACTCCTGTGCTTTTTTAAAAAAAAATTTTTTAATTTTATTTATTTATGCATACAAGAACTGGAGCATAGGCCGGAGGTGAGAGAATTCACAAGAGACAGAGTGGGGAGCAAAACAAGAAGATCTACTGAAATCCACTGCTGAGGGGAGCAGCAGGCAAGACAGGAGATGTCTGCTGCACGATATGTGTCAGCTCCCTGGCTGGTGATTGAACTCATGCCACAGTGGCTGGCAATAGCTTGATAGAACTGAGACTTAACCCCTAAGCTACCAGGGGCACCTGGGGTCTACTGTTTTATACCTACTTACCAAACAAATTTTCATTCATTGGTATGTAATTAAAGTCATTTTTGAGAATATCTGTTTTTTCCCCTAAGATACTGAAGCATTAATATGAAAATGACCCAAATATAGACCATTCAAGTTCTTGAAGGATTTGAGGGGCCTCTTGGTGCCTCAAGGGGTTAAGCTGCAGCACTATGAAGGGATCCACAGCCACTGCAATAGGAGTTCGATCCCTGGCCAGGGAGTTGACCCACATGATGCCTACTGCTCCCATCAGCAGTGTACTTTAGTCAATCTGCCTGTTCTGTTCCCCCACTCTGTCTCTGGTGAACCCTCTCACCCCCTACACCTCTGGCCTGTTCCCCAGTTCTTATATGAATAAATAAACCTTTAAAAAAAAAAAAAGAAAGGAATTTAGATATGGGAGGAATTCAAGATATGGAAGGATCTGGTATTTTGGAGACCAAGGTAGTTTGAGCATCTTGAGATTTTACTCTATTACACAAGCAGGTACTGAACAGGAGTGGGTGTCATCTGTTTCTAAAAGTGTATTTAAGAATCATATATTCTCATTTCCCCCCAAAACGTAGGCTTCTGTGAGAGACTCCATACTGGTGAGTATTATAAATCCTTTTTATTATGGAAGTCAAGAAAGTGGGTAAGAGCTCTCTGGAAAAGTCAGCAAACATCTTGCAAATGGTTATCCTTACCTTGTTGGAGAACTTCCTTTCCTTCTCCAGGTGAGCAGAAATCCCCAGATGCCATCTAACTTTCCTAGGATTCTTATTTGTAGACTGAGGGGGGGGAGGCGGGTAATAAAACAAAACAGAAAGAGGAATAAACTGCCTGGTTGGTCCAGAGGAAACTACCTTGGATTAGAACTTCTGTTGTCTACACATTTCGGAGAGAGGGGGGACCTCAGAGATGCCTCTTATAGGGAGGTACTACATCACACATCCTAACTCCCAAGCTCTTACACAAGTTTTATGAACAAACAGCCTTATAAATGGCAAAACATTTTGCATTCCAAGCACATAAGTGTTTCTACTTGTTCCAAGTTGTCTAAAAATGAGTCTCTTATGGAAAGAAAACTTTCAAATTCAGTAGTCTAAACAGGAGGATTAACCTCCCCCAACCATTATGTCTAAGTTATAACTGAGCCCTGCTTTCCAGTTATGAGTGAACTGGGGAAAAGGGGTAAAAATAAGTCTGCTCCCCATCTCCCAATCAAATAATTTAGCTATCAAATTCCACAATAATTTATTGTGCTTCTTTAACTTGTCTTCAACTAAGATCAGTTAGAATTTTTTTGATCATTAATTCTAAAATTATCCTTCAGGAGTGACAGACCATTCCGCACTTGAACAACAACTGGCTTTCACATAACAGCAATGGTAAAGAGCACCTGGAGGAAAGCGCATGAAGAGGCCAGTGCCAAAGGAGCAACCCAAAGGTGTAGTTAAGGTGGCTGAGGCCCGGATGTGAGCTGTCAGGCTTTTGCAAGAACATGAAGTGCACTGAAAAGAATGACATTAACACAAAGGTCCAGCAAAAATGGGCACAGTTTGGACTGGAGAGACAAAATTTTTCTTGAGACATCTTTTGCCCCTCCCCCTCTTCTCTGTAAGGTATCAACTCCAAAGGGCAACTGAGATTCCTAAAGCAGAACAGACATTGAAGGTTATTATGATTTAACAATTCATGTTCACAGGACATTTGGTTTACTCCCTCCTTTTATGAGTAACATCAAAGTAACTACTCATTTGTTTTGTAACATGGTCTAGTGGGGACGCAGCTGAGGAGTCAGAAAGCTGGGACTTAATTTGCAGCCCAGCTGTAGCTTGTGTGAATTGAAGGGAAATACTTTCCTGTGCCAAACTTTCTCCCACCTGCAAAACTGAGATAACGATTCTTGCCTTGGATGAGACATTAAGAATTAATAATACAATCGGCTAGTCAACAAAAACCACTACTTAGTTAAGCTCAGTGTTTTAACAGTTCTGTTTATCGTTTATCTACGCCGGCAAATTAAGTTCTGAAGGCAAATTTTCGCACACGGAAAAGACCAAGTCAAATTTCAGAAAAGTCAGTCGTTCTTCCCTCCTTAGAAGAACTGCCCACTTCGGTTTTCTTAGGGTGCTTTTCTTACCCTTTTTAAATGTTACGGGGCGTGAATGGTGGCTGCAATCAGGCTCGATTCTCCACCCTCTGCACTCAGACGTGTTAAAACGCTGCTACAGGGGACCCGACTACTTAAATGTTCTGACTCAGGCGTCTTTTAAATTCTTAGAGCTGTCTTTACACGCTGCACTGAACGTTAAATTGATTTTACAGGTATTTTCACAAGATGTGACCCTTGCAGGGCCCGAGATGAATCAAAATGCGGAGCGGGCTCTCCGGCGCCTACTTCTCTTCAGTCTGGACAGCCAAGGATTCCCAAGGGCGAGGGCGGACTTGGCGGCCGGAGACCTAGACTGGGGGCTGGCCAGAGACGGGGCTGGCTGGACTGACCACCCCCCACTCCCCCCAGCTCCCTTCCTCCCCACGGCGCCGCCCGCACACCCTGTGAAGCAAACCTGCACACCTTGGGGCGCTGAAGCTCCCGAGGCTGTGCGGAAGGTGCTGGGCAGGGCTGGCTGGCAGCGTCAACACTCGGGACCCCGCCCGCGACCGAGCTCCGGAACCTCTCACTCGGGCGGGCGCCGGGGCTGGGGGAAGCAAGGCTCGGAGGACCGGCGGGAAAGTCCCGGGAGGGGAACCGGCCTAAAGAGCACCGGAGGTCGCGTGGGAGGGAGGGGGTGGAGCCACGCTCGAGGCGGGAACTGCGGGCCCCGCCCCCTGCCGGCGCGCGGCTTCAGCCCCCAAAGGCCGCGAACCCGGTTCTGGAATCCGGACCAGGAAAGGGCAGGGTCTCGGGAAGGCCTCTTTGCCGGTTCCAAACGCTGAGAAACTAGTACTTGCTAAATTTTTGAGGGCCTCCTGAGTCAGGCACTATGCCAGAAGTTTTACTTTCCTTGCCTCACCTCATTTGATGAGCTGTGGTTTTTGCAGTACCTACGAGGAAGTCACTATCACACCCTTTTTACTGAGGGGAAAGCTAAGGTGCAAAGAGGTTAAGTGGCTTGTTCAATGTCCTGTCTTGCAGTCTGAAGCCCGATGGCCGCCGAACCTGCCCAGGCGCTGCCGCCCGTCAGCCCTGCCCTATGGGGCGGCTTCTTTCCTCCCCACCGGCTGCCCACTCCTCCATCTCTCACCTTTCATTCACCTGTACTTCTTTTCTTAAACTACATGGGCATTTATTGTTTGCTTATCATAAGAAGTCTGGAGCTGGGGGTTCCAAGGCTTTTCAGAAGCTCCGTAGTTCAAGGTTCTTTGCAGTTCTTTTTGCATTAGCCTCATGGTCCCAGTGTGGCTTCCAAAGTTCAGCAACTATGTTTTCTCTACAGAACCCCAAGCAGATAGAAAGGCGAAGAACCTTCTTCCTATTTCAGGCAAAGATCTGACCAAAAGCAGCCTGGAGACTTTCCCCGGGGTCTTGTTGGCGAGACTGGGTGACCTGCCCACCCCTAGACCAATAAGCTGAATGTCTTCTATTAGGCTCCCCCAGATACAGAGTGGACTCGAGTACCCTGAGGATGCCCCTGAGGACTACCTGAAAAGCTTAAGGGTTTCCAATTCTCCGACTGCTTTCAGCCAAAGGGGGATCCAGCAGGTGGTCAGAGGGAGAGAAGACAGCATTGGGATGAGGGGACAAAATTAAGCCTTTCTCCATGGGCTTAACTCAGGCTGGCTGTGGTCTTTGACTAAAGGTCGCTGGTCCTTTCAGGGTGGTGGCCCCATCTCTCTGACTTAACCCCACCTTGTCTTCTATAAAGTTGACTGGAATAGAGAAAGGTGAGTTATTTCAACAAATAATACTTGATGCTAATAAACTGCACCAAACTTATCAAGAAGTTAGCATCAGAGAAGAAGCTAACAGCCTGGGTTGGTAAGAAAGACTCTCAGGGCTAGCTGTGCTGGGAGTTGGAGAGTTTGATCTTTAGGACCAAATTGAGAATTCTATGCTACACAGAGAAATAGTGTGACCAGTGCAGAAATTTTATATTCTTGGTCATCTTGTCAGCTACCACTTTTCATGCTTAATATTAAAGTGCTGTCATTTTCTAAGGCTTTTAAAAATCATTTATGCTTCCTCAGCTCTAGTGCAGCATCACTAAATATCAGGCATAATGTCCCTAACAAATGGCACTTGGAACAAAATAACAAACATGATTTTGGTGACTCAGAGCTTATCAGAAATCTGAAATTTTGTCTCTCAGACTTGCCAAGTTTTGTAATAGGGCACTACAATACAAACCTTTGGCTAAGCAGCTGTAAAGTACTTGGAGAATGAGGAGGTGAAGGGTGCAGAGACCTGTCTTCAGGTAGAAGGGTAGAGGGGATAGAGACAGGAAGCCTTGAATCAAACCTTCCTGTGCAATTATCTGTTCCATCTCTGTCTCAAACAAACTGTGTGACCTTGAGCTTCAGGTTCTTTATCTGTCAAAAGGAAGAATTAACATATTTCTAACTCCTCCAATCTCCTAGTGTTGATGTAATGATCAAATGAGATAATGGCTGTGAAAGTGCTTTGGAAAGACTATCAAAGTGAGATGTTTTTAAACTGACACTTATTAGGCACTTATTAAGTGCCTTGGGAGAGACACAAAGATAAAGATGACCCAGTCCCTGCCCTAAAGAAGTTCATACTCTAGTTGAGAAGACACACACTTGGAAAGCAGATAAATAAAATAATGTAGCAAAAGGTGTCAAAAGAGCAGTTTAGGGCCCTCCCTGGTGGCGCAGTGGGTTAAGCAACGCGCTATGAAACAAACCACAGCTACTGCAACATGAGTTCAATCCCTGCCGCTGGCTGGGAAGGTGACCCACATGGCGCAGGCAGACCTCTCCTGCCTGGCCTGCTGCTCCCCTCAGCAGTGGATTTCAGTCCCTCTGCCTGTTCTGCTCCCTGCTCTGTCTGGTGGATTCTCTCACCACCCCACACCTCTGGCCTGTACTGCAGTGCTTGTATGCATAAATAAATAAATCTTTAAAAAAAAAAAAGAGCAATTTAGATTCTAAGTACTAGAGAAATTTGAAGATGTACAGAATTTTTTCTGCAGGAATGAATAGGAAATACCATGAATCTTATCCTAGCTGGGCCTGAAAGGAGAGAAAATTTGAATTATTTAGAATGGAGGAAACATCCCAGCAAATGAAGGAAGAGACAGGGAGTCCAAGCTGCATTCTAGATCCAAAAGGAAATTGGATCAGCTGCAGGGAAGTACTTAGTAGGCCAGATGTACCTAAGACCAGAAAGTTGAGCCTTTAGACCACTCTGACAGTTAGGACTACAAAGTAGTACTGAGAAAAGGATCTTACAGTCAGAGGTCATCTGGTGTCCTTGAGCAAGAATAACTAGATCAGCCCTAGACTCTATTGTCTTTTATGTTCCCGCCCTCCTTTTCTTGGATTTTTTTTTTTTTAAAGATTTTATTTATTTATGCATACAAGCACTGGGGTACAGGCCAGAGGTGTGTGGGGGGTGAGAGGATTCACCACAGAAAGCAGGGAGCAAAACGGGCAGATCAACTGAAGTACACTGCTGAGGGGAGCAGCGGGCACAGCAGGAGAGGTCTGCCGCACCATGTGGGTCCCCCCTGGCCAGCAGCAGGGATCGAACTCGTGCTGCAGTGGTTGTGGTCTGCTTCACAGCGCGTTGCTTAACCCACTGCGCCACCAGGGAGGCCCTTTTCTTGGATTAAAAAAAAGTTTTGAGGTATTTTGGCACATGGTATTTAAAGTGTGCAATTCAGTGTCCTGACAAAACTACACATCTGTGAAACCATTACCACAATTAGGACAGTGGCCAAATGCATCACTCCCAAGTGTCCCTTTGAAATTCCTCTGTGCCCCCCCCACCCCTGTCAGTTGATCTGCTTTCTGTCGTTATCGACTACTTTGCACTTTCCAGTTTTATATAAATGGAATGAAATGAGATATATAATATATGTGTATATATAGATATATGTATATATTTTCTTTTTTTTTTTTAAAGATTCATTTATTTATGTATATAAGCACAGGGGTACAGGCCAGAGGTGTGGGGAGGTGAGAGAATCCACCAGACAGAGCAGGGGGCAGAACAGGCAGATGGACTGAAACACACTGCTGAGGGGAGCAGTGGGCCAGGCAGGAGAGGTCTGCCTGTGCCATGTGGGTCACCTCCCCAGCGGAAGCAGGGATCGAACTTGTGCTGCAGTGGCTGCGGTTTGCTTCACAGTGCGTTGCTTAACCCTCTGAGCCACCAGGGAGGGCCCTGTATATATTTTCATTAAGTTAATTTTGAGATTTATGTTGTTGCTAGTATCAATAATTCACTTTTTTTCAGTTTATGTCTTTTTATTAATGAGAAATACCCAATCCTCTTTAAAACTAATTTTTAAGGAGGTGCTTTCTCTAAGGCCCGGGTATTTATCATAGTGCTTGACATACAAAGGCACCTACTTGTTTAAAGAATGATTTTTTTACCACCCTTACAGTGTTAATACCTTATAAAATTTTATTTGTTCTGGGGAATGCTTGGCCTTTGTGGGCCTGTCTCTTCATCAGTGTTGTTCATCTCACCTTCTGCTATGCCATATGCAAAGTACAGTCACTCACTTTTTAAATGTCTTTAATGATTAAGCCAAGAACATGCTCAAGTATTTCTGAGCTTTTTTTTTGGGGGGGGGGGAACGGGGGAAGGTGTTGAAGAGGAATAGAATGATTGACTAGGTATAACTCCTGCCCACTATCTAGCTCTAATTTTTTTTTTATGATTTATTCATTTATGCATACAAGAGCTGGGGTACAGGCTAGAGGTATGGGGGTAAGAGGATTCACCAGAGACAGAGTGGGGAACAGAACAGGTAGATCAACAGAAGTACAGTGCTCAGGGGAGCATCAGACAAGGCAGGAGAGGTCAGCTGTGCCATGTGGGTCCTCTCCCTGGCCGGTGATCAAACTCATGCTTCTGTGCAGCTGATGCTTCACAGTGCAGCGCTCAACCCACTGTGCCATCAGGGATGTCCCTAGCTCTAATTTCTGGAAGGCATTTACTGCTCTTAGAGCAAGCATTCAAAAAATATTCACATAGATGTTTTTAACTTGATGCTAAATGTAAATGGGAGTCTGAAGGAAAGTCTACTTAACCTTTCAGACTTGGGTATTTCTTTGTTGCATTGTTTAGAATTACAGAGAAGAATGGAAATCTGCTAACAACATGGTAGGGACTCTGCCTCCCACACTGTAGCCAGGAAACAAAATGATGTGCCCAAGATAGATAATTCAGGTGAGTATGTAGAACTCTACTTACCCAACTAAAGGAAACTTTTGAGTAGAATATGTTCTTACACTGATAATTCCTGGTTTAAGTAACCACTCTCAAAGCTAGGACGTTAACAAAGCCATTGGACCTTGGAATCAGACATAATTGAGCAATTGTTTAGAAAACTTAAAAAAAAAAAAAGTCACACCACTTTGAAAGTCTATGAAGACAAATAGCAGGAATATATTATGGTATTATAGATCAGGAACTAATTTCAAAAATAAAAATTTTTACAGGCAGTCAAGAGATTTTAAAATTATTTTTAAAGGTGTTTGCTGGGAAATGAAGGTATTCAAAACCACAACTATTGATGATTAAGCTACAAAATTTCACGCCCATTGTAAGTACATGATCTAAGAAGAAAACAAGTGGATAAAGAAAATATGTAATCAACCTATGACAGCAAATGAAAATTTCAGAACAAATGTTCATAATGTCCCATTTTTGCAATTGCTTAACCTTTCCAAGCATATTTCAAACCAAGTCCCTTGCAGCTACAAGGATTGCCTGTCTGTTCATGAAAACTTTTGTGATACAAATCGGAATGAGACCAACTTTACTCTGAGACACAATGTGAATTTATAAACAAGACCTGGTAAGAATTTCGGATCTCAAAGAAACTGAGCAATTTGGCTCCCAAAAAATGGGACAGATTGAAACAATTTTTACCAAAGGAATATGAGACAGTTAAGGAAATTGATTCAGAAGACGACAAATATCATTCTGGAAAACGACATGAAGCACAACATGTGCAGTTCTTGTTATAATGGGTCCAGGGTGCTGCAGTAATGTGAAAACATGTACCGTGCTGATAAAAGTATTTCCTTGGATTTAAAACTGATGATGACACTGTCTTATACTGAGTTGCATGTGAAAGAGATTTTCTCCTTCAAAAACCGTATTAGAACCAGTGAGAGAAAAAGACCAACTGAATGGCATTTGGAGTTTCATGCTTGGGAAGAACATACATTATAAATTTGAAAGGACGCCTATGATTTAGGTGTTATGGCAAAGAAAAGCAAAACCTTGAGGAAGTTAGCAATTTAGTATACTTTTTATATTCCACTTACCAAAGAGAAATTTTGCTAAAGTAATTTACAGTATGCAACCATGGTAGCTAAGTAGATTAAGTATTACATCTGGGCTTCCTGTGACCCAGGCACAGATAATTCTGGAATAGATGTTTTTCTTATGTAGAATTTCAAAACAAATTTATTGGTGACTTCAAATGATTACTAATTGGGAGGGGAGGTTGAGTTCTATGAACGGGGAGCCCATCAGGATCATCCAAATCAAGAACTTTTGACTCAGAACTGTCTACTGGAACCAGGCAGATAAGCAATGTGTGAAGGGCACAGCCAGGAAAGTGGTGGGGACTGTGACAAACTAAATAAGTAACACACAGAATAAAGAGCAGCATCACCTACTTCTAACCACCGCTGCCATGTGGGAATGGAAGCCCAGGGGAGATGGATCTTCTGAATAAGGGGAATATTCAAAACCCCTTAGAAACACAGCTGTTCCTAGACAGTGTCAGATTTTGTGAAATCTCTTGAATTGTAAATGTTGGCAACCAGTTATTTTATTTCTAACAACTTATTATTATTACAGAAGCAGGACACATGTACAAAAATAGAAAACATAGGCCAGTAACAACAAAACATATTCTCACCACTCCAAGATCACCACTGTTATCACATCAGTGTATAACCTTTCAGATCTTTTGTTCCCCATAAATATAGACATTTTAGAAACAAAATATGATTACCCTGTACATACGGTTTTGGAACTGACTTTTTATTAATGGTTTTGACCTTTCCATTTCATAAATTTCCACCCTATCTAATCCCCTGTCCAGATTCACAATTTTCAAATTAACCCCCAAACACCTCTTATAATAATTTACTTAAACTACTGGGGAAACCAGGACTATCCACTATGGAATTATTATATACCTTATGTCTCTCTGAGCAATTTTTTTTTTTTAATCATACTGACTTGCTGAAGAGAGGTGGCCAGTTGCACTGCAGAATACCTCACCTCCTAATTTGTCCAGTTGCTTCTTATAGAGTCCCTTAGTTTATTTCTGTATCCCCTGTATCTCCTGCAGAGTCAAGTTATAGCTAATATTTCTTCTGGGAATAGGGAGCAGCTGGAATATATACTCGATTGGGTGATGTATTTTGCACCACACTGGAATTGTCTACCGATTCCAAGAAACAGTGCTGAATCTGATCCCTTCAAAAATTACATTTCTGTCCTCAAGACAAGACAGTGACACAATCCTTGGCATCATTAATATCGTTTACCAACCATTTCACCTGTGACTTTTTTACATCAATAATCTTTGCAAGAATCAATAATTTTATTAGAGATCACAAAAATGCTATTTTCCAACTCTATCATTCTTAGTAAATTGATGTTTTCCCTCCTCAATTAGGGTCCTAATTAATATAAAAAATAACTCCCAGAAGTCCAACTCATTGCATGTGGGGGCAGGATTCAGCCTGCAGGCTGCCACCTCCTGATCTATAACGTAAGCCAAAGTTTCACCTCCGTCATCTGCACTCTGGCATTGTCTTTTACGGCACTCATTTACTTTGCACTTGTTGACATGTTGCTTGTAATCTTCTCAAGGCATTTTATGTATTTGTCTCACCAGCTAGACTGTGACCTCCTCAAGGGCAGCACTCTCCTGCAGTACATTTGCTTTGCTTCTCTTAATGTGTTTTGATAGGTATTTGGGTGACTGCTAATTCTACTTAACAAGAAAGCATAAGAAAGAACCAAAACTTTTCATCATTGTTTCTCATATTTCCTGCCTTTCCCACTAAAACGTCCCCTAATGATGTATCATAATGATGTCCTTATCTCATTTATAGTCCCTGTGATGGGAGGTAGAAGGGAAAAGGTAAAATAAGCTCTTATAGTCTTTAAAGGCTGGGAAATCATCTTCTAGCTGAATGACTTTAGGTCAGTCCCATCATTGCTCAGTTTCTATTTCTTCATTCGGTAAAATATGGTGACTGCGTTATCTCTACAATCACACCCTATTTGACTCTAAGTAGTGCCTTTTAGTAGATACTCCTTCCAATCCATCTCTTCCTGCTTGGAGAGCAACATGGCTCCCTTCACACTTGCAAGCCCTATTCTTTCTAAGCTTAGGTAAAATAATACCTATCGTGGACAGAATTTGCCTCTGATGACTCCTCTCCTGTCACAACGAGACAGGCTGATCACATTTCCAAGGTCAAGCCTTAGTCCTTTACAACATGTGGACATTCCAAGGCCCAAGGACCTACACAGCCACTGGTGCAGCAGACGCCCAATCTGAGTTTGTGTTGCGAGGGAGGATGGGGAGACTGATGCTGGTTAAAGCCTCACCACTAGGGCTCCGGTACAGTTCCTCCTGAAAAATAAAACAGGTTTTCCCTAGTCTTTTGCTCTCAGTGCTGTTATTCTCTTTTCCCTCTTTTTATTCCATTCTTTATAGGTACAACCTCATCCAACTGACTTTATATACCTGGAAAGATCTCTTTCGTTACCTCCTTCTTGACTGATTATAAATGGAATGTCACCATTTTCCTGGCCTTGGAAGGTGAAAAAGGTAAAACATAATCACCACCAGGCTTACTTTTCATAAACCACATTTGGAACTGACTGCAGCAGCAAACAAGCCGGCCAGAGCAAATAGCTGGAGTCTGCAGTTAAAGCCTGACCCATGTCCTGTGACTTTCATCTGAACACACAAAGTAGATCCATAATGTTTTCATTTTCTCCTTTCTCCATCTCAGGACTAGTGGCTATTGAAAATCAGGTGGAAAATTGGTCAAACCTACTGGCTGCTGTATGCTTGGTAGAATCCCATGAATCTTTCACCTATCAACTGTAAATAGTCAGTGTCTATTAAGGATAAGCAATCCCCGACACAAGACAGGATGATAAGAAACTCTAGCTATAAAGGCTATGCCTGGGAGCCTGCCCGCTCTGTATCATGGCCGGGCTACTCTTCTGCTGCTGCCATTCCTGGGCCTGTCCTTGTCAGATGTTAGCATTTGCTTTCCCTCTGAATGGAAGGAGTAGCCCCAGTGGCAAGAACAGTCTCTAGGGAGCCCCAGGATTGGAACAGAAGACAATGAGTCAGTTTGCAATGTCTGGAGGCCAAATCAGAATAAGAGACAAAGGGTAAGAGTAACAGAGCAGATAACACCCCCAAGAGTAAAAGACAGAACTCAAGGGATGGATGTAAAGCTATACATGCTTATCTGGATTTCCCAGACCTGGAGCGGTCTGCTGAGAAAGGATCTCAGTCACAGTCTTTGTATTTCCTTAATTAATAGTTAACAGTTCAGGAGAAGCAATCCCAGCTGCAGAACAAGTGATCTAGTTTCAGAATATTTATCCCTTAAAAAAAAGTACATTCCCCCCTCACCCAAGTTCTCAGTATGAATCTTAACACCTGCTTCCACACTCTCTTTCATAGACCTCTTCCATGCAGTTTCCAGGGTGGTCGGTCAGTGAGAATCACCCCTAACCTGGTTTTCTGTTCTCAGGAGTCATTTCGAACATGAAATTCTGAGTGACAGAAATGAAGATTAAAGATCAAAGATTATCAGATTAATTAGTCTAAAACCAATTCACCTAGAGTCAAATATTTATCAAATCTGCAGCATTTAAAGATTTAGCAGATTCAACGATTTCTCACTTTTTGTTGCTGTTGTCTCTATAACCTTTCATTGCTAGTTGGCTGAACGTGTCATACGCCCGTTCATTTGTTTAGAATATATTGGCATTTTAATAGGAATGTAGAAATTAGACCAAGCACCAAAGTCATATTAAGCTCTATTACAGTTTTCAAGGCATCTAATTTGTAAAGAAATATTGGATTAAGAAACAAAAAATTATACACAAACTGTCTGTACCAATTATATTTATTGCTAGAAACTTTAAAATTGTTTAAAAAGTAAATAACATAGAAAAAGATGTCCATACAGGTAAGAAGCAATCTCATCATTTACAAAGTGCTGCAAATTTGATAAATTTATACTGCTGATAATTCGGAAGTACTCTTGGATGAATAGATGCAAATCCTTGAAATACCCAAAGCCTCACAAAAAGAGAACAGACACCTAAACAGATATAAAAACATCCAGAAAGGAACTGAGCACTTGGCAAACTTAAAGTGAACTGAACTTTAAGCAAACAAGTTTTCCACAGTGAAACAATTATAGCCAAACTGGCTGGAACCAAGTCAGTGTTTTTCCCCTCTGGTTCCCCGGAGTGTCGAGGCTGGGGCGTTGCAGTGGATTGTAACTTGGATCCCTCTGAGAGGTGGCAGGTCTACATCACTAGGTTACTAGAGTGTGAGTTATACTACTATGGAAACAAGTGGATGACCTGAGAAGAACTGAGTAAGCCTATCTGTGTGTGTGAACCCACCCATGTATGCATACACTATGCTGGAGGGCTCAGCATAGCCCTTGAACCTGGGAGCAAGCAGGGTGTGGCTAGTCTGAGGCTTCCTGGTCAACCTACCCAGCAACTCCATACCTAGAGACCCACTCATTTCTCCCCCAGCTGAGAAGAGGCAGCAAGTACAGGCACCCAGCTAACCTCTCCAAGCCCACATGAGTCCCTGAGATAACAGGCAATACAGGCAACAGGCCTACCCAGAGCTGGACCCCAACCCCAGCAGAGGGGTGAGCAGCTCCCCTTGTCCTCAGAGAAGAGACAGCCACTCATTTAATAAAGTCCAGAGTCTCCACCTCTTCATTCAGATATAAAGAAAAGATGCTATACTCTGTAAGGTATAAAATCAAGTAGCTCCTAGATGTCTCGTCTTCCTCTAATCCAGAACCAGAACATTGTTCAACTTAGGCACAGACTAGAATTGTATGTTTAGAAAGCACTGGAACCTGCCTGTGTGCCTGAGTATATGCTAGGTAGCATATGTTGCACACGTGGAAGGAGGGCCAGTCACCCCTGCCCTCAGAACTCAAGTGTCCTCCTGTACAGTCCATTTGGAATGTCACAATCTTTGGGTCTCCGGCCCTTGGGGCCCTCCCCAGAGGACTCCTGCTAGGCCTACAAAGTACATTCCTTGCCTCGACTGGCCTTGGAGGGGCCCACTGGCGAGAGGAATTTGTCAATGGTTGTGATGGCAGCATCAGCATCAGTGACTGCAGTTCAGATATAGTTGGCAGGGGGCTGTCGGGCACTGAGCCGCTGCATGTGACAGCCGTGGCAGAGCAAGTGCCCGTCCAGAGGGAAGCAGCAGCAGCCTTCCTCATCACTTAGTTGCATCCGGCAGTCCTAGGGGAAAAGGACATCTAGTTCACTTCAGCTCAGGCACCTCAGGCTTTGAGGCCACCTTGGGAATCTACCCTGCTCAATACCAGACTAGTGACTAGAAGAAAGGAGGTGGAGTTGGAGGGATGGCCTCCCTGAAGAAAAACCTGAGAAAATACCTCAGCTGGACACCAGGTGCCGCTGCTATAGCAGAAATAATGAGACAGGCTCCCATTTCCAGCAGTTACCTGGAGTCCTAGTTTTGGTCTTGACTGGCTGGAGAAGCCAGATTCAGAAAGGACTAACCCACCAGGACCAGCAAGAGTGGCTAGATGGTGATACAAGAGACTAGAGATAGATAGGCGCACCTTGCTGGTTTTGCTTGCCCCTCAGCTGCTGGTAATTCTATAACTCGACTCCCTCCCTCAGTCCCATTCCAATTCTCCAGGGGCCCTGACCCCAACACTCACCTCACAGTGGTAGCACTCAAAATGGTAATCTCGGTCCATGGAAATCACCCTCACAATGTCCTCACAGCCCTGAAACATGCAGACCCCCATGGGGATAAGAGGAGCATGACACCATCTCCTTCCTCCCCTAACATACCCCCCTCCCACACCAATGGGAAGAGCATACAAAAGCCTCCAGAGCCTCTCCATAGCTCTCAGATGGCCTTTACAAATTTTACTGGAAGCTTCTCCCGCCCCTTCCTTGGCACTGGTCCAGAAGAGCATGCCCCCTGGTAGAGCTCACCCTGCTGTCCAGGTGCTCTGTCTGGCCTAACCTACCTCTCCCAGCTGTGGGGAAAGCCGAGGGAAGGGGAAAAGGCAGGCAGGAAAAATCAAATAGGCTAAGCCGGGTACAGGAGATCCAGTAAGATTGCTTCTGTCCCTGGGTACACCCTAGGTGCACTAGCATACATCATCTCTGAACCCCTCCTGTAGTCACAGGATTCTCCCCACCTTTCCCCAGTCCCTACATCTGAGACAAAGTGACCCTGACCTCTCCTCCTCTGGACTGGTATAGAAGAGATGGAGCCTGGGCCCAGGGAGGCTGTCAGACATGTCTAGGCCCGGATGTTAGGGTCAGGGTGATGACCCTGAGAGCAGAGTCACACGGGAATCTTTGCAGAGTACATTCCTCAGCACCACCGTTTCCCAAGGGAGGCCAGACCACATGTCCCCATTCCCTCCCCAGAGGCAGCTGCACTGGCTGCCTTGCAGGAGAACCCAGACATACTGACCTCTGAGGGGAGGATGGGTTGGCCGCAGGCCGCGCATTTGGGAGCGTAATTTCTGTAAGAGAGCACAGACATGAGCTGAGGTTGGGGAAACCCTAAGCCCAGTTCCACACCACACCCCAAAGGGTGGACTCACTTGTGGTAGTCAGTGACACAGTACACCTGGTTGGAGAAGTCCACCGTGAAGGGGATGCCGTCCAGGCACTTGTTGCAAACGATGCATCGGAAGCAGCCTGGGTGATAGGACTTCCCCATTGCCTGCAGGATCTGGCTCAGGGAGGGAGGAGAATCAGTCTCCCTCCAGTCCTGGCTGTCCAACTACCCATTACCCAGGATGGTCCCTGCTGCTCCCACTAATCTCATCCAACCCCTGGTAGCCTCTAGGAACAATGCTATATAATTGAAGGTGACTGAGGAGTTTTAAAATGGAGAGACCCTGAAAAAGTCTTAGTATCCGAGGCTGTGGGAGTCAGGCCTGGTTGCATCAGGAACATCTGGGAGTTTTTAGCGCCCATCGATGCCTGGGTCCCACCCCCAGGTATTCGTCAGGACCTCTGGCGTTGACCCAGGCACTGGCATTTTTTCACTTTCCCCCAGGTGATCCGCTAAGCTGCTAGGGTTGAGAACCACTGATGTAATCCAATCCCCTCTTGCAGGAAAGAAAACCATGTTCCAAATGATGCCAGCCAGTAGCAGAGAGGGAATTAAGACCCAGGACCCCATGCCATGCTCCTGGCTTGGGCTGATGGCCTGGTCTCACCCGAGAGGCCTGACTAGGGACAGGTGAGGACAGTAGGACCAGGGGTCCGGACCTGATCCCACAAACAGACTCCTGTAAACAGCTGCTGCATGTAGGAATGAGATGAAAGTGACTCAGCTAGTGATGGGTTTCCTCCCCCGCCTTTTCTCAGCACCCATTTAGCCCCAGGTTCCCCCATCAGCCCCTCAGGCTCCCAGTCTCAGCCAAAAACACTATGTTTACCTTTTCCAAAATCAAATGACCACAGACACAGCATTTCTCAGCTGCCTCCTGAAACCCTGAAAACTAAGGGGAAAGAAAAGACCAAGGAAGTTGTTACAAGCTGAGAATGACCTGATGGGTGGGGCCCCAAGAGCCACCAAAAAGTCCCCGGGTGGGAGCCCATTCCAGGCCCAGAGGATCCCTCACTCACCAGATAATCTTCCTCACAGTACACAGAGCCATTGACGCTGTAGAAAGCCTTGCAGCGCAAAGTTCTCCCTAGAAGCAGCACAGAAGAGCTGTAGGCAATCCCAGGCACAGGGCTTCCCCGCTCCAGGGTCACTGCTCCCCAGTGTCGCTTGATGTATTTGAATCTGAACTTTAGTGCTGTCCTCCACTTGTTGCCTGTCCTCCTTCCCCACACAAAATTCATCTGGCGCAATTCCAATCTGTTTTGGTCTCATCGCCAAGTTCCCCTTTCCTCTGCTTCCTCTCCTCTGATCTTGCTTCCTGAACAGTTTTCTATGACCTTCCCCTAAACCAGCACCTTCCTTCCCAGTGCCCAAAGCACGGGAGCCACCTGAGAAAGCAGAACCGACCAGGCTAGAGTACGTGAAGGCGCCTCAAAGATCCGCACAATGTGCACAGAGACCGTCATGACATCCAGGCCTTGCCCCCTGGGACCTTTCAACCAAGGAACCTCTTTGCCGGAGAAGAGCAACCCCGCTCTCCAAGCTTTCAGCCTCCTTCCAGGGAGGGGCTCTGCTGAGGTCAGCACACAGTGGAGTGACTGCTGGGGACAGAGTGCTTTGGAAGCAGAATTTGTCCCCTGTACTTTCTTGCTCTACCCCAAGTTTAGTAGGGCCCAGAGCTTTGAGGTCCAAGGCAGCTCAACATCTTCTGTGAGCAGGGAAGGCAGGACCACTCCCCACGTAACCAGCATCCAGAAACTGCTCCAGGGTATCTAAATCACCAGGGATGGGGGAGCAGTGAGAACGGGATGGAAGATGGGAGGGCTGCCCACCTCTGTTCTCTGCTCCTCAAAATCCCCACTTCCAGCTCTGCCTGCTCCACTAGGTAAACCTGACTCAGAAACTCATGAGACACAAGGGTGTAGAGAAGGAAAGAGACAAACCCAAAAGACAGACAGACGGACAGACAGATGAACCTAAAGAGAATCAGGCAGAACGGGTGTGGGGGTGAGAGAAGAACTGAGCCTGGAGTCAGGCAGGCAGAGATAGGAGATTAAAGGTTTAGCAAAGGAATCAGAGTGGGTAAGCAGTGGGGAGGGGGTAATGAGAGAGGTGAGGGAAGGGCTGGGGAGTTAAGGGCGCTGGGAGCACCCCCCCTCCAGGCGGGCCTCCGGGAGCTAACAGCAACGGGCATTCCTGGAGCGTGATGTCATCAGCTTGGCATGGCCTGGTGGCCTGCACTCTGGCGAGGTGGCTGAACTCTGACCAGCCAAGAGAAAACCCCCCTCTCCGCCCCCCCATCATGGTCCTCATACTCCCCCAACCCATCCCCACCTCCCCCTTCCCACATTCCAGTCTTTCACTGTCGCCCCAGGCAACTGGGCGGCCCAAGACCAAGCCCCACCAAGAGGAGGCTGAGGCTGAGAGGGCCAGGGCCGGGCTGGAGTCCAGACAGGGCAAGCAGGGAGGCAGAAGAAAGCAGGACCAGAGGGGAGGAAAGAGGCTGAACAGAGGAAGGGGGGACTTCATTTCAGTGGGGTAGGCGAGCCAGGTATCACAGAGGAGGGAGCAGGATGAGAAAGTGGGCAGCATCCAGGCACATGGTGGGACACTGCTCTGTGAACAACTGAGGAGACCTGCTCTTATTCCCCAGGCCCCTGTGAGCGTACATGCTGGGGTCTGGGGAGCGTCCAGAGGCCTGGGGGCTGCACTCACCACAGGAGCAGCAGACAAAGCACTGGGTGTGGTAGAGGCTGTCCAGGGCCTGGCAGGCGTTGCTCTGCCCATAGATGCCTTTGTTGCACTTGATACAGGTGCCTGCAGGGAGAGAAGAGGCTGTCAGCATCACACCCCCTCCCCCAGCTCAAAACCAAGGATTCTCAAGCTTTCAGGATCACCAGTCCCTTTAATGAGCTCCCTTCTGGGAAGAGAAGGTACTGAGAAGTGGGATGCAGCAAGGTCTTGGCTGGGCAGATCCATTCATGTTTACTGATTAATCAACAGATATTTTCTGAACATCTACTTTGTGCCTAGCAAAAACAGTGCCCAGTACTATGGGAAAACTGGAGAAAGTCAAAGGTACAGTCCTGGTCCCTAACCTTTAGATGCTTAGTTTCTGTTGGGGAGAAAAGACTAAACCGGCAAGGTGCTAGCCCTGTAGCACTGTGGGACAAACAGAGATGCTCGTTCTTGAGGACCCAGCAGCAGCAGACTAAAAAACTTCCTAGAGAAAGTAGGCTATGTCCAGAAAGCCTCTCTGGGACCTCGGTGTCCCCATCAGTAAAAGGAGCTGCTATTCAGCTACAGAATGACTTCGCTGCTCCACACCTCCAGGCTTCCAAGGAAAGCAAGAAGGATCCGGCTCAGCAGAGGGCCCTGTGGAGGGGACCACGTGAGCGTGACTCCTGTGGGGAGGTGGCTGCTGAGAATGCAGGGTGTGTTCTTAGGATTGAGGGTTGCATAGGAAGGGGGGAAGGGTGGCTGAACCCCTAATGTCTCCCTGTCATCTTCTATTATGGGAGGGACAGAGCTGAACTGCTCTTCCCTGATATGCTACCCCCTTCCCCCCAAATACACACACCTGGCTCTGGCACCCGCCTTTCCTGGGTGTGTTCTTTCCTCCCTCCACTCCCCAATTCCAGGCCCATGAGTGAGGGCTAGGGCCTGTCTTTGGGGAGCAGATCCCAACGGGCCCGCCTCACCCCACCCCACCTCTCCCCCTCGGCACTGTGCCACACTCCCTGCCTGTTGGGGCCCATCCCAGTCTTTGCCCAGGGCCTTGGGAGCCCGTGCAGCAGCTGCAGCCACTGATGGGCCCAGGCCTGTTCTGCTCCCACCCTCTGGCAGCTGGGCAAGGCTGGAGCCAAGGAAGAGGGCCCCTACTAGGGACAGGAGACGGAGGGTACAGTCAGGCTGGGGGTTCTGTAGAGGAAGCAACCTGACCACGGGAGAAAAGAGGCCCAACCTCCGAAGTCAAAACGTGGCATCTCATGGGAGGGGAGATGTGCCCCAAGATTGCCATGCCAGGGGTCCTGTCCGAGCTATTTCTTTGGGAAAATTTGGACACTACGAGAGGACAAGAGCGAACTGCTCAAGCATGTGCACCTCACCACTTCTAACCCAGCAGACCCACACCTAAGTTCTTCCTGCCCTTTCATAGACACGCTCTCTGAGTGCTTTTCTTCCTTTCGGCTCTGATGGTTTAGCCAAAGAAATTTCTTTCCACCCAGTAGCCACTTTTCCTGGGCCTCAAAAAGAAGCTGCTGAAAGGATCCTGCTTCATCTCCCTTGACCAAAGATCACCTGAGGGCTTTCCTCTCTCAGGGTGGGGAGCTGGGATGAACCAGGCAGGGCCCTTCCAAGCCTACAGCCCTGCTACCTCTGAATCTCCTCCCAACCCATCTTCCCTGGTTGTTCTATTCCTTTCCCTACTCACATTTCTAGCACAGGGACCTGTGTGGGTTATAGCGCAGGAGCATGGATAGTGCGAGAAGTGAGGAGAGGCCTGGAAAACTGCAGAGGCCCAAGGGCCCAGGGGGTGAGCTCTCCACTTTTCTCTTTACTTCCTATCACAAACTGATGGGCATTTCCTTATAGGGCGAAGCGGAGCCTGTGGATCTTGGTTAGAAGATCATTAGATACCCCTTTATCTCCCGCATTCACTATCATCCCATAACAGAGATACTTTCAACTAATACTTCCTAAAGGTAAGAAGGGAAAAGCGACCAGGTCTCCTTAACAGCAGTAGCTAATAAGGGACTACTTCTAGCTGGATTCTGAGGTTATGGCCAAAACTGAAGGCTAGGTTATCTCTGGTAGTTCCATCCAAGAGCGATGGCAGCCCAGGGAAATGGCTTCTAGCCCTGACTTCCGGAGAATGGGCAAACAGAAGCCAAAACGCCCAAGCCCGGATCGATCCAGGACTAAGGCAAGGCAGCATTAGGTACCCTGCTCCCCATCCCAGGATAGCTTCAACCTCCCTCCTTGGCTCCATTTCCCCGACGGTAGCCACCGCTCCGCGCGTGCTAGGAAGCGGCCCCCAGTACCCCGCCCTGCACCCAGCGCAGCGCGGCGAGCCCCGCCCGCAGGCACCTGGAGCGCCCGGGCAGGAGCCGGCACGCACGCGGCGCGCCCGGCCGCCCCCCCACCAGCGCATTCCCCGAATTCCTGCGGGGGGAGCCAGGGCCCGGGTGGGGGTGCGGCACGCAGAAGCCTGCAGGGGCACCGCCGGGAAGGGGGGAGCGAGATGGGGGAGTCGCTCACAGCCTCACTTGGTCCCCTCCCTACGATGTCTTCCACAGCAAAACACCGAGGATCACAAGATAACCGGGAAGGGCTGAGTTTAGCAGGAATATGAAACCCCTGATTCATATGAAACCCCGATCCATACAAAACTCTCTCGCCAGTTTTCCAGTCCCGCGTCTCTGCTTCCAAGTTCTCGGTATCCGCAACTTGGGCCATCACAGCAGTGGGGAACCGAGCGACGGCGGTGGCGGGTCCCTCCCCGTCCCTAACCATTTCTCTTACTCACCGAAGTAGTCTTCTCTGGCCTCAGGCTCCCGCATCCGGACCCGGGTGACCTCCGGGATGAAGGCACCCGGCGGCTCCTCCAGACCCGACGGCTCAATCCCCGAGTGTTCCCTGCGGGCGCCGGCTTCTCGCCCACCGGTGCCCACCGTCAGGCGCAGCAAAGCTGTTAGCTCATCTTGGTATCGGGCGCCCGCGGCGCAGTCCCCATAGCCGGTCACAGAGTGTCGTCCGGGTTGCGCCCCTCGTCTCTCCAAGGGCCCTGCCGCTCCGACTCCGGCCCCGGCGAGAGCTCCCGGGCTGCCCAGGGCCGGGGGGTACGAGTGGCGGCTTTCCTGGCAGCCGAACCCCGCGGGCCGATGAGCGCACAGTCGGTCCAGGGCAGCGTGGAGCTCCGGGTAGGCGGACGGCACCCCTCCAGGGGAATAGCCCGCTGGAACCCCGGCCAGGGGTGGGCCAAACAGGCACGGCCCGGCGGGCAGAGGACTGCCGTGGCGCTGGTCATAGCCCATGCTGATGCCGCTGGTACGATTGCTGCAGGGTCGGCTACCTCCGGCGCCGCCGGCCCCCGCCCCGTCCAGCAGCAGGCTGCCCCGCGGGCTGGACGGCTTGCTCGCGTCGCTGGCTGAGCTACTGGCGAAACTAGAACGGGGGCTCAGGGCTGGGGCCGAAGTCTCCAGCCGAAAGTCGGGGGGCAGTGACTGAGGTAGAGGCAAGGCCCGGGTGGGAGGCGGCCCCCCAGGAAAGGAACCTTCGTAGCGCTGCGCCTCAAATGAGCCGCGCGGGTTCCGCTCAGCGTCCAGGGGGCCTTGCTCCCGGGCTGGCTCCAATGGCTCATCCCCAGGTGCCCCAGTAGCTCCACGGGGCCCTGATTTCCTAGGTCCCCCCAACCCACTCTGGCGCGCCTTGCCCGGACCGGGGGTCCCATCAGACCCAGACCGGCTAGATTCACCCTTTCTGCGGCCGAACTTGGCGCTGCCGGAGTCCGAAAGTCTTAACTTCTCCAGCAGGCGACTGGCTTTCTCCCCTAACCGCTCCATGCCCTCGGGCCAGGGGCTTCCAGCCCCCACCCCGCCCGGCACCCTGCAGCGTCTGGGCTGCCGCTTCTCTTCCCCTGGAGCCGGACTTCAGTTCTCCAGGGGCACAGGGTAGGCACAGGAGTTCAGTGGGCGGCCCGGATGCCCGGTGCCAAGAACCCCACAGCATCCCCCAGCGAGAGGGGCCGCTGCCCCCCCCGCGCGTCAGGGGCTAAGCGGGGCTAGAAGGGCCTGCCGCCGCGGGTGTCCAGTCCGCAGGTCTATCTTTTCAGGCATCGACTCTCCCGGCCGCCCCACTCTCCCCGGCCCCCGCCCCCTCGCTCTCACACTCAGCTCAGACCGAACTTCTCTCCCAAACTTTTGTCTGCTTAACCGGATCTACTTTCCTGGAGGGGCGGAGCGCCGAGTGCGAGAGGAAAGGGGGTGTCCGCGCAGGGATCTCTGCTGCGCCGGGAAGTGGGTGCGGGCGCTAACTGTCCTGGAGGTGGAGATCCGCCGACGGCCGGCGAGAGGAGGGCGAGGGGCATTTGGGCAGCTGCTACTACATCACTCAAGAGTTGGAACAGGAAAAAGTGGGGGTGGGGGGCGGGAACTCTTTGTCTGCAGTTGGAATGCGCGGAGGGGCACTGTGGAATGTCGAGGTCTGAGACCGGGCGGCGCGAGGCATGTTCTGCGCAAACACCGTGACTTTGTTCCTAGTGTGGGGAGCGGTGGGGGTGCTGGAGAGACTGATAGAGAAAGTAGCAATTCAGGGAGAAAGAAGAAAGGTGGATCCATAAAGAGGTTAAGAGACGCTAGGTAAAGAACCCAGAAAGGCAAGAAAGCCCTTGTAGAGAGGAGGTTGGAGACTGATGGTGGTAGAAAGGGAGAGCCAGAGTTTGCTCTGGGGATCGTGGGTGGCGGACACTGAAGGATGAATGAAGTCGGAAAAAAAATTCGTCCCAAGTTCAGAGAGAATGAGAGACAAATAGAGAATCTGCAATAAAAAGACGCCACTTTCTCAACTCAAAGCTCTGTGACAGGAGGGAACTTTGATGACTGTAAAAGAGCGCAGGAAAGGTTTGAGATGCATCTCTGCGTTCAGGGTAGGACAGATAGACAAACACCCCCTGGTGTTGGGAAGTGAGATTTTTAGCAAATATTTCAGGTGACTGGGTATAGAAGACCTGGTTTTAGTTATAGCGAAAGCCTCTCCTCTCCCCTACTTGGTTTGGCCCCAAGGAGAATGGTAAGTAAGAGCAAGTATTAGGAAGCGGAGAGGGAAATGTTTAGAGACTGGCAAGTATACACCATCAGTGGAAAAGGAAAAGTGGTTAATAATGGCTATACTGGAATGATCGAAAATAAATAAAAGCTATGGCTGAGGCTGAACATACCTAATTAAATGCCAGCCGACTGACTTTGCCTAGACTAGCGCATCAGGAGCATGCATCAGGGGAAGAACATTGGAGAAAAAAACGACTCCTTTGTGTTTAGATAGTAAATGAGTATGAGAATTATATGCAAACAAATCATGCATATTATTTTCATCTCAACATTTTGAATACCTTTTACAATCTTAGTGTAGCCTTAAGGAACAGGGTAGGAAAGAGGGCTAATATCTTTGGGGAAATGAATTTAGCACAAATTGTTTGGCTGTTTTGTTCTAGCCACATTGTCTCCCTGACCTCACCTCTCCAGAGAATCAGCCTCTCTGTTTCCCCCTTCAGGTCTACAGCTTTTCTCTCACCCAGAAGAGTGTTTACTATCAAAAAGGTTAACAGGAGAACTGTCTGTCAGGTCGCATCCAGAACCTGCTGCATGCCTCAACCATAAAGCTCTCCCTCCTTTCCTGCCTCCGGTGGGAAAGGAGAACATGGATTCTTCTTTCTAATTACTTATATCTGATCTATCCACCCAGCTTCTAATATTTGGAGTTGTTGCTCCTCTGGGGTGAGGTTGGGAATAACTCATGAAAAACTGAGAAGCCCATTCCAGGAGTTGGGGGTGGCAGCAGTGGGCACAGTTGGGATGAACAACACATTTTCAGGGCTAACAAAGCAGAGACAAGTGAGGAGAAAGGTACAAAGATGAGGCCTGCACCAGTCATTCCAAGTCAGTGGGAGCCAGGAGCCCCACAGGCCCTCACCTCCATCGCCATGATTTAATTACCACCTGTATACACAGATGACTCCCAAGTTCATATCTCTAGCCCAGATTTTCTTAGACTTAAAAACTCAGTTGACAACCAACATCTTCAGTTGGTTGTCTGAGATGTAAAACACCCTAAACTGACTTAATCTTCACTACCTCTCAAAACTGGCTCCTCCAGTATTCCTTGTGTAAATGGTACCGTACACTTAGCTGCTTAAGCCAGAAACTTAATGTCCTCATCCCGCATCTCAAATCCAACCAAGTCCCATCAGTTCTTCCTAAATATTTTTCAGCTCTGTCCTCCCCTCATTTCCACTGGATATGGCAGGCTTTTCTCTCCAAACCACTGCAAGTCTCTCTGCCGAGTCTTCCTTCCTCCAGTTCATCTTACACTTGGGGTCAAATAATGCTTCTAAAACAAAGTTTCCCTGTTCCAAACTTTTCAATGATTTCTCCTGCCCTTGAACTATAGCGTCTATACCATTTATTTTATAAGGTCTCTCCACCTCTCCAGCTTCTCACCGCATCTTTCCCTCCCCAAATTGTTCTACAATGAAATTTTACCTTGTCTGTGTGTTCTCTTCCCTCTGGACTTTTGTACTTTCTGTTGCCTACGTCTGGAACACTCTTCTGGCTCCTGGCCTCCCTTCCTTTCTGGTTAACTCCTCCCCACTGTCAGGTATCAGTTTAAACAGCTCTAAGCAGCTTTCCTAGACCTCCAGAGTAGGCTAGCTCCCCATGCTGTACACTGCCATTGCAACCTAATGCTCCCCTGCTATCACCCTGATCACAGTTCAGTTCATTGCCTACTTAGCTGCCTAGGTTCCTGACTGGGCAATAAAACCTCTGGTCACTAATTAGCCAACGGTATATCGTAGCACCTGGCACACACAGTAGCATACACCTAGTAGACACTCAATATTTGTTGTCTATACAAAACACACATTTTGTGTGTATGCGTGCATATATGTATGTGTACACACATATCTTCCTTAAAATACAGCTTGGCTGACGGGCCTAAGAAATAGCTACAAAGCCCTATATGTATTGCTTAGTCACACAGTGGGAGAGCACCTAGGTGAGGTGTGGGAACACTTTAAGCCTTAATCTTCTCATGTGTAAGATGGGAATAATAAAATCTGCCTTATACAATTCAATAAACAATAGCTATTATAACTAGATCCTAATTCCCAAATAGTGTGTCTTGCTCAGAAGACGCAAGCCCGTGGCCAAAACTGCCCACCAGGTGGCAATGTTACCCTGGACTGCTCCAGTGCTGCTTCCACTGCAGAGAGCAAGACCAGCAGTGATGGGGAAGAGAGGTACAGCACAGCTGCCTCCCCAGGGCTTTGAGGAAAATGGGGGAAAAAACAACTCAGAGACCAGGCCATATGTTAAGAAGGCCTCATGTTTCTTAGACCCATCCTCCTTTTCTCATCCCAGGTTCCTTGAGGCACTGTTTATGCTAAGGAATAAGCATTGTCTGTCTTGCCATTCACAGTGGGGGTTGCTCTCTCTCTTCTAGATAAGTTCCTTCTTTTTTGATCCCACCAGAGCTGCCAGCGTCCCCTTCTAGTGGGGCCTGTGTTAAGAAGAGAGGCAGGTTTGCGTTCTCAGATTGGTAGGACATCTCATTATTCTGGGAAGCCCCACTGCACCCACTACTGAGACACTATGAGCAGCAGGATTCGGCCTTGGTTATAGATTTCACTCATCCTTTTCCACCTTGATTTCTACGAATGAGTTCAAGTCGAGGCAGCAGGTTTTGTGGGGTTGGTCAAAAGGTGGGGAGACAGGTCCGTTTTCATCACCTCCCTTATCTTCCTCTTCTTGAAAATTAGGATTGTAAAGTTCTGGTGGGAGGAGCTGGGCCTCAGCTGAAGGCAGTCGGTCTGAAGGAGGCCCATATACACGGTTGGCTTTAGTGCCATGCTTTGAGTTGGCATCCAGGTGGTAGCAGAGCTCTGTGAGGCGCTGGGCCCGGAACCGGGGAGGCCGGGCCACCCAGACACCTGGCTCGTTAAGACTGTCCTCTTCGTCTGACATCAGCTCTTCTGTGACATCCTTCCACAGGCGCTGGTCCTCAGGTCCAAAATGCCTCATGATACTGGATCGATTGGCAAAAAGCTGAGGTAGGAGCCGAAGATGAAGATTAGCATGAGAAACAAACTATGGGTTAGGTTTGGGGAGAGGATCTGAGTGGGGTGAAGACTTTAATATCTGTGCCTGTGAGAATCCAGCCCTCAAGTGAAGTCTGAGAACTGGCTCCCCTTCCTGCTCCTTTATCTGCTTACATTCTTGGCTCCTAACCCACAGCTGCCTTATGTGTGGGGCTTTCCACTGTGGTTTATTAGTGTTTAGAGTTTAGCATCTTGAAAAGAAGGCCTTGAAACCTACCCGGTATCTTCGACTTCGAAGTTTCTTCTCCTCTTTTTCCTTCAGGCCTTTAAAAGGGTTCAGAGAGTTGCGGTACTCACGCCTCTTAGTGAGGAAATAGGCGACACATGCTCCTGTGGGGAGGGAGCAGAAAGCAGGGTCCTCCAGGGCCCTTTCCTCCTGTGCTCACTCGGGTTTGGAGGGTACGAACCACTATTTAGATGAGGGGCTTTTGGGAGTACTGATCACCAACAGCATCTATTTACTTTTCTTTGGTTTTGCTCTCTTTGCACGCCTCCAACAGCAACTCCTTCATATTTCCTACTAGGAAAAACAACCCCAGTTGCTACTGTAACTTACTCCCACTTAAACCTACTCCTATTCTACACTTCTGATAGTGGATTACAAGTACTTTTTTAGCAGAAGCTTTCTTAATACTTCAGGGCTAGCCACAGACAAATAAGAGAAGAGCAAGGAAGGCAGGAAAGGCAGGATGTAATACTAAGGGACAAACTGCCAGGCCTGGATTCTGGCCTCCTTTCCCAACACTCTAGAATCCTCTTTCCACTTTCACTCCAGGGTGAGTGGGGGAATAAAAAGGCAATTAGAGATAATCCTGTAAATATTGTAGTTGAAAAGAACAGTCAAGATTTTTTTTTTTAGGTCCACTATTTTCAAAACCACCTAAATCACCTCCATTATGCCTTTTTCTCCTCTGACCAAGAACAGGGAATGGAAAAAGGATAAAGTGGAAGTTAGCTCAGTTTTTCTCACCTTTTAGCTCCTTATCAGTGTAATTGTGGGGACTGGTCACCAGCTCCTGCTTGAGCTTTTCCAGAAGGAACTTCACTACTGAAATATTCCAAGATGACTTGATGCTGCCACAAAGAGAGTGATTAGAAGGCAGTGCTTTTTAAGAGCCAGACAAACAGATTCCCAGCACTAATCAACTTTGTGGTAGATTCCTTCATGGCCGGCAACAACATACAAGGGGCAACAGTGAGATCAAAGTCTTAGCCTCCTGTTACCCTGGAGCAGCCCCTTTATGTCCCTCTCTGTGGCAAAGTGCCTTGTGATTCTTTCCCTCAAGAGAATCATACCTTTCAGACCCATTGAACCTCTTGTCATTGGTGATGTGGTTATGCACATTGTGGACCAATTTCTAGGGGGAAAAAACAAACACAGAATCAAGCGAGGAGTGGATATGATGAAACCCTCCTCTGGTCTCTACACATTGATCACGGTTCTCTGCCTGAATCCTTCACTGTCTGGGAACCACTCCTATCAGTGATCTTTCCCAGCCACAGACTTTCCAAGTTAGTGTTTCTAATGGAATCCCTCCCCCTTTTAGTTTCTGTCAAAACTCCAAGATCATCCCTGGTTTTCCTTGTTGCTCCTGGGGAATATGATCGCTAGAGGGTCTCCAACATTCCCACCAACATACTCCTAATAGCTGTACTCCTAATGGTAGAATGAACACACAACAGAGTTACTGCAGTGGACATTTCTTGAAGCCCCTACTTTGGCAAATTTTAAAATTTTCTTCACAACATATCTGTATTGCTTTTAATATAAAAACATCTTCTAAAATCGTCTAGTAAAAACGATGACTGAGGAAACTGGCCCAAGTTTGTCCATGGTTTTTCATACTCCTTTGCATATTACCTCAGACCCCAGGGGCACACATGCCATAGCATGAAAACCACAAACCTAAAGTAACAGAAATGCAAAATGGAAAGGACCTTGGAGGCTCTGCCACCTTCCCTCTCACCTCGTTAAATAGACTGTCTTTCAGCTTTGCCTACACACTTTCACAGGTGGGCTCATACTACTTTTTCAGTCAGCTCATTCTATTTAACATCTCTGTCAAATTTTTCTGCCTTAGATGCTCCAAAATGTGGCTCACTTTGCCTATTATAGCACCTGAAATATTGAAGACATATACTTCCCATGTCTTCTCTTGTCCAAATACCTTCAGCCATTCCTCGTGGCTAAAGGCAGCTGGAAATAAATCTGACTCATCAGTTGGGGTCTGGCCAAAGGGAGAATTATGTCCCTGAGAGGAAGTCCACCTTCCAGGGATGAAACCTGAGATGGTGTTACCTTTCTGAACAGTCCTGTCCCTGTTGGCAGTGTCACAGGGCTCTTTCAGAGGAAGCAGGGAGAAAGCTCAAGCCCAGGTTCACATGGATGACTATCTCCATCATTTTACCATTGATTCTTTAGACTTTAAGGTAGGACTTGACTTTTCTTTCTATCAAGTTCAGTTTTGTTGTTTCTGATTATATTTTCACCTCAAGCTCCTTCACTCACTGGAAGGTACCCAGTCCCAAGTTGATGGACTCATATTCTGATCTCAGGCCTTCAGCTTCATATTTGAAAAAACCCCCACCTCTATGGCTGACTGACCCTATCAACTTAGCAAAGTGCTAGCAATTCTTTATAGTGAGGGTCTCCAATCTATAAAAAGGACTGATATTGTAAAAGCTTATTTTACTTCTGAGAAGTCCAAACTAAGGAAATCATAACAGATGGGATGACTGCTTCAGAAAGAATTTGAGTTATAAAAAAAGAAAAAAGGGTGGGGGTGTTACATACTTTCAATTCAAGTGGCTTAGAAGAGATCAGCTGATAAAAATCAAACCAGGCTTGAAGTGGAAAGGGAAAATACTCTAGACAATAATAAGTGTTAAGACTGTAAAGACTGCTGGCTCACCTACCTCCTGAGTGAGCTAAAAATAAATACATTTCCCCAATGGGTGGCTGGGATGGGCAGCATTCCAAGGAGTTAAGAGTTCTGGGTTGGCCCTTTTGGATTCCTAGCAGCAATCCATAGCAGCCTCAGCAAATTGGAGAGGTGCCTCCCTCATGCCTCCCCAGAGTTAAAGGTTGGAATGGTGAAGAGCTGCAACTCTTCCTCTAAACCCAACGCTGGTAGAAGGACATTCTGAACCTTCCTCTGTGATGGGCAGCAAAATTCCCTCTGATCCAGGAGCTCCTGCCCCAGTACTGCACTGGAAGCACGATGAGGTCCTGCCAGAGGTTCCCAGGTCTACTGAGCTCTCCAATGGGCGGGAAGGAGGCAGACCTTTTGCTAGAGGCAGTAGGCAGGGAGAGGGAAGGGACGTGACTAGAAATCCTGACTTTACGCAAATTAGGATCATCCCATATTTACTTATGATTTAAACACTATAAAGTTTTGGGAAATCCCTTGAAATGCATTTCTAGGAATATGCTTCCATTCGTATCACTGACAGCAAGAATGGATGGGCTGTTTGAGTAGAAATTCACAAACAGAGACTAACCCCATCCCCTGGTCTTGATAAGGAAGCTGTCTTTGAATATAAGCAAAATTTGAAATGAAGGTTAGAAACAAGTTGGGACTAATTACAAACGGTGTCTTCCTTCTGGGCGTGGGGGGAGGATACCTCAATGAAAAACAAAAGGAAGTGTAAGAGTAGGGGTTCTCATAAAAGGAAAAGAAAGCAGTAATTTAAATAAAGGAGGTATAAATGTTAATCAACTGTTCTCAATCTTTACTAAGACTGTAACAAGAAGAAATGGGCTATATTATATAATGAGATTTAGGTTGGATGGACTCTCAAGTTCATATCAGCCATTATCTAGAGAATGGAAACCCCATTACAGACAATATGAACATTCTATGGCCAAAGAACACCCCTATGAATATCACAAAGATGCTCTGGGACACAGAATGGATCTGAAGGACTGAAGATCACCCTAGAAGAGGGTTTCTTGCTCTCGTACTACTGACATTTTAGGCTGAGTGTTTTGTGGCACCAGCCTGCGCACTATAGGGTTTTTAGCCATGTCTCCAGGACTCTAAGCCACTCCGAGATTTCAGGAAGAACTGGTTTAGGTCAGTACCTTCTCTGCCAAGAGCTCTTGGAATGGTTAGAATCTCTAAATATTTCCCTTTTTTTCCCCTTTTATTTATATATATTTGATATCAATTGTAATCCCCATGTATTCCCCATCACCATATCACCAGTGCACCATCACCTTAGTCCCCGTGCTCCTGTCTGCCCTCAACCCTCCCCCACACACACCAAGTGTCCCCAAAAATCTCTAAATATTTCAAACTGAGCAGTGTCTTGTGGCCCTCTGCATCTTTGGGATTTGAGACCACCTCAGGGCAGCTTGGCTTTTTGGCCAAGGGGCCCCTAGCTGCTTATCCTGCAGTCGCTAACCTGCTGGCAGAACTTGCAGGCAATGTCCAGCTATATCCCTGGGTGGTCAATCTACCCAACCCTTCGAAGATTTTCTCATCAGGATTATTAGACCACAGGGAGATGTAATATAATTCCCCTCTTGTTCAAAGGAAGATATCAATCTATCTGGAAGAGCCTAAAAACATTCCACTGACAGTAGAGAGATACCTGTTCCTAAGAGTATGGAACAATTTGCCTCTCTGCATCCTTCCTACTCCAGAAGGATTCAGGATACCATTCATGCTAGAGAGTGGTTTAAAATCAACCCACAATTCCCTCTTCACTTCTCTCTCCAAACTGAAGGGAAATTTACAAAATTGAGCTCACTTACAGAAAGTACCAGATCCCGCTTGCGCCTGGAGTTCTTCTGCCCAGTCCCTCTGGTCCTGCATGGGGAAGCAGTAAACCCTAGAGAGTGTCTCAGCTCCCCAGTTCCCCCAGGGCCTGACTCTTCCAAGGCACCATCCAGAGCAGCAGCAGCACTGAGCATATCCTCGGGCCGGGGCGGTGGCAGCTTGGTTCCATTTTCTGGCCCAGTCTCTGAGGTTGCCCACTGGATGGCCAGTTGTGTGGCTGGTGAGAGCTGCCTGGTGTAAGCAGGGACCAGCACTCGCTGCACTGCACCCTCAGAGGCCACATAATCATCAACCAGCTAAGAACATGAACAACAAAAAAGAATAGCCTATTAGCCAGCCAGGCTTAGGGCAACCTGGTCAACCTTCATTCTTTGGCGAAGGATAGTGAACAGAGAGGGAAGCAGACGGCTCTAGCACAGTCTCCAAGTCGATGGTTTGTCTCTCAGGGATGCCAGTGGGAGCACTGGCAAAGATTTCTTATGTAAAAGGCCTCTCAAGTTGGGCCGTTACCATAGGGCTGAGTACAAGGACAGGGCCTGTTTCCGATGCTCTGTTTGTAAGGAGTCACTTGCAGTTTACTTTTGGGTATAAGAGACGTAGCCAAGTAAGTGTTCTGTCTAAAAGGATTGGGGGAGAAAGTGATGAGAAGAAAGGAGAACCAAGAGAGAGAAGAAGCAAGAACATAAAATAGCAACAACTGTAAAGAGAAGAAAAATGGAAGCAAAGGAAGGAGATGCGAAGTCAGAAATCTCTAGATACTGGCACTGACTGCCCTCCTCCCCGCTCCCTTTGTGGGCCAGTGTGTGCCCTCAATGTGATCCCACCCTGTCACATCTGACTGTCACTGCACTGACATCTACTTGCCTGCCTGTGCCCTCACTCAAGGACATACAGGCCAGGAAATAGAAGGAGGGAGGAAGGGAGAGACAGGGAAGAAGAAAAAGGAGGGGGGATTTCTGCAGCCAAGAAAACAAAACAGTGAAAGTAGGGGAAAAAAAAAACAACACAGAAAGAAGCGGGGGAGGAGGCTGAGATTTATAGACCCGTGAGCTGCTTTCTGCGATGTGAAATCTAATTCCATCCTGTGGGCTTGGAAGCCTTCCCTGCCTGCAAGAACCACAGCTCAGGGCATTGCCTGGCCTGGTACCCTCCTGTCTCCTCCCACCTTTTCAGGTCCTCCTCCAGCACCTATGGTCCTGGCCAGCACAGGCAGGGGTGTGCCAGAGCAGCAGCAGCCATCACCCCCAGGGCCTGGCCCTCAGAGAGCAGTAACCAGTGGCAGTGTACACGGGAGGGGGAAAGGGACTGGACAGATTGCTCTCTCAGATCCAGCTGCTAGGCTGGGAGTTCCAGCCCATCTACCCTGTATATTCTGCTCCTTTACTCTGAATTGGTTGTCTGTGCCTGGGAGTTTGGGGAGTAAGAAAAGAGAGGGGGTAGAGGGAGAGTTGACAGACCTCCCACTGTCTCTCAAGTGGCAACACATCTGTTATTTTCCCATCTGTATGATCTCCATAGTTGCTCCATCTCCATTTCATACTTCCATGTGTGACATTCTGCAGTTTTTACTCTACCCGGCCAGGATTTTCCTGCTCATATGGCCCTGAGCAGTAAAGAAACTGAAACAGACAATGTACTTCTATGTCTTTTCCTGCTATAAAATCTGCTTGTCTGCTTCCCCCTTTCTCCCTCCACATTATTCTTACTCCTGACTCTCTGCTGTCCACTCCTTTTCCTCATTTCCCTTCCTCTCCTTTCCACCTTACTTCACAGTCTCTTTCTCTCTCTTGCACAAATTCTCTTTCCATTTAGATCCACCTTTCTTCTAAGGCTTTTTTTTTTTCTCATGTTTTCTTCTTCAACCCTCCCCTTCTACATGCTTCCTTCCCTCCCTATACCACCTTGTATTATCTTTGTTTGCTCCCTCTCACCCTTCTTTTCTCTCTCCCTCTCCTCCTGTCTCTCCCTCCTCTCCATCCCCATCTCTGAACTGAATTCCTCTTGCCAAGCAGTGGGCCCGTGATAAAATATGAATGAGCCGTCTGTGCACCGCAGGCATTCTCGCCAGGAGCGGCGGAGCCCACAGCGCAGCTGCGCCAGCTGTGGAGAGAAGGTGCCATGCAGAGCTATCAAGGAGGAGGGAAGGGCAGCCCTTCACCACACACACACCAGAAAGGACCTCCTGCCAAAGAGGCTGAGGAGTCAGCAAGAAAACGGGAATGCCACTCTCCTGAAGGCCTAGGAAACTTGGTACTGTTCTGCTTTCTCACAAATGCAGCCTAAAGAAAGTTAAGGTCAGAAAGAAAATAGAGGAGAAAGAAGAGAGCAAGGTCAGAAAAGGCCCGCGGAGCTGCAATGCCCGTGTTCTGCCGCCGCCATACTCACCGGATTGAGGATCGGGGCCCCCTCACTGGTAGCCAGGGCGCATCCTGGGAGTCGCAGGTCCCTCTGGGTGCCTGGGAAGCCCAAAGGTCCGGGCCCCCCAGCCGAGGCATCCCCCAGCTGCGGCAGCTCCTCAATCATCACCTGCATGCCGCTGCCCGCCATGTCACACTCCTCTTCCGCGGCAGTCACAGTCTTGCAGGCTTCCCCGGGGCTCTCCTTGAAGGGCCCCTGATCCTCCGGAGGGGAACCATGTGCCCGGCTTTCCCCTTCTTCCTCAGGGGCAGGCACTTTCCCTTGCTTCAGCTCCCCCACTTCCTCCTGGAGTCGTTTTAACAATTCGTTATTGGCCCTGGCCAGACCCAGAGCAGCCTCGGCCAGACCCACCGCCTTGTCCACGCGCTGGTAGATGATATGCAAAAGCTGCTCTGAACTCTGAACTGCCAGGCCATGGCCCGTCACCGTGATAGGGGTGCTGGCAGGCGGGTTCCCGCCCTGCGAGCTGGTGCTGTTTGTACTGGTCTCGCTCTTACAGGCACAGCAGCAACATCTGGCCTCGCTGCCGCCGGGCGGGGAGAAGAGAATGGTGGCACTGAAGGACATGGCTGACCGGAGCAGCAGCGACCACGCTCACACGGCCCAGCTGCTCCAAGGGTGTGTCCCGAGTGGACTGGGCTCCACAAGTTTGGCAGAAGCACAGGCCTCTGCATTCACTGTCCTTTCTCATGGAAGGTGACCTGAGGAGCCTGAGCACCAGGCCATGGGTTTTGTGAAGGCGTAAACAAGCTGTGAAAGAGCACAGTCCATGGCTGCCTCTCCTCAGCCTGCAGACCTTGTGTTTCCCAGCACAACACGCTGGGGGTCACATTCGCCCCTTATCCCGAGGGGGTGCCTAAAACCGTCTTCCTGGTGAACACAGTTTCAGGGAGTAGAAGGCAGTCTTCCTGTACCCCAGTGTCGAAACCCCACAGCAACTTAAGGAACAGAGAGGGGCCCCAAAATACCCACTAGCATCTGGAAAGATTAGATGGTTAAGGAAGAAAATGTAGATTTGACTTCTCTTCACTATCTTTGCTGTAATAACGGTATGCATTCTACTGCTTTGACATGTGCCCTTAAGGAGTTCAGAGCACTGCATTTCACTGAGGTTATCTCAGACATACAACAGCTACAGGAAACTCGTATTACCCCAGGTCCAGAGAAAAGACAGGGAGACACGTTATGTATCTTTTTCAAGGTCAAAGGAAGGCAGCAGATTCCAGTTATTGCTACTTTCAATCTAGTGGTGCTTTTTTTTAAACTGATACCACTTTTTGCTGACATAAAGAGTCATGATTCCACCCTCCCTATAATTTTCAAACAGATGGATTCAGAGTGAGACTCCGAAACATGGCCGCACTGCTCACGAGAGCCCGCCCCACAGCATCGACCTCTTGCTATTACATCATTAATGTCTGGGAATGGGGTTGGGAAATGAAATGAAAAGCTGATCAGAGAACCGAGCTGCGGAGACCCAGGCCTGCACAGCCCTCTTGCTCTCACTGTTCAATACGTAGGCCTCCCTCTCTGCAGAGAACTGGCTGCTTTGAATCCCCAGCCAGCAGCCCAGAGAAATCATCTCTGCAGTCCCTCATCCCCACTTCTCAGCTCTCCTAAAGGAGAAGCCCAAACTCAGCAGGAATGCCTGAATACCTAAGTGCTGCCACTTTGTCCCCCAATCCAGCCCCCTTATAAAGAGAAACCAGAATATCAATGATAAACCAAATTGCTTCTTTTTTGAATCACTGTAGTTAAGCAAATAAACTACTCAAGGACTGAAGAAAAAGTGTGGGAGGGTGGGTTTGTAGCACTGAGAACACTCCAAGGAACTTCCTATTGTCATTTTCTAAATGATACTTGATTATAAAAAAAAAAGAATCCTTCTCCCTGAAGCTCATAAATGACAAAATCTTAAGTATGTTTACAATTTTCTTAAGAGAAATATTTGTTTATCCTGTAAATTATAACATCACAATTAAAAGAGGAGGAGGTTAGGAGACTTTTCTATATATTGAGATTTGAGGTAGGTTTTTTTTTCTTTTTTTTGAATCAGCAATCTCATTTCAGAAACAGGCAACATCACTGCCTCTGAGGTACTGAAACGTAAATCTGACAATGCATTTTAATTACATTTGGTTATTAAAGAATAGTCTTTAATTTGCTCTTTCCACCCTTTATGTAGAAGAAATGCTTTTCTGTGCCAGATATTCACTTCTGACAAGAACTTAACTCAAATCCATTTACAGTTTCTCTGCCATTAGAGTCACTGGAAGGCACAGCTAAACCTCAAACTAAAGGTTAAAGCCAAATTAAAACTAAAGGTTAAAGGAAAGCACTAAGCAATTCTTATGTCAATTTATGAATGAATCATTTAAATATTCTTTTCCTTCCTAAATAAGGGCTTATACGCTCCTGCAGGGCTTTTAATTTTTTTAAACAACATCATGCCAGAAGTTTAATCTGAAACAGGGATGTTGTGAGAAAAAGAAAGTTGTTATGTAGGTAACAGGGTGATCCCCAGGAAAAGGAGAAGTTCCAGGATCCCGGTTCCACCCTAAGTAAGGTGGAACTGAGCAGGGATAAGAAGATGCTGAGGATAGAAGGAAGGGAGGAAGAAGGAAGCAGGATGGAGAGCAGCAAGGAAATGTGGAGGAGGCACGTGGAGCAGAGGGACATGTGAAGAAACTGCGCTTGCTTTTTGGTCTTGGACTGGTTGGAACAGATGTGGGTGAGAGACCCGTGGGGAGGTTAGCAATGGCAGCTTTCATCTTAATTTTAATTTTGCTCTTTTCCTCCCAGATTTATCTAACTCTTTCTAACCCTTTTATATGGGTCCCTACTGAAAAGTTCTTTAGACTTGTAGCAAGCTTTTGGGCCTTGCTTTAAGGCCAATCCTATCTAGCTGAACTTTTACCCTCAAAGAAATGGGTAACTTTAAGTGTTTGATTTAGTAACTATATTCTTTGTCTTTTCATATTATTCCCTAATTGTATTAAAGTTCCTTTCTATAAAAGGCCTTATATGTTTGTCTTGATGTGGCGAATGGCAAAACCCATTTAAAAAAAGCAGGGTTAAGAGTTCTGAGATGCCCCTCTCCCTGCCCTGTAACATGTAGATGACAACATACAAATGCTTGCTGGCTGGATTCAATATTTATAAAATCAGAAATTAGTATACATCAGGCTGGGACTCGGATTGGGGACCTTTCTGGTATCCAATTAACAAGGACTACATTCCTGTTGTATATACTTACTCTTCCTTATATAAGAGACCTTTACCTCTGCCAGGGTCTGTCTGGGTAAATGGTCCAAAATTGCACTGGACCAAATTTTTAAAAATGGAATTCTCAGGCCTCACTAGTGGCACAGGGGTTAAAGTCTCAGTATCAAGCTATCATCAGTCACTGCAGCACAAGTTCAATCCTGGCGAGGGCCAGGGAGCTGACCCACATGGCGCAACAGACGTCTCCTATCTTGCTTGCTGCTCTGCTCAGCAGTATTTCAGTATATCCACCTGTTCTGCTCCCCACTCTGTCTCTGGGGAATCCTCTCACCCACTTCCTACACCTCTGGCCTACACCCCAGTTCTTGTATGCATAAATAAAAATAACTCTTTTTAAAAAATGGGGTTCTCATCCTCCTGCACCACTTCAGAGTTATGTGAACACGGGCAAATTATTTTTCTTAGCCCCAGTGTCCTCACCTCTGTCTTCTCTGAGTATTTTTACAAAGTCTATCTGTCCTATGTGTCAGGCTCCCTCAGGGCTGCACAAACAGAAACTGGATGATAACTGCGATTATTCCTGAAATCTTTTGTTTCACTCCGGACACTCTCTCTGATTTCCTAATCTTGAAAAAACTACTATGCCTTGAGAAGGAATTTGGGGGACTATTCCACTAAATATATTTTTAAATTTCTAAGAAACAATAAATTCAAGCCTACAATGATACATTTATAGAAGGTACAAAACCTACTATAATGCAAATTAGAAAGTTAATTGAGGGCCTCCACAAGGGGTTAAGCACCTCACTGTGAAGTATCTGCAGCTACTGCAGCACAATTTCGATCCCTGCTCAGGGAGGTGACCTACATGGTGCAGCATACCTCTCCTGCCTTGCCTGCTGCTCCCCTCAGCAATGTACTTCAGTCACTCTGCCTGTTCTGCTCCCCGCTCTGTCTCTGGTGAATCCTTTTACTCACCCCACATCTCTGGCGTGTGCTCCAGTTCTTGTATGCATAAATAAAATAAATCTTAGAAAAAATAAAAGGTAATTGAGAAGAGTATTTGCAATTTACTTAGTATCATGACATGGCTTTAGCCTAAGGATAATATTTAACTCTTCTAGTTTTTAAATGCTAATGTGATTTCCTAATGTGAGTTCACTTTGTCCCTCAATTTCTTTCTGCTTTTCTACTTTGTTGTATTACCATATTAAGTCGATTTCAGCATGTCACATTTAGAGCAACAAACAGGGTGTTTTCTTGAATTAACCTGTCTGTGGAAACCTGGTACAGTGCCGTATAGCACAGAGGGCATTCAAATAACTTTTTGATTTTGTTTTTTTTTTTTTGGTTTCTATGAACCTTATTGCTGAAACTATTTCCCTGTCTCCTGCTGTAGTTGCCAATGAAAATCCAAAGACAATGAAATGAAAGGATAAGGAAAGAAACTGGGATCAGGAGGTAATAAAGAAATAGTTCACATTATATTTACTAACCAGATAACATCTTAAATGCTGAGTAAGTGGGCCTCCCTGGTGGCGCAGTGGGTTAAGCAACGCACTATGAAGCAGACCACAACCACTGCAGCACGAGTTCGATCCCTGCTGCCGGCCGGGGGGGGGGAATCGAACTCCTGCCTCACCTGCTTCTCCCCTCAGCAGTGTATTTCAGTAGGTCTGCCTGTTCTATCCCCACCCTGTCTCTGGTAACTCCTCTCACCCCCTATACTTCTGGCCTGTACCCCAGTTCTTGTATGCATAAATAAATCTAAAAAAAAAAAAAGAATATGGATTTGACCAACATTGATAAGTGCAGCAAAATGGTTTAAAAAAATGAAAATTGGGGCCTCCCTGGTGGCGCAGTGGGTTAAGCAACGCACTATGAAGCAGACCGCAGCCACTGCAGCACAAGTTCGGTCCCTGCTGCTGGCCGGGGAGGGGACCCACATGGCACAGCAGACCTCTCCTGCTGTGCCCGCTGCTCCCCTCAGCAGTGTACTTCCGTTGATCTGCCTGTTCTGCTCCCTGTTCTCTATGGTGAATCCTCTCACCTCCCCACACCTCTGGCCTGTACCCCAGTGCTTGTGTGCATAAATAAATAAATCTTTAAAAAAAAATGAAAATTAAGGAAATAGGTATCTGTGATGATTACTAGCAATGCCCAGAAAGACTTATTTTATTTATTTATTTATTTTTGGGTAGTGAGAGTGATACTATGTAGATGAAGGAGCAACTGATGGAGAGAAAATGGAAGCCATATGTGAAATCAAGTTCTCTAAAGTTTAGTTATGAAAGGGAGTTAGAAGGGGCTTGAGAGCTTCAGCATATTTAGAAAAGCAGAAAGAAAAAGGCTAGTGAAAAAATAAAGGGCCTCCCCTGGTGGTGCAGTGGGTTAGGCAACGCACTATGAAGCAAACCGCAGCCACTGCAGCACAAGTTTGATCCCTGCTGCCGGCCAGGGGTGACACCCACATGGTGCAGCAGACCTCTCCTGTTGTGCCCACTGCTCCCCTCAGCAGTGTACTTCTGTTGATCTGCC